>JAUMHE010000051.1:6863038-6888972 GCA_032359235.1 Enteromius mattozi
TAAACTATTTATTTATCAAATGCAGAGACGGTCTCTGTAGTCAAGACGACGATAATCGCTAGAAATCAGGTGTCCCCGACTAAGCAAGCCAGAGGCGACAGCGGCAAGGAACCAAAACCCCATCCATGAGAAAATGGAGAAAAAAAACCTTGTGAGAACCAGGCTTAGTTGGGGCCAGTTCTCCGCTGGCAGGACGCCCAGCACCTAATTTCCAGTTCTTTTTTAAACACATGTCAGATTGTGTAGAGGACTTATAGTGTGTGTGTTTGTGTGCATCTGGTTCCGGCCATCTGTCCACAGAGCTCATCTAGGTGTTCTTGTCTCCGATGAAGATCATCTCTTTGTTCTTGGTACACCATCTCATCTGGATACGGACTGAGGAACAGAATAAGAGAAAGACAGACTAATATTAGCGTAGATGCCATTCTTTTTACGATTTAACGAGTACATAGTGAGAGTCTTTGGTTTGTAAATGTCTTGCATTGTGGACAGCACAAAGCATGTTTATCCTTGAGTTCATTAACGCCAAAGTCAAGTCTTATTTACCAGAAGGAGACTTGTTATACTTTCTTTAAGACTTGACTTTCCAATTTGGGTGTGTGGTAATTATTTATGAAAAAGCACATTGTTAGTTGTGAATGTTGCTGGAAAACATTTCTCATTTAGCTGGTTTATAAAGAGGCATGTTTGACAAATGGCTAAAACAATAATGATTCAGTGCGTGCTGGTACATGCCAGAGATCTGATTTTACTCCTATGAAATAATGAATAAGCATAAGTGAATGCTACTAATAACATGTCAATACTATAATACCTCAGTCTCACACATAGTTTTACAGATGCCCAAAAAAAGGCACAGTTTGCTATGTAGCTCATTTCTACTAAGCTAATTCTTGTATTTAAATTATGAAATTAATGAAGGTTCTGTAAGGCTGGGACTGGGAAACACTGTCCGTTGGCGTAATAATTATAACAGCCCTGTGTGAAGCTACATTTAATGATGTACTTAAAACCGTCAGGATAAAAAGGAGCTCTATGTTTTCCAAGATGCTCTGCTTGAATCCAGGGAACGAATACTCATCATTTAGTAGTTCCCACTAAATGAGTTTCCTCGTGCTGGCAGGTAGCCTCAGCTAATGGTACAGGTATTTTGAAAATGAAGATAAGTAGGCCTTTTGAACAAGCATCAAGATTTTTTGTAAGTCTTTAATACGTGTCTGAATACTGCTGCAAATTCTAAAACTTACAACACTTCTAATTTAAACACAAAGAGGAGAAATAATAAGAAAAATCAGTTGAGAGAACAGAAATGTATAAACTAATAAAATCAACAACAACAAAAACAGACTGGTGGTACTGACAACAAATGCAAAGCTGTATGTCTGAAGCAGAAAAAAAGAGAGGCGGTTGAGGAGTGGTGCCATAAATAAATCATTCAGCAGAGTTCTGACTAGAACTGAAAGCGGAAAAAAGCGAGAATTCTGATGAGATCAAAGGAAGGTCACATAGAGAAGATGACAGAGAACATTCTGCAAAAAGGTCAACCATCATGTGAAGAACTCACTGCATGGAGCAGAGTGAAACCATCATCCGTACAGTCTGTCAGCATGTAGAGTCTAGAATGAATGCATTTAACCACTATTCAAAAGAAGAAAAAAAAAAACATGGAAGGTTAGGTTTAATTTATAAATACAGATAGTTCAAGCCAATTAAAATAATAAATAACTCAATGTTAAACTATAATGAGCAAGCTTGTTATTGTGGCACTGACACTGACTTTGGATGTAATTAATATCATTTTGATTATCACAGCTATAATTATAAGCATCATTATCCCTGACAGTATTAATAATGATAACTATGTAGGCCAATTCAAGACACTTTATTTTCACTATCAGTATGTAGAAAGGTAATCCTTTAATTAATCACAATGAGGTAAACTTACTTCATTCTCTGTATAATCTTTTTTAATCTCCACCCTCAACTGATATTGGTGCAATTTATTAGGTGGCATGTGTGAAGCTTGGTAGTGCATTACTGTCAGTGTAATCCAATTAGTTTGAGCACAGCGATGTTCAGGCTCCAAGCTGGTGTTGAGGGAATTCTGTCTGCCTGCACCCTACCGAATGCTTCCCTGCTGAGAGTAAGAGCATTAGTAACACTGCCTAGACACAAGCAGGCAGTTTTATTAGGATTATTATCACCTTTCTATGAAGAAGGCGGGGGTATAAAGCTCTGCTCTGTAAATAGCCAGGCAATGGTGATCATGGGAATCACCATTTTGGTTGAAGGATCTCTCACAATGCTACCATTACCCTCATAATGGGTATTTACAGAAGTGACTATTCTGGAACATGCTATTGATGATCTTTGTTGAAATCGTCATTGCAGACTGTTGTAGAACATCATACACAGTGCTTCCGTGCTGTTTTGGGTAATTTTGACCAGTTTTATACTATAACACATATTTACTTAACATCATTTCAGTCTGAAACATCATGTCATCCTTCACAGATGTTTATTCTGTAATTGAAGCAGCAAGGCATGAAATAGAATAGAATAGAATAGGGTCACACTTTAGTTTGGGGACCCATTATCACTATTTACTAACTATTAACTATGACTAATTAATAAGGGAGTTGATAAGTTTAAGTATGAGGTAGGATTAATGGATCTATAATATGGTCATGCAAAATAAGGCATTTTTACTTTGTAAGTACTAATAAAAAGCCAATAGTCTAGTAATGTTTCTAGATAATTCTAGAAAAGAATAATGTCTAGATAAGAAAAATTCTATAATATTTACCAAATAACACTAAAGTGTTACCAGTGTCATTAATCTTTTCCTTACTGGGTTAATTTGAACTTTCTACTGACACTCAAACATAAAAATAAGTACAGCCAGAGCTGTAGTCAAGTCCAGCTTTGTCAAGTCCAAGACAAGTCCAAGACCAGACTAGTCGAGTTTGAGTCCAAAGAGGTTTGAGTCCAAGTCAAGTCCAAAAATTTCGAGTCCAAGTCAAGACCAAGTCCAAATAAGAGAAAAAAAGGATCCTCTTCAAGACTGCTAAGTATTGATAATGTATGTGATGTGAGAGACAGCATATTTTCTATTATAAGAAAATCATTTTGCATTATTATTTGTAATGATCAAAAAGCAGGGGTCCTGGAGATCCTGGAGGGCCCACACTTCTTTTTATTAGTTTTTTTTAATTTTTTTTTATGGTCAAATGTCATATCCATAAATGTAAACTCTCAGGAAAAAATCTATGTCTTATAACATTTAAAAATAAAGTGAAGCTTTATTTTGAATTCATATTGCCCTCAAAGAAACAAAAAGCTGTAGCCTACAAGCTTGTGTGCTGTTGCGATCACCAGCCAGAGTCCCCTTGAGCACCAGAGGGCACAGTTATGTGTGGAAAGTTATGTGTGTTACCCCTGTCTTGTTTCTGCATTGTACTCTAAGGACTCTTATTGTGAAGTGTGTTCCCCACAGTTTCAGTGTTTCCCTTGTTCAGTCTCTGCCTCCCATAGCGATTAATCAGCTCCGCCCCCTTGTTAATCCTTTAAAAGTTGTTTGTGTTTGTTTGTCAAACCGCCGAGTATTTAGGTTTTCTTGTACAAAGCGTTGTATTTGCTCTAGTCTTGTTTTCAGAGTATTTCTCCTGTGTATGTTACCATTCTCTGCCTGGTTTTGGATATCTCTCTTTGTTATTGCCCATTGGATTTTGTTGTTTGCTGATCGCCCGACCTTTGCCACCCATCTGGATTATTCTTGTGTTTTGCCTTCACCACTCCTGTCTGCCGTTTTCTGACCCTGCCTGTTTTACCATGTCCTTAAATAAAAAGCTCGCAAATGGATCGTCCCCGTCTCATCCGTTACATGTGCGTTCTTCAATGTTTTCCTATGAAATTGTTTATATCTCCCCCTAGCTTTTGAAATTTTAAATTGTTTTTGTATTTGTTGTATTGTATTGTATGGTATTGAATACATAAAATACATAAAAATACATAAAAAAAATAGAATGGATACGTTTTGGCGGTACTGGGCATGCACACATAATTGCAGCGTCACACTGTACAACAATAATGAGTATTTTATTATTGTAAAGGGTAAGTTTAGGGCTGGGGTAGGTGTAGACATTAACAAAACACAGGTATAAAATTAAATTAGAAACACCTAACTTTTCTGAACAGCAAGTGTACCGGGAGTCATGTGACAAGAACCAACCAATCAGCTTCATCCTTTCCCTGAGCCGAGATGGAGAAACAGCTGATCATAGCTGTACAAGGATAGCCATTTTTTTTAAAAATAAATTTAGTAGCAGAGCTACCGCAAGTGATCTTTAGTACTGGAAATCCATTTATCTTTTGCTGAAACGTCCGCGTCTTCATGGAGAGCGCGGGTAATGGTTGCTTAGCAACGGCAGACGCCACGGGAGCGCAAGCATAGAGCGCAGGCTAGTACAGTACTAATTACTTTGCAAAGATATAGAAAGCGTCGCGCCTTTTTTTCCACGCATTTTTAGGCGCGACATGGAGTGTAGTTTTGTTTTGAAGGAGAAAAAGAGATATTGCTGGACTCAGTACAGCATATACTTAAATTAAGTGTACTTATTAAATTAAGTGTTTACAAACTATTTATTTTAGCTACATTTAAATAATAATAAGAAAAAATGTTGAAAGTTAGTTAACTAAATTTGATTTTAAAGTTAGTTAACTAAAATTTATTGCAACCACAAAATTAAGTAAATTCAATTAATCTTTTTTTTTTTTTCCAGAGTCAGACATTATAGCATGTTAATGCATGTTAACTACTACATCATACTATATTCCTGATGATAAATCTATATTAACCCCTTGTATGTATGGATGTATTCTATTTTCAGTGCCTTTATTATTATAATCTAGCCTAAATAGCACATCTGCAGAATTGTAAATAACATCCGTATCTACTTTTAAACTTATACTTTCAGACATCAGACTTTTTATATCAGACTTTTTATCGGACTAATTATATATTTTATATATAATTATAATTATAATATTTTATAAGTATTCCAAATTGTATCATTTCTCTCCAAACACTGTTATAATCACCCCCTCTGACACTGACATTTATGTTTTAAGAATGTGCTTTTTATTAAAGCAATACACAGTTATGCAACTGTGGTCATTTCAACTATGTACACAAGGACAGTTTGCCGAGAATACACAATACTAGCTAAAATAGATCTCAAATGCCAAGGACAACCCCAAAGCAATTAGCAACTACAATCACCATTTAATCATGTCATACCTAATACACAGCCCAGAGGAATCCCTCAAAGCAAGCAAAGGTTCCTTATGTACAATGACAGCCGAGAGAGCTGCCATCATCAAAAATGACAGAGATGAAAAGGGAAAGGCATTTTTAAGTTACATTAAGAGCCCTTTCTTCTTAACCCTGGACAGCAGAAGCGCTTAAATAATCAACACTATTGTATTCATACCTGTAATGACTAATGTCAGAGAGACAGCCATGCATTTGCTAACTCCAGTGAAAAGCTTGTAGGTCATTACAAACGATTTGTGATGTTCACAGTTTAAAGAGCCCACTTTCATCTATTTTTATGTCATGTCAGAGCAAAAGACTTTGAAAAATGAATATATTGGTTTATTTAATGTTAGTTTTTTATAAAAATGCTGTAGATACTCTAAAATGAGTCAATATTAAAAATCGATCCATGTACAGCATATGACCGTTTCAACGACAACAACATAAACAAACGTTACTGCGCATGCATACTTTTGTGGCCCTAACTTAACTTCCGGTTGAGATCCCAATAGAATCAATAACAGCAGCTAAGTCCTTCTAGAGTAGTTAATTTTTTTGATAACAAGCAAAATATGTTTGCTGCGTAAATCAGATGGATTTATTAAAAATGCAAACTCATTCTCTGCCAGCATGAGGTGCTTTAAGCGCAAGAAACGAGAGGTTTCCCCGGTAACGGCTGTAGACAAAGCAGCTCTGAGGTTACAAACGCTGCCTTGTTTGCAAGATAAAATGAAAACGGCATTTTCTAAGTCTTCCTTCAGAAATACAGTGATATAAAAAACCCCACGCCTCGGTTTGTTTTTTAAAGGTGCATTACGTGCTCATGTTTAGTCCACGAAGCCTTTTGGAAATTCGGTCCGTTTTGATACAGTGGCAGGTCGCCACAAATAAATAAATGTATGGGAAACACATCCCACAGCACAATAACCTGAAACCAACTTCATTAGTCATCATTATCTGCGTTTGTAGGCGGCAGCACTAACCAGACGATAAACAAACACAGACCGGAAGTTAACTTAGGTCCAGGCGTGTGCGCCTGATGAAACCGTCTATATCCGACAATATAACAAACCTTATACACTCTGATAATAAATATTACAAAACTTGTCTGTTATATATACACAGACAAGAGAAAATGGATAACAAGTATTCTAAAATACATATAAAGTGAGAATATCTGAACAAATGATTCCAGAAATCCATTTTTTGTGAGGGCAGTGGGGTCACAAATAAGGCACCTGCAGAAACACTTGCACACAAACACATATATCAACCTCAGCCTATCTGTGGAGAGGAACGAAATGAGATTTTTTTTTTCATGGTCTGGTACGGCGGTGTGCGGAAATGCGTGAGGCGTTTTATAATCACAGATTCTAGGGTTGGGTGTCAGAGAAGGCTTGGGTGACGATCTATCACTGGCTCACCGCAGACATGGGAGGTCTTTAAAAGAGATGACTTCAAATGCACTGAGCAGAGCTTCTGTTCTTTGGCTCATCATTGCCATGTTGGGGGGCTACGCACATTCTTACTACTATTGGAGCACTTCAGAAACATACATGAACAGGAATTTTTCTAAGCAGCTGGGAACACTGAGCTAAAACAATTTAAACCATAAAAAAGTACACACGTACAAAAAAGTTAATATTAAATATTTCCTATCATTAATGTGTTAAAAAATTTAAAACGAGCTTTGTTGTGGAGTGGCCGCTATTAAACACCCAGCATACATAACAGTAGGTGTCATTATAAAAGCCTAAAAAAGTGCCCCAATTATGGGTAACGAAAGGTATGTATTTTGGTTTTGGGAGTCCCCAATAACAGGATGACATGCGCGTAAGGTCAAAAAACACTTTCATTGTCTTATAATATGAATTTATTTTTAGCTTATATGCCCAACAAAACAATTTGTGCAAAGATTAATTTTTCTAAACCCCTCCTTTTTGTGACGCTGATCTGCGGTGATTGGTCAGATTGGTCTCATTTTCATTTCATCATTCCTATAATGCCTGATAAACAGTGTTTGTGAGCGCAGTGCTGCTTTGTGTACAGCATTACCGGGGAAACCGCTATTTTACCGCTCCACATGCAGCATCTAGTGGCAAATAATGAATTAGCATTTTCATTCAGACCAATGAGAATAGACTGACAAGTGGGCAGGCAATAACCTAATGTTTCATGTTGACGCCAACATGAAACAGCTTGGGATTCATTTAAAAAAGGGGATGAATTGTTGAATAAAGTCGTTATTTTCATATATTTGCATCGCTTTATAAAATTCATATCAAACCACTGATCGCAGATTGACTATTTTTGATATCTTTCATACTTTTCTGGGCCTTGTCAGTGTTCATTACGTGGGAGTCAAGCCTCTGGTTTTCATCTAAAACATCTTTAATTGTGTTTTGAAGATTAACAAATCTTTTACTGGTTTGGAAAAAACATGGAGGAAAGTGATAAATGAGAACTCACACTCAAATTCACTGAATGTCTGATGTATATGGCACTATAAAGTGGCACTTTCACAAAGGCAAAAACTTAATTTGATTGGCTGACTCTCACAGGTTTCCGGATGTCATTATTTGCATTCCAATTGACGCATTATACACTAAACACTTACAGTGGGTACGGAAAGTATTCAGACCCCCTTAAATTTTCACTCTTTCTTATATTGCAGCCATTTGCTAAAATCATTTAAGTTCTTTTTTTCCCTCATTAATGTACACACAGCACCCCATATTGACAAAAAAAACACAGAATTGTTGACATTTTTGCAGATTTATTAAAAAAGAAAAACTTAAATTTAACAAAAATTTAAGGCGGTCTGAATACTTTCCGTACCCACTGTATATACTACTGAATGCACTCAACTGTGTAGTGTATACATTTTAGAATGTTATTTTGTTAATTAGTGTCTGATATCCCTTCCACTATGTAATTAAAGCCGCAACACCCGAGTGCATGAAGTGTCCAACATTCCAGACTTAGTTTTTGTATTTTCCTTTGGTAAATTAAGTGCGTCATCCAGGTATGTACAGTGCACATTTTCTGTTTGGGATTTTTTAGTGTTACCACACTACTCTAACTACAAAACGGCACAGAATAGTTCATAATACGCAAATTGGGATGCACCTATTGATTTAGTGAAATGGATATTGTATTTTCGTTGAAAAATACCTACGTTTTTTGACACTTTTGGCTTTCCATAAGCTGATGACCATAGGATTCGCATGTCATTGATTCAATGAAATGGATATTTTATGTTTAAGATAGTCTGCAATTAAAGAATTGTGCAGGAGCCAAAAACTAATTATGAATTACTAAAATTTTTATGCAAACTGTATTTTGCATTATTTTCAGAGGTGTGTATGTAACATATTCTGTGCATTTTACTAGGAAAAGCAAAAGCAAAACAATTGCTGAACATTTTATTCTTAACTTGATTGTGCTCAAACCATTGCATGAGTACACTAATTGTGTTTGTTGCATTAACTGAAACTGGGCAGTGAATTTTTAGCACATATTTTATTTCTAGTGATGTATTTCCAACTGAAACAAAATATTGAATAGAGGGTGGGGTTTTATTTTTGCGCTCCTCCTCTCATCTTTCTATTGCAGCAAACTTATTATTGGAGGGTCAATGTTAAGCATATTCTGCTCAAGCCATGGCTGCATTAAGCCATCAAACTGACGTCATCAGAAAAGGAATGCCATTCCAGAGCAAAAGCAAATGATCAGATTTTGATTAAAGATCACCAAAACATTTATTTTTTTTTGCATGGATAAATTGTTCACCTTAAGACTAACAATGTGCGCTAACATAATAAATGTTGTAAATTTTGATTTCATAAGGAATTTTTTGCTAAACAGCAGAGCTAGTGGTTGTGCCACCCATTTGCATACCTGTGTGTTCTTTGGGCTAAGGACAAAATTACAAGAGAAAAAATCTAACTGCAACTTTCAACTGAAAACAGGACAACAATGCCTTAATTTCATTGTACTGTTATTGAAAGGTCAAAAGGTAAAATCATTGCTTCTCCATATTCAGTGGTCCAAAGGGTCACAAATATTTGAGTGGGTCAGAAACACTTAGTTATCAGGACTGTCACTCATAGCCCTAACCATTTCCCACAGGAAAATGAAACAAAGGCCTTCATTAGCATATGTGACCCTTCATTGCGCATATGACTTTTGAATGATGCATAAGAGCTCCACTGAGCTTCTGTTATTAGCAAGGGCCTTCACCTTCGACCTTTCATCCCTCTTATATTTCATACTTTAATAACGATCCTTCATAAGACTTGATGGATATCACTCGTTATCGGATTGAGGTGTCACTGGACTTTAGTTGTCACATCAAGAGAAGCAGTGGCAGGCACAGGGTGGTGAAGGCTTTGATTTGAGGTTAGTTAACTCTGCATGCTTCACCCTTTACTCATTTTAATATGCCTCAATTCCACTAAGATCTAAGGTCAGGTCAGTAAAGATGAGAGATCTTTCACTAAGGACTGACAATGTACATAACATTTGACTTAAAAAAGAATGTATATCTATGTACAATTCAATAGTTGCAAATGTATTACTGACATAATTTGAAAGATTATCAATAGTAATAATATACATATATATGTTTTTAAAGAAAAAGTACAGATTGGACTAAAAATTATCCTAAGAGAACACTGCTCAAAGCCAGAGCATGCACGGTCACCGTTGACAAGGACTGGTCAGTTTTGAACGGCATTGTGTCTGGCCATCTGTGACTCTTGTTTGTGCTGTGAAGATTTATTTGGTTTCCTAAGTATACCAGACAAGTAACCGGTGATCAATTCTCTTCTTCTCTGAAACCCAGACTCCCAAAAGAACACTCTGGGAAAGAGGTCATGGCCCAAGTCTGACCTCTTCCGCGTGGACATTGATCGCAAGCTAACGATTCTTTGCAATCAATATCGCAGTTGGATTATGTGATTCAACCCATTCAGAAAGCTCCTCTTTATGGGGTTAATCAAGATAATGCCCCATGAGTACAAAGATAAAAATGGAAGTTTTAATTTTTCACACAACAGAGAATTCTGTAATACATGGCTCCGAAGAATCACTGACATTTTCAGGTCAGTCTGGTAGGAAGTCCAAGAGAGCCTTGCTCTCCTTTTTGATCAAAAGGTCAACACAGCAGGGTCTGTTATCAGCCTTATAAGGAAGCCGTGAGGAATGGGATGGCTTGGTTCCTTTATGGTTTTCAAGCAATAAAGGTTCCTCTTATGCTGGCTGCATGTCTGGCGGTGTGAGATTATTGTCATGTTTCTCCCACATGGCTTCTCTTTGTACAGATTTCCACAGTTCAGCAAAGCCAGCCACTGATAACACTGATTTCATCAACCTTCAGCTCTCTCTCTTGCTCTCTCTCTCTCTCACACACACACACACACACATGCATCACTGCTTATGTTCAAACAAAATCAGAAGGCTCACACAGAGATGGAATGCCTCTTTGTAACTATTTTTTTTTTTTTTGCTTGTATAGCTCTTTCAGGAATTTTCCATAAATTCCTAGATTATGCTGCTATACTTAAAATTAAAGCATATAGATTATATAAATAATATATCGTCTAACACAGTGGTTCCCCACCATGTTCCTGGAGGCCCCCCATCACTGCACATTTTGCATCTCTCCTTTGTCTGACACACTGATTTCAACTTTTGGAGCCTCTACTAATGAGCCGATGAGCTGAATCAGGTGTGTTTTATTAAGGAGATATTGAAAACATGCAGTGTTGGGGGGCCTCCATGAATGTGGTTATGTTATAGAACATATATGTTATAGATCGATGCACCCATTTGTTTTCTCCACCCACTGTTAAAATGTCTACTGTATGTATAATTACACTACACACTTGACCATCTAGTGTATCCTTTTTTTTACATGCATTTTTGACATTTCTTTTTACATTTACATTTACATTAATGCATTTGGAAGACACTTTAGTCAGAGTTTTGAATGCCTGATGTATTGCCATTATCATTGGCATGCTTTTCCCCATCCATGCTGCTAAGCTACAGCTACAGCTTAACGTTCCCAATATTCCACATTTCATTTCAGGTAAAGTGAAGTGCATTATGTCTGACTGTATTTTTCAGTGTGAAAAAAATATTTACAATTGGCGACAGTCCTGGTGGGGTCAAGGGGACAGTGCACTATGGCACAACCCCGACAGCTTTAAGTTGTCTAATTTGGCATGGTCTCCCTGGTGTGCTAATAGTAGTTAGGCTTTCCACTCTACATACATATCCTTAGAAGTACAATTTTAGCTGTATTATTTGTGTTCCCTTCAAAAATTGCTCTTGAATTTTTTTTTTTATTATTGTTTATTGTCCCCTCCAACTGTTAGATTAAACACCCCTGCACACACTACATATACTTTATAGTAGAAATAGCATAGAATAGTGTAAAAGTCTGCAAATGTGGACATAAACCTGCAAATATTATTTTCTAACGTTGTTGTATTTTTAATTTTTTAGATTGCTCTTGTCACATCTTGTCCTAGATCGTAACTTAATGCTATTAGACTCTGCACAAACACTAGTAATTTCTAGTAAAAACTATAGTGTTTTTGAACCATAATGTAAAGTGCAGCATAGGCTCATTGGAAATACATGTCTCTTCATACATTTCTGCAAAACTGAAAAAACATACCTATACATACGAATCACTGCAGTTTCCAGTTGAAATGAACACTAGAGGCAGTAAAAACTCCCAAAACCTTTATTCCTTTTCACACAAAAGTATGATTTACAGGTACATTTTTGATTAATAAATGTTAATCTTTACACAATTAGTTGCAGAATGTTATGCTATGACTTAAAAAAAACAAACAAAAAAAAACATTTGTAACATCCTGCAGAAAACTTATTGTACTGGGTGAAGTAGGCTAATTTGTTTATATTACTATTACAACAGCAACTAATTACCACAACAAATTCATTAAAGCACTTTACTACAGTATGGTTCAAAAACACTATAGTATTGACTATGAATTACTATAGCATTATTCATGTGGGCTTAATAAGAAAGAAAGGCATGAAATGAAGATCCTCAACATGGTGAACCAAAAAGTGAAAAAGCAAGAAAAAGAAAAAAAGAGAGTTCATACCTATCGACTATGTGATGCTTTAATTGGCTGTGTGGCTGTTCTGTATTTGAGCTGGTATTTATTTGATGAATTAGAGGAGAGGTCCAGTTAATAAATCAGCTGAATGATGAATCAAGGCCTTAAGTAGGATATTAAGATTTATATCAGCAGCCTGGTACCACTGACAACTACACAATCACTTCCAAGCTCACAGCAGACAAATCCACATTGCTGCAGACAGGCTGATTCCTTATCACAGAGAGAGAGAGAGAGAAAGAGAGAGAGAGGGAGTGAGGTGCCCAGGGAAGAGTGATGGAGCTCAGCTGCATTAGAGATTGAAGAAGGAGGAAGAGGGTGAAAAAAGAGAGAGGAAAAAAAAGAATAATGTACATGGGCATGAGAAATGGAGGGTAGAGAATGAAGGGTAGAGATGGGGAAAGCTACAAAAGAGAGGA
Source organism: Enteromius mattozi (assembly GCA_032359235.1). Taxonomy (NCBI): domain Eukaryota; kingdom Metazoa; phylum Chordata; class Actinopteri; order Cypriniformes; family Cyprinidae; genus Enteromius; species Enteromius mattozi. The sequence goes on from JAUMHE010000051.1 coordinate 6,875,935, forward strand.
CACATGTTTTAGGGGAGAGAGGAGTTTCTTGTTAAAGGCTGGCACATGAGAGGGGAGTGTGTATGTGCGCCCGTCACATTCTCACTCTCAGCGCTCGCTGATGGTGAGTTATTTACCCCAGTGCAGACTCTGGAGGTCACAGTAATTGCTTTTTCCTGCTCCTGCAGCTCAGAGGAGGAGAGAGGCTTTGTTCCTAAGATGCAGGTGATGTCCACCACCTGCCATATCTTTGAAGAAGAAAATATTCTGATAGAAAGGTTATTGGTAGGAGGGCATAATTTGCATTAGGGGAGGTGGGGATGTGTCTCGGCAGGGATGTACACTAAAAAAATATTTTAAAAGAGGTATGTATTTGTCTGATTTCCAGGAAAATTCTTAAACAAGATACAGTTGTTTGAGGAAAAACCGTGTAAGCTAAATTGACTTGTTTTAAGAGTAAAAAATAGCAGTTTAGTGTATTTATTTCTTTTACAGTTAATTGTTTTCTCGTTTTAATAATGCATGCCCAACAAAGGCAAAACACAAATAACAGTAACATTGCAACAGAAAAAATGGCTGTAATTTTATGGCAAACTCATTTGTCATAGGAAAGATCATAGACAGGAATTTTCAAACTTGGGTCTGGAGAATTCATGTGGGACCAAAGATGTTTATAGGTTGTTGAAATATTTCTCTTCAGTTTCTTATTCATTAATATTGTATAGGAAAAAAGAGGCACTTAATAAAAAGCTTAAAAATAACATTTTCAACATTTGTTTTGGCTTTAATATAGTAACAACATAACAACAATTTAAAAAGGAAATTAACAATAACAATTTTCCCCTTAGTTCGAAATTGAAATGGGTCTTTATAAAATATTTAAGAGATATGATTTGTGCTAATAACAATAAAGAAAGTTAAAACAAGACAGTTCTGGTAGATGACTACGGAGAAGTAACAGAAAGACTTATCAGACATATGCAAGGAGAAAATGAGAGGTAGAAGATGAGCAGAGAGAGACTGAGAAGAGAGAGAAACTGGTCTTAATAAGGTAAATAGAGTAAGAGAAATGAGAAGAGATTCAGAGAGAATGGGTTTCTTAACTGTTTCCCCTCTTTCAAGAATGGCATTCAAACAGGCGTGAAGGAGAGTAATTGATGTTGCGGTTGTGGTTGTTGAGGATGTGAGGAGCTCTATTAGAGAACTAACAGATGGGTTTTCACCCTCGCTCATAATTAAGCCTACAGAACAATTGAACACTCGAAACCATTTAGTTGGACGAGTAATGAGCTAAATTAAAGGTCTGACGAAAAGAGCAGGATTACCTTTAGACTCACCAGCCATAACGAAACCTATTAAAAGAAAACACACACACAGTTGATTTTCTGGGTAAACATTCTATTACATAATGGCTACATTTATTGTCTCAGAAAAATGTGATACTGAAAACCTGTAATTTGATTCTCTCATCTTAAATCCACCTCAGTAGGCAGTATTTGTAAGATTTTTCCTTGATCAACCTACACTTAAAATATTTTCAGTGGTGATTCCTTAGCACAAGTATGGAAATTCAATCCAAGTCTCATTAAACATATGCTTTATTGTGTAGTTCACACAAAAAAATTTATTCTATCATAATTTACTTGCCCTCACGTCATTCCCAACCTGTAAGACAAAAAGAAAATACAGATAGATTTAATAAAACCTGACAAACTTCTGTTGATCTATTAAAAGTCTATGTAACCTTTTATGCTTCAAAAAGTTCATAAAGACATCATAAAATGAACCCTTATGATTAACAAAGCTTGTATTCACATGACTTTTGTCAGTGAACATATATAAAGCACATCAATATGATCAATAGAATCTCTACCTTATGTGCTTCATATGCAACAAACAACCTCAGAGCTTGTTCTTGTGGAAGCTCAAACATTACATGCAAGAACAGATCTACATTAAGATAAAACACACATTACTATATAATGCAGTGTTCTCAGTTATGTACATTATTCTAGCACACAAACACACATAGGTGCTCAGATCCTGATGTTTTTAACAGCCGTAGATGTGTGGAGCAGTAATGCTGTCATGATATATGGTCAGGAAGAGGGATAAGAAAAATAAGAAAGAAAGCCCTTGAGTGGGCCATTACACATGTTTACAACACAAGGGCTGATTGAAGACATCTGTCCTCCAGCTGTTCAACACATGCTATTATCATGTTCATGAAAACATGTGCGTATTCATACATTCACAGGCTCAGTACAACACACAGCTGGAACACACAATATCACATGTGGTGCCAACACAGGAAATGATAGATTGTTTCTGATATTGTTCAGGTTTTAAGGTTATGTCAAGGCCCTGAAAAGGTCACCAGGTCTGCATTTCTTCAGGAGTTATTCCATCTCTGATACAGATCTTATATTTTTCAATTGAAATCCTCCGGGACACTCAGAAAAAGGACTTCAGTGATTAAATGCCTTTGGCCAATGTCATGCTGTCGTTGAGCGTCTGTCTGCAAAGTTGTGGTGTTCCACACCACTGGCACTAGACAGACAACTGTCATTAGCTTTTTGGCCGACTGAGCATGTTGAATCGGCGTTTGAAGCAACCAATAGTGAGAACTGGGGAAAGAAACCACTTTGATTGGCTCCCTCTCTTAGCAAACCGTATATATTGAGATATCTTATTTCATTATATAAATATTTTTTATAGCACTATGGTTGTCTGAAATTGAAAATGAAGATCAACTTATCAGAATGACTCCTATTTGAAATAAGAATGTGCTGATTTCTTTAGAGTTCGTATTTGCAGTCTTACTTATGGTTTTCTTTTTTACATGAAAAATGCTCCTGCTATGCTAAATGCTATGCTGGTAAGGAAAGTTATTCCATCTCTTGTAGGCGCAGAATGTATTTTCTAGGTGTCTATTGGCTGTAGTCTTTGCGGTTTGTCCAAGTGCAATTTTTGGCCCAGACAAAGGTGATGTAAGGCAACACTAGAGTCAGCTTTCATTGTTCTTTGATGTTGGTTTGTTGTCTAACGGCTTTACAAGAAGCAATTGAGCAGGTGCATTTATTAGACAAATTGCTACAATATTCCACATGAACTGTTATATTGTGAAAACTGGACTACCCTGGAAAAAATTATATTAAATATATAAAAACAATTGTATACAGTAGCTGTATAGAAATGTCTATTATGATTACACAATTAATCACAGCAATAACAAGAACACCACAGTAATCTAAAGCTGTCTATTTCAAGCCTCATTTGTCTAGATTTGTTCTGATGAATTGTTTTTGCTTTATGGGTGATGGTTAATTGAGTTTGTTCATTTAAACCGTTTCTTTTGAAAATTATATATTTCCTCTCATAAATCAGCACCACAGCCTTACACACCCATCGATCTCCATCTTCAGCCCTTTTTCTTTTTTCAGCATACATGTTTTGCTTTTCTTTCATCCAATTAGTTTTCCTCAGTTCACTGCCAGCACTAGACTGCCCATGTAAGGTCTTCACACACACTCCCCCTGCACACCTCCCCTCACTGTCTCTTTAATGGTGAAAGAGTTAATTAGGTTCGTCTCTCACACTCTCTCTTTGAGCGTGTGCCCATGGGTAGAGACGCCCCTCTTCTTCACTGATCACAGCTTTATTTTTAGAAACACAACACAAAAGAGTCTGCTGAAGGTCACATTGGCTGTTCAGCATGCGTGTGTGTGAGAGAGACGCCATTAAAAACTTGGCTGACAGACTTGTCTGTGGAGAATAATGGATCAGCTCTGCTGGAATAATACAGTGTGAAAACAACACTTAATTTTAAGGTTTTTCCAGATATGAGAAATTTTAGGATGAAAAAAATGTTAACATCCTAGTGTCATGGTCGGTCGCTGTGGTGAAGCGAGTCGTGAGCTTTTTTCAGCGGCACGGAGACACGGGAGGCAGAGATACACTTGAACAACGAACATTTAATGTTAAACAAAGGAAACTGAAACAAAGCAAAACAAACAATAACCCCAAACGTACACGCAACTTCATTGACTGACAAACATACAAGACCAGGGGCGTAAATTTATACAAAGACTAATCAAGACAAAACTCAAGACATCTGGACAACACAGCTGGCAGAGAATGGATACTGATGACAGGGCGGAGTTACAAATGAGGGAAGACACGAGGAGACAAAAAGTAAACAAAACACAAGGAACACGTGGAACAAAGGACAACAATGACACAGGTAAGGCATGACGGCATGACAGAGCCCCCCCCCCCCCAGACGCGGCTTCTAGACCCGCGGGCACACACAACATGGAGGGAGGTGGCTAGGAGGTGGCGCAGATCACATACAGGGGGTGGGATGGAGAGTGTCCGGGAGGTGTCTATGGTGACAGTCTAAGGCGGCCTCCCGGACAACATAGAGTACATGATGACCCTAGGCGGGTCAGGCTCTCCCCAGAGCTCTGGCAGGAGCGCCCACCAGGGCAGAGCAGATGGCGGGGATGCCCACCTGGGCGGACCAGACAGCAGAGACGCCCTCCAAGGCGGAGCAGACGGCAGGGAAGCCCACCTGGGCAGCACAGACATCAGAGACGCCTTCCAAGGCGGAGCAGACGGCGGGGATGCCCACCTGGGCCGATCAGACAGCAAAGACGCCCTCCAGGGCGGAGCGGAGGGCGGAGAAGCCCACCGGGGTGTACCAGGCAACGAGACTGCCCTCCTGGGCCGACCAGACTGCGAAGAAGCTCTCCTGGGCCGATCAGACAGCCAAGACGCCCTCCAGGGCGGAGCAGACAGCGGAGAAGCCCACCAGAGCATATCAGGCACTGAAGGTTGTGCAGCCACCAGCGGAACCTCTGGAGAGTTAGCTGACCTCTCTGGAGGATCTGCAGCCACTGGCGGAACCTCAGCGCTCGAGACTGGGCAAACCAACGGCACTGAAGGTTGAGCAGCCATCAGCGGAACCTCTGGAGAGTTATCTGACCTTTCCTGAGACTGTGCAGCCACTGGCGGAACCTCAGTGTCACCCACCGACTGAGGTGGCTCGGGCCAAGGCAGATCGGGATCATAGTCATTAATTGGCTCAGGAGGTTCAGGCCATGAGACCTCACAGTCACCGACGGGCTCTAGTGACTCCCTCCCGCCCCTCCCCATCGTGACCCAGGCACCTACACCCCTCCCCAAAAAATTCTTGGGGAGGTCTCCCTCCGGTACCAGACCTGGGTCAACAAATGGTTCAGGAGAAGGATGGTCCCGAAACCACTTGGGACTGGATTCGGGGCTGAGACCTGACTGGTGTGGATTAGGATTTCAGACGGCACTCCTGGCCGTAATACCGGAACCGACACTAGTGAACACAGCTCTTCGGACCGTGATACGGGGCTGCGACCCCTCATTTGCGGACTGGGAACCGCGAGGATCTCGGACGGCACTCCTGGCCTCTCCGACGCCGTGGTGGTCAACCCCTGCCTCGGGGTGCAGGACGATCAGGATGCGTGACATGGAACTCTCGAAGTAAGGCCTCATCTAATACATCATCCCTGGATACCCAGGACCTTTCCTCGGGGCCATATCCTTCCCAGTCTATGAGATACTGAAGTTGACCACCACGACGCTGGGAATCCAGGATCTCTCTGATATTGTAGATGGTTCCTTCCTCGACGACCATGGCTCTGTGGGAACAACAAGAGGATCGTGACAGGGTTTAAGAAGTGACACATGGAAGGTGGGGTGAATTCTGTAGTGTGAAGGTAGTTGAAGGCGGAAGGTGACTGGATTGATCTGCTCCACGATGTTGAAGGGACCAACAAACCTGGGACAGATCTCGAGTGGACAGCCATACCTTTTGATACCACCTGGTAAGCTGGAGCATCAGATCTTCGGTTATCTGCATTGATGGTATGCCTACGCACTGCCCTCTGGAGGTGGTGATGAGCCTCGGCCCAGACCCTCTCGCTCTCCCGGAACCAGTAATCAACAGCAGGAAGGTCCGAGGGTTCTCCTGACCACGGGAAGAGAGGGGGCTGGTAACCGAGTATGCACTGGAATAGAGTGAGTCCGGTGGAGGCTTGACGCAGGGAGTTCTGTGCATACTCGGCCCAGCCCAGATACTGGTTCCAGGTGTCCTGGTGGTCATGGCAGAAGGTACGGAGGAACCGCCCCACTTCCTGGATCTTCCTTTCAGTCTGTCCATTGGCCTGTGGATGATACCCAGAGGACAGACTGACGGTCACACCTAGGAGCTTGAAGAATGCCCGCCACACTCGGGAAATGAACTGAGGACCCCGGTCGGACACTATGTTCTCAGGCAATCCATAGGCTCTGAATACGTGGTTGAACAAGGCTTGTGCAGTTTCCCAGGCTGTTGGCAGACCTTTCAGGGGGATTAGACGGCAGAATTTAGAGAATCGATCAACAATGACCAATACACAAGTGTTACCTTCAGAGGCGGGCAGGTTGGTGATAAAGTCAACTCCTAGGTGTGACCAGGGACGGTTAGGTGTCGGGAGAGGTAGAAGTTTTCCTGCTGGAAGATGTCTTGGAGTCCTAGACATGGCGCATTCCTGACACCCTCTCACGCACCTCTGAACATCCTGTTCCATTCGGGGCCACCAGAACTGATCTTTCAGGAGCGAGAGGGTTCTGTTGGTCCCTGGATGCCCAGTGCCCAGTGACGTGTGAGTTGTGTGGATAAGTGGGATGCGCTCTGCCTCAGGAACAAAACGGAGATTCGGTGGACAACCCGGCGGAGGAGCTGGAGCTGGGTCGGCGGCGACTGGAGGGGTCACCCACTGAATGGGACAGACAAACATATGGTGAGGAAGTATGGGCTCAGTGATCTCAGGTTCCTCTTTGGGAGCATGGAGTCGGGAGAGTGCGTCAGCCCGCACATTCTTTGAGCCAGGTCTGTAGGAGATGGAGAACTGGAAGCGAGTAAAGAACAAAGACCATCTGGCCTGACGAGGATTAAGTGAGTACCTGGAATGGATGAATTGACCCCTCCAGCCAGTGTCTCCATTCTTCCAGTGCCAGCTTGATGGCTAGGAGTTCCCTGTTACCGATGTCATAGTTCCTCTCCGCCGGGTAGAACTTCCTTGAGAAGTAGGCACACGGCTTTAGAAGAGGTGGGTTCCCCTGCTGCTGGGAAAGTATGGCTCCGACACCAGTCGTCGAGGCATCAACTTCCACAATGAAAGGTCTTTGTGGATCCGGATGAACTAGAATGGGGGCAGAAGTGAACGCTGCCTTCAAGATTTCAAAGGCCTTGGAAGCTTCAGGTGTCCAGGTCAGTGTTTTGGGCTTACCCTTGAGGAGAGAGGTTAAGGGGCCAGCTACACAACTAAAATTGTTAATGAACCGTCTATAAAAGTTAGAGAATCCTAAGAACCTTTGTAGTTCCTTTACTGTACTAGGGGCAGGCCAGTTAATGATAGCTTCAATCTTTTGATTGTCCATGCTTATGCCAGAAGCATCAATGTTGTACCCTAGAAACTAGGTGTGAGACTGGTGAAAGGTGCACTTCTCAGCTTTCAGAAACAGCTGGAATTCTCTGAGCTTGGTGAGTACCTTATTGACATGGAGGTGATGTTCCTGGAGACTAGGGGAGTAGATTAAAATATCATCAATGTAAATCACTACGAATTTGTCAAGGTACTCACGGAAGATCTCGTGCATAAAGTCTTGGAATATGCTTGGTGCGTTGGCCAGCCCATACGGCATTACAAGATATTCGTAGTGCCCCGTGGGTGTTATGAATGCTGTCTTCCATTCATCACCTCGTTGAATCCGGACGAGGTTGTACGCGCTCCGTAGGTCGAGCTTGGTCGAGCTCGATAGCACAGTCCCATGGGCGATGTGGCGGCAGTGTGGCAGCTCTCCTGGGGCAGAAGACATCTTGGAAGTCGGCATACTCTGAGGGGATGTCAACAGATTGTTTAGCAATGGGACTTTCAATCGAAGTGGTACATACGTGTATAGGACGAGTGCGTTGCAGAGGTAAGTTTGGGAAGCACTCAGGCCAGCACTGCGAGCTCCATTTGAGGATTTCCCCGGTGCCCCAGGAGAGGATGGGTTCGTGTCTAGCCAGCCACGGATGCCCTAACACAAGGTCCATCTTGGAGCCCTCCAGTACCAGAAAGGACAGTTCCTCCTCGTGACAGAGCCCCACACGAAGCTTGACCGGTCCTGCACGGCGTCTCACATTACGGTTGCAGAGGGGTTTACCAGTAATGGATTGGACTTGATAAATCAACTCTGAGGGTGAGGTCTTGATTCTCAGATGCCGTGCCAGGTCCCCAGCGATAAAGTTACCATCAGAGCCAGAGTCGATTAGAGCAGCCACTGTAACGGAGATGTTACTGGCAGTACGAGTTACAGGAGATGAATATGGTTTCATTGTTTCACACATGGGAAGAATCGTACTCACCACCGGTCTTGGAGGACGGAGAGGACAGTCTTTAAGTAAGTGAGTCGATTGGCCGCAGTATAGGCAAAGCCCTTTGGTGATTCGATGTTGGCGCTCCTTATTTCCATTGGCTCAGGATTGTGTACTGGAGGGCTCAGAAATCTGGCGGCAGGGGAGATTTGTTGCAAAGCTCGAAGAGGATTGACTGTATGAAGAGACACGGGCTGAACAGCGTAGGGTTAACTGAATGAATCTTTCCAAGCCGATCGAATCATCATAGGGAGCCAGCATCAGTCTTAGTTGAGGCTCTAGTCCTTGACGAAAGGTGGTGACAAGTGCTTTCTCGTTCCATCCACTGGCGGCCGCCAAAGTCCGGAACCTGATGGTGTATTCATGCACAGTTAAGTCATTTTGACAGAAATTCTAAAGTTCCTCACCAGCGGATGATTCATGATCGGTTCGTCCAAAGACTTCTAGGAAATGCTGTGCAAAAGCAGAATAAGAGCTTACTGCTGGTCCCGCCTGACTCCATATGGATTCAGCCCATCTCAACGCGGATCCTGTGAGGCAAGAAATAACATAGCCGATCTTGGCTCCATCTGTATTATACACATTGGGGTAAGTAGCGAAGGTTATGGTACATTGCAACAAAAATCCCTCGCAGTCCCTTCCGCCAGAGAAGGGCGTCGAACGCACCATGGGACAAACTACAGCAGTGGGCGAAGAAGTGTTGTTTACTTCCGGGTTCGCTGCATGTGCTAGTGTTGCCGTGGGTGCCGGTGGTGGTGGTGGCGTGGGCTGTGAGGTGAGTATCGTTCGCCGAAGAGCATCAACAAGCTCTTGGAAAGGATCCTTTTGGCTCATTCTGTTTGAACTGCATCGGTCCGAGCTTCTGTAACGAAGCAGACGGACTCAGGTGGTAATAAAAACGTAACAAAAGTTTATTAAACAGAATGATAAAGAAACCAAGGCAAGCAAACTTAAATTCTTCCAGGACTGGGAAATATAACTGAACTAAAGAGTCTTTTAACTTTCAGGATCGCCGTCGGAGGAGGGCAGACAGACGACCACAACCACACACCACTTGCTGGAGCTGAGGAGAGGATTCCTGGAGCGGAGATAGCTTGGAGAGTCAAGGAGCCTTCTGTTGGAACAGGTAAGGAACAGAGGTGAGTAATGGAGCATAGGAAAGAGTCCACTTTCGTGATACAAGCTCGGACAGAGAGTGAACAGTGGTGTGTGGTTTTAAGGAGTGCTTGATTGTGCTGGGGATCGGTGTCAGGTGAGGAATACAGGTGTGTGTCATCAATACTCCGGTGATTGTGATCGCTGCGTGCCTGTGAGGGTGGAGCCTGGTGTAGAGCCTGGTGTGGATGTTACATGTATCTGTCTGATATCATTCCAACTCAATGGTCCAGAGTATGAAAAGTATGTGTATAAAAAAGCTCTGAAAAAGTAACAAATCAAACCTAATCTACAGCAGATTTTCTTTATAAAAGAGCTGCCAACTGTTTTACACCACCAATAAATTCAGGAATGAGATAAGCAAACACTAACAAATACAATCAATGAGATGCACATGCAGTAGGCTAATAAAGAAAACAAACCGTTAGATAAAAACAACAGATAATCCAATAACAGATTTAATGGAAGCTAATTTGTAACCACTTTATATATTAAGTATCTTTAACTATTATGCACATTTTACTTACTTATTTAATACAATGCACTTACATTGTACATACAATTTAAATTACATCTGCAATTGATTTAGAATAAAAGTAATAATAATAAAGATACATCTCAGGGATGCACTTAAGTTTTTCAGTCTTGTTCACATGAGAGCACCAGAGGATTTCATGTTAAGTTCACACTGCACATAATGTCACCCATTAAATACAACTTAATTTTTTAAAGAAAGTAATAAACAAAATAAAAGTAAAATAAAACGTTATTATTAGAACCAATCAAATTAGTATCTATGGCATGCCAATGAGTGGGAAAGTCAAAACAAGGCAGACAAGGACTAAAGAATACAAAAGAAACTTAACTGAACATGAACTGTCACAAGAGAACCATTTTGGCTTCCCCCAAAAAACTTTCAGTAAACAGTTCTTAAAAGAAACATAATTTTATTAGTGTAAAAATGGTTTAATAATCTAAAGAACCACTGACCTATAAAGAACCCTTTGTTACTGTTTTTCCATTTCGCTCTAAAACCGGCAGCTCACAGCCTAGATGTATAGTTCACATGGAAATCTTATACAATATTGCAGTTAGTCGATCTAATCAGTGATTGAGCATTAACAGCTGTCAACCATGTCGGTACGCAATTGAGCAGTCCGAATGTATTTACCCAATGCATTTTTTATTTCTGCACACCACTTATGTGCATTCCTGTCTGTAATTACACTATTACACAGTCAGCTTTCATCACTGCTCATTCTTTATTAGCTTGGGGTGTCAGAGCCTTAAATGGTTCAAAGAAATTTTTCAATCTGAATTAGTAATGAGTAAGAACCAATTTTACCTTGAGTTATGAAAACAAACAAATGCATAACCAAAGAGAGGCATTGTTTACACCTCATGAACAGTGTCGTGCTGTATACATGCTACTCATTTATTATTATTACTCCCCTTAGAGGCCGATTTTCCACTCCGGCATTTTTAATAAATTCCCTTTTGGATATGAAATTAAATACAAATGATGTACAGTCTTTCAGTGTCAGAGCCTTTCAGTGTGAAAAGAGTGAGAAATGTAGGTACATCCAGAGACATTCACAGGTCGTACATCTCACCAAAACAGACCACAGGCTTTCCCAAGAGAGCCATTAAAATCTCCTCATCACTAGAGAGCTGTTTGTGAATCTTGCTTCCTTCTAACCTTGAAACACAAGCACTCACTCATACATCCAACCGAGGAAAACCTTGAAATAAAACAAGGAAGAGATTAAACAAGAGTCTGACTGCTATGGCCTTGAAGGTATTGCTATTTTTCAGTGCTATCTAATATCTGCAGCAGTTTGCTGAAGTAAGAGCCCTCCCCTAGTCTGAAGCTGTGTTTCAGGGGCACATAACTAACTCTGGGTTCATCCTGCCATTAATATAATCTTATAGGCACTCCCACATATCGAAATGCCACGATGGTTGCGGTGAAAAGCCACCAGGTGACAGAGCGAGTCAGAGGAGCGGAACTGATTGCAATGTGGCGGCTCTTCCTCTTGGCACCATTACTCCCCCTCCCCTTTTCAAACCCCCAGGTCTTGCTCTTATAAGCCGTGTCTCGGTTCCCTGCTATTGCTGCTGATATTGCCTTGCCATTACATCAGTCACGGCAGCTGCCCCTTAAGGATCCACAGCACAACACGTGGGAGGGAAAGCTATTTCACTCCTATCGTCAAAACCTGCTTCCTCTCTGTTTATAACTTCCCATCTGAGCTCAGACATGGAAACAAAACACAGTCAAACCCACAAGAGCTTAGTTTACTTGTTTTTGTTAATACTTGCAGTGCTCCGAGAGAGATGCAGTACATCTGATAGAGCCCATTCACCCCTTTACTGTGACCTCAAACAGGAGTGCACCTATTATCTCTTATGTCCAGATTGTTCCTAGAACATTTGTTTCTGTTTATCACAAAAATAAAGCCTAAAACTATTTATCCAGTGCATTGATTCTCAAAGAAATAAAAAAGGTGGGTACTGGGTACATTATGTGTTTATTGGGTCAAAGGTCAAAAATCTGTGTTAATAAAGAAATCTAAAGACTCAGTGGTCATGACATTTGAATCTTGCACATGTGGCAAACATTCTGCATATTCTGTCACTTTTTTCTTCCATAGCACAAAGCCTCCCTCCAAAGAGGAAAACAAGCTTCCCTTTCTCATTGCTTTCTGCTCTCCCTCCTCTCTCACTATTCCTGCTGAGGGCACATGCCTAAGAGACTTATGTAGTTGGCAAGAGTGTTGCCATGGTGCTACCTGACGATGAGGAATGAACCACAAAGTGAACACAGGATGTAAGAGAGTGAGTGAGTGAGTGAGTGAAACAAAGAGAGAGCATGTATAACGCAAGCGACAGACAGTGAAAGAGAGGGAGAATGGGGGATCTCTGCTTCATAGAGTGTCGACGTAGCCGCAAACTCCATTCTGCAGAATTAAATCACTGTGCTTTCCCATAGACACCTCACTGAATTATTTATGTTCTCTCTACGCCCGCTCCGCCTCTAATAAAGTTACAGCTGCCACTAATCTATGATGAGGTGAGCTTTAAGCAAGGGATTCTGGGCAAACATTAAGCGCATATTGTCTTTACAGATTTGATTGCTTTTTTATTGTTATTGTTATTAATGCACTAGGCACAGTTCCTGCAACTGCCAAATCACTACATGAGGGAGAGGAACCCTTGACAATGGAGATATTAACCTGCAAATATACACATTTAAAAATATACCCACATGCCATTTGCCACTAACCTACAAAGTAAACAGTGACTTGTGTCTTGAACAAATATTCTACTTAATTTTCAGTTAAGAGCAGCTGGAAGCATAATTTGGCATTTTTATTAAGTTTCTGACAAGATGGAGTTCCCGGCCACCGCCTCTAGAGGGCACCCGCACTCACCACACCTCCCTTGGACTCATTCATTCATGAACT
>JAUMHE010000051.1:6910973-6924061 GCA_032359235.1 Enteromius mattozi
GCCAATATTCATTGGCCTTTTCCAAAAGATTCGAAGACGATTGGTCTCTCAAGCGAGATCCCATATGTAACGTCTCCATTCCCTCCTTCAGGGAACGTGGGTTACATTCGTAACCTAGACGTTTTTGTGCCTGTTTTGTGCAGATTTGTGCAGTTAGTAACTGATATATTATGAACCTTTACTCCCTCTTGTTTAGAAGTCAATTTAATCCAGATGGATTGCCAGCAGGTAAAAGTACAGGTGTGAAGTTGATAAGTGAGTCCATATTTAAGATTTAAGCACACATGTGTGTGTATTTCATAAATGAATTTGCAGTAGCAAACGAATCCCCCACCAGCAACCCAGTGCAGTGTGCACAACTGTTCCCTGGAGTGCAAAATTGATCCAAAAACGGTAAAAAGTTAAAAGGTATAATTTTGTAACTCTAACTAGGTTCAACTAGTCAAAGTGCAACCAAGAGGAAAATTTAGTATCATGTTTCATTTGAAGTTTGAAGAGTTTTGAAGTGTTTAAAATATTCCATATCTGCATTACACTCAGTGTCACATTTCCACATACAATTGGAATGAATAGTAATGATTGGAGGCAAGGCTGCTCAGTCTCAGAAATAAAGATTGGCATTGCCAATATGTTGGTAGAAAGCAATTTGCACCTGAACTGGGTTCTGTCTCCAATTTCCCCACACCATAAATGTGCTGCCCAGCTCCTTCTCACTTAGAAATTGAGTGAACTGATCAGGTAAAGTTTCCACTTTCATGATCAATAGTTTGATGTGCAGCACTGTACTTGGTATGAAAAAAAACCCCACATCAGTTTCTATCATTTCAAGATTCAGTGGGGGGTTTGAGGAGTTTTTGGATGTGTTAGAGTGTGTCTGGGGAATGAGAGCCCAAATCAGGTTTCCTCTGAACTGAGAAGCACCACAAATGCTTATTCAGTGTTCAAAGTTCATTTTGATATGAAGATCGAAGGCTCAAAATACCCCTATAAGACTTCAGCTTGGTCTACATAAACAAATTTGTTATTACCAAATTCATGAGGAGGGAAAAAAGAACCCAACTTAGATGTGGATTGCTCCTGGAGGGAAACGTTATTATTTTTCGGCCACTGCCAAATGTATTTCCAGCAATGAAGTATTAGAGAAAGGGCAAATTTGCATAGCTACCATAGGAAAGTAAATCTGATCATATAAATGTAAATAAGGAAAGATTTAAGTATGTTTTCACATAAAAATAAGGTGAAAACTGCATATGCGTAGGCATGTGTGTGGTTGAGACAGACTTATTAAGGGGAGAAAGAAATAAAGTGTGTGAGAAACATGAAGAGCTGCAGGGCACTGTAACTGTGAATCTGACAGCAGACTTAATTATAATTTTCCCACTGTCTCATATAGCAGAACAAAACACTACACTCACCCCACAGGGGGCAGCAGAGATTTAATAACATGCTTGTCCATATGGTGGATTGATATTATGGCTGTAAAGGGACTATATGTAGAATTCAAAAACTTTTGATGTAAGTGACACTTGGTGGCTGCTAAGTGAATTGCACGCAGCAACTTATAGCTTGTGATGGCACACGTCCACAAGTTACGTAGAAGAGAATAAAAGAATTTGAAAGTCACTACATTTTATACTGAGGGCAAAGTCTTACTATTTCTTTGCTTAGTAAAAATAAGTTGAAAATACCTGTATAGAGAACATTCAGTTGCCATTCATTCTGCTGAGAGTGGTGTTTAGATGAATATATGTGCTGCACGCTTTCCTCTCAATAATAAAACACAAAAAATTGACTGGTGAGAAAACAGCAGTTAAGAAAGCATCAGATCATAAAGATGGGTATATGCACCAGCTGTGCAATTCACAGGCTTTATGTCAACAAGTGAGACTATTGAAATCGCACTGTTATGAAAATTTGATTATAAAGCATAATCGACTAAAGACTTCATAGATCTAGCTATGTGAGACTTTATTTTGAATTCATTCCTTCTCTTTGTATGACAAATTGATATTAGAATGGCTCTTCAATTCATGTGAGAGCTTCTCAGGAGTGTGCATATATGCCACATCCTTTTGATTTCCCAGCAAAAACATCCCAAGTCCTTCACATAAAATTCAGTCTACACTCCAGGCTTTAATAAACACTCTTAAAAATGAAGGTGCTTCAAGTGGTTCTTCACAGTGATGCTATAGAAGAACCATTTTTGGATCCACAAAGAACCATTTAGTCAAAGGTTCTTTAAAGAACCATCTCTTTCTTACCTTTTTATAATCTGAAGAATCTTATTTTGCCACAAAGAACCTTTTGTGAAACAGAAAGAACCATTTATACAAAAAGGTTCTTCTATGGCATTGTGAAGCACCTTTATTTTTAAAAGTGTAGGAAGACAGGAAATGTCTCTTTTTTTCTTGTTACAAGCCATTTACACATTACTAAAAAGTGATTTTTACGTATAGCCCCTATAAGAAGCATTTTACAATCTAAAAAACCTTGCAATATATTCTACAGTTGAAATAAAGAAACTAAAGTTCAGTACTCTCACTATCACATTAAGCCATAATGTGAATGCAAACCTGTCTGGGGCATTTAATAACAGATGTGACTTTTATACACACGCCTTTCACTCTTGCTGAGTCTAAAGAAGCTTTTAATGACAACCATTAACCAATTAACCATTTCAAGCATGTTTATTTTTGCTTATGTGACTCATTTAACAATGCAACTGCCTTTGAAAGTGATTAAAACACTATAGGTATAGATCACCAACTTGTAATCACATAATATTATACTATATTATATAAGTTAAGACAAGTCTTCTAGGCTTCTGTTGTTATTCTGGTTTAAATGTTGCAAAATTCATTAAACAATGGAGGAGTTTTTTTTTTATATCAGTTATGTTCAGTAGAAACGCCTCATTGCCCTTCTGCAGCAACATACCTTTCTCTTTATCCCTGTGTTTACTTCAACTGCAAGACTAGCAAACATTATTTCAAGCAAATCACTCCCCTCCAGAGAAGACCTGCATGATATTTCTCTCTGCTGTAGAATCTAATTAAATTTGCAGCTGTCTTTTAATCAAAATGAAGCTAATTTGCATATGGGTAGGGTATCAGCCCCACCTTCCCTTGTAAAAAAAAAAAAATTAAAAAGACTTGGCATTATGCCACGAGACAGTCATAGAATAGGATCTCGGTGTGAGAATACCACATGTATGTGCGCATGTGGGTATTAATTTGAAGAGGGTGGGGGAGTAGAGGTAAAAGGCGACAGGCAGATGAGGTAGAATGGAAATCAAAATTACGCAAGCTAACAAATTGATACTAGCAAATTAGATAGACAAACAAACACTGTGGGCATTTGCTAAATTGGCTCAAGGGTATTGCAAACAGAGCAATGCGGGAGCTGTCTCAACAGAAAACTTAAACTCACAGACTTGTATCAGGTTAATTACTAAAATTAACAATAACAAGTATAGCGAACACACACATTTAATATTTAAGTGGTTAATATATGGCAATTCATTATCAGCAATTACCTTGGTTTTCTTGGTCTGAACAGATGTGCTAGCGTTGCAGCGATTAGCTGATCTTTAGAAGGATGACAAGCTTTTGTTTTGGAGCTTGTTGACTTTTATGGATGAGGATCAGAGGAAATGGAGAGAGGATGACGACTTCTTATGGGGAGACTAAGGACTTGAGTTAGATGACTGTCTGCCACCAGTGTATACACTCACACATGCAAGCACACAAAAATGGTTAGCAAGCTAGGTACCTAGATAATAGGTACCTAAATGGAGACTTCTACTATTGCCAAATAAAACAGTTTTAAAGGAAATTTTTTATTTTTTAGAATTCATGTATTATTGTTTGTATAGAGGATGAATTCAAAAGCTAACTTCTATAGGCATAATTGATATATTAGCCTGGTTGTGATGCAATTTTCAAGAACATTGACAATAAGACAACATTTATTGACTGACACACTTGCACTAATAGATCCTTTGTAAATCGAAATGGTTTCTATTGAGTGGCTGAACTTGACTATTTACTTCCATAATATGACATAGCCTACTTCTGAATAAACAGAAGAATGAAACCACAGACCACACTTTTGTGTAGCTTGTAAAGTGTTGTTTTACAAATGCATAAAATCTAGGCTACAACAACAAAACATAGAGCAATAGGAGAGCAACAACATACTGTACCCCTGATTCCTTTGATCATGTCACATTCTGTCTACTGAGATACAATACCTTCTTCTGATCCATGTGTCCTTCACTGCCTGTTTGCCTCTACACTGATTACCCACTATCCTGTTGTCATGACACAAACTCAGTGTACACATGGAGAGTAGGATATAAATCCATTAATAACAGCAACAACAACAACAACAACAACAACAACAACAAAAGAAAAAAGGAAAAAGAACACATTTCACATTTCTGTGTTTTCAGATGGGGATGTCAAAGAAAGTCAAAGTTCTGGGTTTTCAAAAATACATCTTTATAGTTGCAACACATTCCTTTTTTTAATATTTTATTTATTTATTTATTGCACTTTCAGAGACAGTCCAGTCTTGTCCATCAATGTGCACTAGAATCTAAACGTATGTAATAGGTCGTAGGTCATATTATAAAATTATGACACATTTTCTAGACTGTTATATTTCTTTTTACATTTTTTGCATAATATTAACAAATTTGATTAAGACAATGTTGTAATATTGACAACTACAGTGATATTCAACATATTGAAAATATTGATGCAGAAATAGCCAAGGTTTTGGGGTCATTCATGGTATGATGAAAGAAATTTGTTCATTTTAAGTAATGCTTTTACACTTTTACTGTACTGGTATACTACTGCTACTGTATTATGTTTTAGTTTAACTTAGTCGATTGAATGCTTTCTGTAATATATATATATATATATATATATATATATATATATATATATGAATATAAAAATACACTGATATCATAAGAGAGTACATATATTGTGGGCAGTGCACTACCCTGCAGCGCTGTCGTGCTCCGGGTGTCCTGAGTTTGAATCCCGATCCCTTTTCATCTATTTTATAAGATATGAAAATTGGCAATATATGCTGGTAAGGGACACAACTGCACAGTCCTGAGAAGGGCTTTTCATACTTTAAATAGTTAACACTGAGTCATTCTAAACCCCAGAAAACTGAATCCTAAACCCTGGGTTAAAGATTTTATTTGCAGTGTCATGCAACCACATTGTTGCTAAGAGGAAGAACTTTTCAATGGGTGCAAACAATATGGCAGCAAGGTAGCTAGTATGAGCCAGGTCTCCTTATTACTTCCTATGATGATTCAGTAGGTTTAGAACAATTCCTAGAACTCTCGCTATTTGTGTTTCTCAATGTATGAAAGCCTGCTTGAAAGAAACACCTGCCCCAAGGATCATGCTTGATTTTTTTTTTTTATTTTTTTTTTGTAGAGATTAGGTTTACTTGAACTCAAAGGCTGGGTTTATTTCCTGTATTTTCTTCAGATGTTTTGGTTAAGTGGTCTCTATTGAGGCAGTGTGCAAGATCAACACCTTCAAGGACTCAATGCTAATGAAATTCAATGTATGCCTAACTTAGTAAGACTTACATGACTGCAGCGCCACACAGCAACTTCTGAATAAGTAAACCATCTGAAGAAATACACAAGGCTCCTGGTTTTCGCTTCTGGGTTTCCTGAAGGCATACTTCAACTTTTAAACCCATAGTTGGGAAACCTTTGGGAAAAGGAATTATTTGTCATTGTGTTGGTCCACTCGCCCTTCAAGTCTCCACAACAAACAATATCACAAACAAATAGGTTCTGGAAAGCTCAACAGCTGTGGTAGTCCTGGAGCATCAGTGGCTGTACCAACACTCATCCATTCTGTCCTGGACCACAGGAAATATCCTGAAATGAAGCTTTACCTTCAAATTGTATACATCCTCATTTGATTATGTCCGGGGGATAAGTGGAAGACCACATACAGTATGTGACCCCAACCGGCCATTATGATCCTGGGTCATGACGTATGGACTGGTCAACACCGTGTACATATTCCAGGGATTCCAGGGAGAGTTAACTACTGGTTCAGTATTCTGGGAGTTATGTTGTCATCTACATTAACAACATGCTCATGTATTCCCAGAATGAGACCAAACATCATAGACAAGTCAGGCTTGTGTTGGAAAGTCAAGGAAATTCCACCTATTCCTCAAGGCAGAAAAAGTCAAAGGAATCCAGATGGATGAGGGGAATCTGGAAGCACTTCTGTTTCTTCCTAGACAATTTTCCAGAATAATAGTTCCATCAGTGTTCATCTCACCTAAAGATCTACTAAGTCTCTATCTCCCTATCTCCCAACTCAATCATTGTTCTTTCTCCTGAAAACTCTCCCCAGCAGAATTATTATTAAGGGGAAACATGAACTTATTGACATCAGTCTTGCATTGGAGAAGTGGCATTGGCTGGAGAGTTACCACCATTCATTCCTGGTGTTAACTGGCAACAAAACCTTGAGTATCTACATGATGCCTGGCAATTAAACCAAGCGTGACTGATGGATATACCTGTGCCTTAGTCACTGTCAATTGGTTCTCCAAGGCCTCTAAATTGGTCCTTCTGGAGACGGCTGAAAGTCTGTTCTGTTCAGTCATGTAACTCAGTTGGTAGCACATTACATTATGTGATGATATGTAATCATGTGATAATGGGTTTGATCCCAGAGAATGCATGTGATCACAAAATGTTTATGCATTATAAATCATGATTTTGCACAATTTCTGTAACGGGTGGGGTTAGGTGTGGTCATTTGTATGAATTAAACTTAGTAAAATATGTCCCCCTTTCAGTACCAATCTCTTCTGTTCAAACCATTGGATGGCCCATCTTTTGACCACTGGTTCAGAGAGAGCAAGAGGGTTTGGTCTTACATTAACATCTGCAGCAGGCAGTGCTTCACCAGAAGAGTCACGTTTATGGTGGAGATCCACCACTCCCAAATATAGAAAGTGTTTCTGGCAGAAAGCTCTCCATGAAGGACATCCAACTACACCTCCCCTGCAAGATCCTAAATCCATTGCATTGGCCCCTTCACCAAGATTTTACTTTCTCTATTCCTTATCTACAACAATCTCATTCAGAAGTGGAGGCCTCCAGCGATCTCATCCTTGCTTACCTACTAACCTGTAATACTCACTTCCACTGGACCCATATCTACAGCCAGATTATCAGCTGTGTTGTCTACCTATCTTTCCTACCTGCTATGTTTTAGTGCTCTTAATCTAAACATTAATATCTGCAGCACTGATATCTACTTGCCTTATATACCTCAGCTGATATGTTTTTTTCATTAAACCCTGCTGTAAATAAAGACTGATTTGAGTTTGAAACACTGATTCAAACTGTCTAGTCTGAGTTCTCTTTATCCAAATGAAAGTAAAATTTACCTATACATTTATATTTCTATACTCAACATTCTATACTCAAGATTTATAGAACTATACAATATAAATATCAAATATGCAGTCTCAAAAGTATTGCCAGCCACTGTTGAAATAACCTTTTAATGACTTATTTTCCACTTTCTAGTAACTTACAGAATATACACGCATGATACAAATGACTTCATTTACTATCAATTTCTCTCTCTCTGCTGGAGGCTCCTGGTGAAATTACATTTTGATTATTTCCATAGCTGGGTAAATAAAGTGCTGAATAAATGTTTCCCTTTTTCATTAGGCTTCTGTACAGAATATGGTCTGTTTCATTTCTTTGTTTTTTTATATTGAGTTTAGTATAATTTTCTCATGATCATTGCATCAGAGACCTTATAAGGAACATATTACCTTCTGATTCATAAACTTACATCAACACGTGAGGATATGAAGAACAAATTACAAGCCCAGCAGTCTCTTAACATAGCTATAACTTAGCCATAATATGTAATGAATTTCTCCTACAACCCAAAGTGCCTAAATATATTTTCCTTAATTTTAACCAATTCTTTGTTAAGATTAGGAAATAATCAGATGCATGATTAGACGACAATAAAAAATAGCAATCTTTATTTTTTTCCAAATCTACAATAATAAGATAAATCTTATACTACAACAAAATACAATGGGTGTACAATAGTCATAAAATAATCTGTTTTAATAATATTTCTGGCCATTCGAGACATGACATTGCTCAATATGGGTTGAATGGAATATTATAAGTCTATGAGATTTGGATGTGGTTTCCATTTATTATGGCTGCAAAACATGATTTGACACCAAGAATTGTCTGACAGCCAGGATTAAGACAACCATGTCATTTTTCAATTGTTATGCAAATCATTAGACAGCACTGGGTGGGACTGTGGAACCTGAGACTAGAATCAAAGCTGTCCCCATTTTTTAAGCAGTATGCATAATCATTTGTACATAAGAAAACAACTGTACATAAGAAAAATAAGTCACAGGTCATCTGCGAATAGGCGAAGATATAAATAGCATCCACATGGTCAGAACTTTTGCTTTAAAATTATTAGCATATGTCTTGTATGGCTAGCGTATTTTTTTTCAGCTTCTCCCATATTGTTCAAATATCAGTCCAGAAAATATTTTTTTAGAATTTTGGACACTTTAGTCAAACATAAAAATGCATGAACTGTCAAATCCAAAAACTTAATTAACTAACAGACATCAAGGGCGCATTTAGTGAATGTATAAAATCTTTACATTTTATCTAAACCTTTAAATTTTGCTACTGTATATAATGCAAAGACATCCATGCACTTTTGTGTGGCTTAAGTGTCCAAAAACATTTAGGGGGTCAACGGCATGATTTTCCACTGACAACATGAAATACATCTATCAACAAGTCATGGTCACAGGCATCTTATAGAGTATAGATATAGAACAGAATGGCTCAGGACTTGCTTTACTAAATACTGACAATTGCAAAAAAAAAAAAAAGTTAACTACAGGTGCTTTGGGTCACTGTGGTGCTATTCTGGAAATCTAAACATTTGACCTACAAAGGCCACACTGTAACATTTGGGTGGCATGATGCTGTATATAAATACATAACCTTTTACAAATAAAAAACAAAAAGAACATTTAATGTCACATAAGTATTTCCAGGCCTTTACAATGAAAAAGCACAACAATAATTACTATGGCAAAATAAATGAACAATGCTTGAAAAAAACTAAATGCAAACATGGCAACAACTACATGAGAATTTTACAGATCTGTAAAGATACCACACAGGGCTACAAAAGGGGGATACTAAAACGGCATTAGGTTTATAATCAACTAAAATGTTACTCTTACAATGCTTTAATCAAGATCAAAACTCTTTTTTTTGCCTAAAAGTGTGACTAAACAGTCAGAAGTCCTGTAATATACTATAGATCACTTTTCCACCTTTGTTTCATTATGTTTTTTAAATAGGGAAAACATGATTTATTAGGATTTATATGCTCTAGAGCCCCTCATTTCTATACCCAATAGCCATAAAGTATGTTTTTGTTTAAACTGCAATTTAACCACTTATTTGTAATGATTAAGTGAGAAGCATGTTGAAGCATTTGACAGATGTCATTAACATAAATGTCTTAAACATAAATGACAACATCAACAACAACAAAACCAACATAGTAACACATCTTTTATAAAACTCTCATTACAGAACATCACATTTTTCTACACGCCGAAAGATTAATTTTCCACAGTTTGGAAATATTTTTTGGTGTTAAAAAACAATAGTCAACAGACACAGCCAGTCAGAATGAATCGAAGAAGAGACTATTGAAAAGTGAGGGTTTGAAGGGAAAAAAAAGATGGACGGACTGAATGATGGATGGGTGGACGGACGGATGGATGGATGGATGAATGGATGGTCAGACAGACATTTACATCTCATGGGAAAGGACTTCATGCTCTGGTACGCCATTGGAGTGGATTGCTGGCTGCCCGTTTGGTTGTGTGTTATTCTCATTGAGTCTGCGTACACGATACATCTCGTAATGGATGCTGCTTGTGATATCTTTGATGTTCTGCATATGAGTTCTAGAAAACAGATAGAGAGAGAACATTTAAATTAAAATATATTTATTAACAAATGAACTTTAGTTTTTTAATACAAACACTCATTTGTTGAATCGTTGAATACCTGATGAGCAGGTCCCGCAAGTAGGCAAACTCACAGTGTGCGGTGTTCTCAACTGTGAAAATAATAATATAAAAGATGATAATGTGGTCTTAGAGAGTAGTTGTATAATAATAAAAAAAAGATTGTATAAACAGTCCGTCACTGTCAGTTTCTGTATTTGCTATTGTGCCTATGGTGTGGAAGCATATTATTGCCACTAGATGGCAGTACTTTATCATACAACAGAGTATTTGAGCAACAAAATGCTTCTTAAAGTAACATCATTAAAAATAGGCTACTGTCAGAGTGAGCAATTGCATTAATAAAAAGAAATGAAATCTAATTGGAAGACTTTTTCCAATTGATTTTATTTATTTTTTTTTATTAGTGGCAGTTAAACACTAATAGGAAGCTGAGAATCGGTACTTCTATAGGTAAAATCATGCAGAGGCGGACAGTAGTGAAGTACATTTACTTGAGTATTGTACTTAAGTACACTTTTTGAGTATCTGTACTTTTTCTGGAAACTTATGACTTTAACTTCACTACATTTGAAACACAAATATCGTACTTTTCACTTCACTACATTTCTACAAAGGTTCTCAAAGTAGAAAGTTGTTTCTATGTAGCAGCTTTAAAGACAGTGGGTGATTTTTGTTCTTCTGTAAATGTGATTGGTGATTTACAGGTGATAGAAAGCCTATCAGTGACCTGTAAGAGACAGTATCATTGTTTTCAAAACAAAATGTTTTGCCGACACGTAAAGCAGTGTTCCTGTTGGGCAGTTATATAGGCCTAGTTATGCTTGTGTAGTTGAGTTAGCAGGTTGGACTTTTTGCTTTTAATTAATTTTTTTCTGATTAAAGAAATATCACTGTACACTTTATTCAAATGTGGATGAATGAATACACTCTGATGTGTGTAAACACTTCTACAGCTGTATAAGAACACTACCATGCTGTTTTGTGATGGTGGGTAGGAGTGTTAAAGCCACTTCACTAATTGATAAAGATCAATTATCTTTTGCCGCACATCAGAAATATATTCTTTGGTCTCATTGTGATGGATAAATAAGGGAATTTTGTTCTTGTTTCCCCTCCTATTTATATTCCTGTAAAACAGGAAGCCAGGGCTGAATAACTTCATGTTCATAATCACCCTGGAGTGCTCAATTTTGTGAATAACAATGGAAATATACTTCTGAGATATTTTACTGATAAGAATTTGATTATGACTGTCTCAAAGTCATTTTTTTCCCAAAAGACAGTTGTTTGATTTGTTTTTTAACATTCATAAAAACTCTTTATTACACAGATATTACAAACTAGTCAGTGTATTCAGAAGGTTGCTTCAGAGGCATGAGGTATTGCAAGTATAACATAAAACAATGCAACAATAATGAAACTATGCATTGACCAGAAATTTACTCATAATACTTAAGTACTTTTAAAAGCAAGTACTTCTATACTTTCACTTATTTAAAAAATTTTGTTGACAACATTTACTTGTAATGGAGTAATATTTGACCAGTAGTATCTATACTTTCACTCAAGTAATGGATTTGTGTACTTTGTCCGCCTCTGATATCATGTCAACACTCTTCACAGATTAATGCTATTAGATTGATTCTACTTATAACCAGCATCACCCTACTGTCCATGCAAGGCTGAGATTTCTTATTAATATTGGCCACAGACTTTCTATAGGGAGGAGGAGTTTGCATTCTCATTTGTACATTGATTTATTCCATATGCTCTTTATTCCTGTTGGGTGAATCAGGAATAGAAATTCTATTTTCTCTTGGCAACAAGAAGGGAAACTAGGAGACTGAAGACACAAACACCAGACAGATACGTGAACTTGTGTATGAGGGCTTATAATTTAGCAATTACTTAAATAATACAGCAGTTACATTTAATATATTTTGCAATTCATGTTTTTCATTTAGTTCCATCCTGTTCCTCTCACATTACGTCTCAAGACACAAACAAATGTCAAGGTTGAACTTTAAAATGCTTTAAAATAATTTAATCAAATTTTAAATATCAAAGAACAGAATTACATACTGGTTTAAATTTTTTGTAAGTGTTAACAACATGAAAAACATAACTGCATTAAAAATTAAACAATTAAACGTGTTAACTCCATGATGTCCTGTAGAGTCCATCACAGATATGTGATGTCACTCTTTAAAAGTTTAATTTAGTTGTTTAAATCTTGAAAATCTGTTTAAATACAGGAATACAATCAAAGTAATGTAGAATGATGTGGAGAAAAGTACATAAAATTCCTTACACACAACCAAATGTTTTTAAATGAAGAAAAAAAAAGCACAGGATACCAATCCAACAACAAAGCTCACTGCCAGAGAAGATGTGCAGATGTGTTTTTGGGCAAGAAACAGTAAGATTTAAAGAAAGTGTTGTGAGAAAGCTGAATGTTTGTGTGTGCACTACCTTCTACTGTCCCCCATCTTGTTTTCCTGCCCAGAAGTCTTTTTCCATTGACCTGATATTCTTGATCACTTCCCACCACAGCAAATGGGATCATCTCCTAAAACAGAGATCACACACAAACTTTCAAGATACAAAAGCAACACTTGGAATTACAATATACAGTAAGCCAGAAACAGAAGCACATAAGCTTTCTTTATGAACTGTAAGTCATGAACTTAAACTACAAAACTGCATTTTTTGATATCTAAATTGCGACCTATGCTCTCCTCAAATGCAGAAATGTTAATTCATGCGTTTATGACCTCGAGGTTAGACTATTGTAATGCTTTATTGGGTGGTTGATAAATAGACTACAGCTGGTTCAAAATGCAGCAGCTAGAGTCCTTACTAGAACCAGGAAGCATGAGCATATTAGCCCGGTTCTGTCAACACTGCACTGGCTCCCTATCAAACATCGTATAGATTTTAAAATCTTGTTA
>JAUMHE010000051.1:6931560-6945733 GCA_032359235.1 Enteromius mattozi
ACTCTTTTTCATCTAGTGATGGGAATCTCGTTAATCAAAATGAACGGATCTTTTTCATTTCAGCAGAATATAAATATAATGTATGTTAATATAACCCAGTGATGAAGTTATGAAGCTTAATCGTCATCTCCGCGGTGGACGCGCAATATACACGTTTCATATGTAATATATAATCTGATGTAACGTTATTTGTTTTCTATTTGAACTGGTTTCATTGGTATACAGCACACAACATTTTGTAGTTACTGTATTGTGAGTGTAAACAAAAAAAAATTAACACTTAACGTTAACCGATTCAGAGATTTAATTATTATTGTCAGTATGACCAAAACGTTTTGAAAGAGTGTTTTAAGGAGAAGTGATTGCACGACACGTTCATCTTAGATTTTCATGCAGTATACACGAGCTGCCATTCAACTACCACACGCAGTCCATACAAACACTTGAAAATGCGCACATTTAATATAGACATTAACGTTATAGCTTACATGTAATATCGAGAAGCCCCTTTATTTTAAGATGCACCCAACATTAAAATTCGGGCTGCGCCACTGGTATAGCGTTTTACTTATGAGACGTAACGTTAGATGATCATCACATTTCTGATAAAAACATGCAACCAAGGCCAAATTATGACAAACAGAAACAATTAATTCATTACATAAGTAATCGTTTTATTAAATTGACTAAAGAATTCGGACTTTCTTAACTTTCCTTGTGGATCTTGAAATGCCGGATGGAATTTGACGTTGTGGTTGTCGTGTCGGCTATTCTTGCGTTGCATTCTCTGCATCTGGAAAATCTTTTTTTATTGGTAACGTTACGGTCCGGTTCAAAGTCCTTAATAGCCAAACGTGACTATTTGTGGAGCTTGACTATTGTCTGTCATGTTTGGCGTGGTTTGAGTTGTGCAGCGTTAAGGGCACAGGCGCCAATTATGGTGCTGCTGAGTCACAATTATTTTATTAAACGAATTGTATTTAAGTTTTAAGTTCAAGTCATCGTCGAGTCTTCCACTTTAAGTCAAGTCAAGTCTCAAGTCACTTCCTCTCAAGTCAAAGTCAAGTCAAGTCATTTTCTTACTTCCATCAAGCAAGTCGCAAGTCCTGAAAATTGTGACTCGAGTCAGACTCGAGTCAAGTCATGTGACTCGAGTCCCCCATCTCTGGCAAAGATAGCCTAATGTTAACGTTAGCCGAATGCTGTCATCATCAGTTAACTTTTTTTTTTTTCTCTGGCAATGTCTGTGTTTATGTTCGTGTGTTTGCTTGTCATAGTATCAAATGTAGCAGACGGGCAGGTTTTTGTGAGGGCTAGCTGCTACCCGTCTCAGAGGAAAAACGAGGAGCCTCACAAACTAGAGGTTTGACCACTGAGTGCACAAGTTCTCTGTGCCTCTTACTGGAGTGGAAAGATAAATAAGGCTGCTATTGGGCATTGCAAAAACCGCCCGGTACGCTACAACAACTGTTGCTCGATGCTTGCGCCAACTTTGTTGTTTACCTGGTTACCGGCATACTGGGGTGGAAATAGGTTTACACAGCAATTGCGTATTTCCGGTGCAAAATACGGAAGTTGTGAGAAAGGTCTATAACCAGACCAATAAACAAACACAGACCGGAAGTTAACTTAGGTCCAGGGCGTGCACCCAATGAAACCGTCTATACAGAATTATCAGTGAAACCTAGTCTCTACCATGACAACAGCGCCTCCCGCTGACAGAGAATGAATTTACATCTATGAATTTTAGCCACTGATTCTTCACATTATTATCCTTAGGCAATAAATACAAAACACACTTGCTTTCACAGCGTCTTCTTGACATGATGTATACACTGACTAGCGGAAGTGTTTGAGGGCAGATCAGACTGTTTGTATTTTGCGGGCAGGTGGGGATTATGTAAATGTGTTACCAAGTGACATATACTGGTAACAGGCAAAAGATTCAAAAATGTAACGACTCGTTAAGGTGATTCTGAGTCGACTCTTTCTTTTGAGAGACAATATCTTTCATTGTCATGCACTTTTTTCAGACTTTGCAGACTGTTTAAATTGAAGGACAACTTCATTACAAACTGTAAAGAAGATATTTTTCGAAAAACCATATGACCTTCTCTTAACTAAATCATCCAAATGCAAAAAAAAAAAAAAAAAAAAAGAATCTAACCTAACAAAGACAACCCTGAACAAAACTGCACTTAAGTGAAAAACTTGGATTGGTGGATTGACAGTTGAGTAGGTGGCTAATTACTGTTTACCAGGTTGCAGTAAGATGGATTTGTATTTTATACTACTAACGTGGTCCAATAAAGCTTTTTTTGTGTGCAGAAAAGTATTCTCGTCGCTTCATAACATATTTTTGAACCACTAATGGCAGATGGACTATTTTGACGATATCTTGCATACTTTTCTGTGCCTTGACAGTGTTACTTACTAGGCACTCAATGAGACAGTCACAAGCCTATGTAAAGCTTAAACAACAAGGTTGATGATTCTTTAGCCTGAAGAATCAACTGAGTGCATTGAGGGACAGTACTGATTCACCCAAAGATTTATTAAATTGTCATATCAAGATCAGATTTCAACAAGGCCCTACTAAGCAAACATAATGTAACAATAACAAAAACCTAAATGTAATGTGATTGTATGTGTGTGTGTGTCTCACCAGTGTCCAGTAGGAGGAATAAAATATATGCAGCAGTGGACTCGTGAGTCTGGAATCCTCTTCTTCCTTTCAATGTTGATCTCTTCCTGTAAATACTGCTCATACTGTGCATTAATGAACTTCATGATGGGCTGCCAGCTATAAACAGCAGAGACAGATAGTGAGACACCAGGAAACACATGAGGTCTAACAAGACTTAATAAAGTTGACACTGACCAGTTCTCATTGTTTATCTGGTCTCCGAAACCTGGAGTGTCAATGACAGTCAGCTTCATTCTCACTCCTTTCTCCTCAATATCTGTATAAAAGATGAGTTTGAATTTACGAAGTGGGTAGCTAAATTCATGAGACAGTCATAGGTATTGAAATGCATCTTATTCTTAATCAATCGTTAGCTTCAGCTTTAGTTAAGGCACTTTGTACCATGACTGATGGACTTGATCTCGATTGTCTTGGGAATTCGCTCCTCCTCTGCTGTCATCAACGATCTGCGACTAACTTTAGATTTAAAAAGTGTGTTCATCAGTGTGGATTTACCCAGACCACTTTGACCTGTACAAAGAAAAAATTCAATCAATGTCTTAAACTGGCACAAATTCACTGCAATTAAAATTTTATGTAAATTATAAGGTCACAATAAATTATCCCTAGAATACATGAACAAAAAAAAACCTACAAGAATGCATAAATATGTCGTATTGATTTTCTTAAAAGAAAATATGTGTGCTGTATAAAATTAATAAAGGAATTGATTATTTATAACGTTGTAATATATCAAACATGTTTATTTGTACACCTATTTATTTGTCTCCAACAATGTTTGTTTACTTACCTTGTATACTGTATATGCATTACACTAGATGCAACATATTTTTCTGAGATAATTTAGAGCTACCATCAAGTATGTTGCAGTTTGAACGTCTCACAAAGTAATGTGAGAATTAATTTTGCATAAAAGGATAGAACATTTCACACACAAGATTTGTAACTTTCTATGCATAGCTTCTGAGCAGAGTTTGCACCTCTTCTGTTTGTTTGGGCCTTCAGCTGTCTTTCCCTTTCTGTAATTATCTACTGTGTCTAAAACCGCATACTGTCTGAGGATATACTACATTTGATGAGGAATTTATTGACCATTAAAAAGTATGCATGTGTGTACAGTATAATGAAAATAATCTGGACATACTAGCCGCACGTGATTGTGATGTCATGTGTTTTACAGCATTCGTTGGGTTTCTTCCCTTTTATTCATTACTCTTCTCTGTGGGCTTTTATATAGTAAAGCATCCATTGAACCTCTGTTAGAATGTTGGTGGAAGCAGGTACTAGTCATACAGTATACTGTTTTATTTACACTGCCAATTTGGACAAACTATTAATTTAATGTACTGATTTTGGCCTTTGTTTCTCAACTCTGGCCCCCTCTAAGTTCACTGTCTGGCAGAGTTTAGCTCCAACCCTAATCAAACACACCTGAAAAAGTGAATCAATGTCTTAAGGATTACTAGAAGATGACAGGCAGGTGAGTTTGATTAGGGCTGGAGAGTGGGCATCGCAGACCACAGCTGAAAAACCCTGGAATATTCTAAAATATTTGTTTCAAAGGGCTGATGTCCGAGACAGATTCTTGATTTAGGGCAAAAGTAAACACAGCCTGTCAAGGCAATTTGAACACATTTTGCTGTTTTTTTTTTTAGCATCTTGCACCATGAGCAGTGCTTATGACATCTCACACCAAGACACTGCTTTTAGTTCAGCTACAAATTAGTCTAATAAATAATGACACCTGCATTCGACTGTATTCTATTGCACTAGATTTAGCTGTTTTTAAATGCATTCAAAATTAACAACCCTACTTTACTGTTCAAGTAAAAGAAATAATAGCCATGTATTGAGTGGAGTAAACAGGACTTTGGCAACATGTGTTTTATATGTAAGCGCATATGAGTATTTTCATTCCCATACGCAGATTTGACCCAACGCCTGCCCCCAGGTTCATTTTATGACATACTCACACAATTCTATAAAAGAGTCAATGTTTTTAGAGGAGGTTTATGGGAGCAGCTTGTTGGATCTCTCACTGACATCCATGATAAAGCAAGAACAAAGGTTGCAGCTGGAATCAGTTGAATGGAGCAGCCAGGCAGATGCTCTCACTGCAGAAAGCATTAACCATGTCCGATTGAATTCTACAGATATTTTTTTTTTTATAAACATATTGGCGTACATGTAAGTAACTGAAAAACCATCCACTACAAAATCCCTGAAAGCAACCACCAACCTCTAGATGTTTACAAGTTTGGCATGTTCAAGCTTAAAAGAGTTGGTCTAAGGTAATTAGGGGATTATAGTTTGACAACAGAATACTCAAAATCACTCATCAGCTACTGATGGATCAATCCATGAACAAGCCTCAAATATTTTCCGAAAGCTGCTACATATCCATATATGCATTGACCAAAGCACTAGATTAAAACAAACATCAACATGTTCTTTCAGAGACACAAAAGCATTTGTCTCAGTTCTTAAGTCTTAAAAGCAAAAGAAAACCAGCACTGTCAAAAAAACAGTCCTTCTAAGACTCCACAAGTAGCTACAGGTTTTATGTTCAGCTGTACACATTGCCAAGAAAAATAAAATCAGGGTTATATACTGCTGGAGAATAACAGATCTCCAGGAAGATATTCATTTTAAAAAGCTTGAAGTTGGATCTTGGGGATGGGTTGGTGATTTGCTTCCAGGCAAGTCACTATGTGTCCCATCTCAATATATAGTGCATCAGTTAATATGGTATATAGGAATAAAGTTGTGATTAACAGTCAATTGGGGTCATTCAGGGCATTTGTGTTGTATCAGTAGAGGTGAAATTGTTCGTGTTGTGCTGGGGAGTGCTGTCTGCTGATTGAAGATCTCTGGTAACTTAAGGGTTGTAGGTTCAAACAGATCTGCCTGAATTCAAGATATAATGGTAATGACTGAAAACTTTCCTGCTCACTAAAAACAGTATGATAATGTGCAAAATTCAGCTCCAACTCAACCAATTACTACTGACTACAGCAAGGTCTTTTAGCTCAGTGGTTCCCTACCACATTCCTGGAGGCCCCCCAACACTGCATGTTTTCTATGTCTCCTTAATCAAACACACCTGATTCAGCTCATCAGCTCATTAGTAGAGACTCCAAGAACCGAAATAGGTGAGTCAGACAAAGGAGAGATGCAAAATGTGCAGTGTTGGGGGGCCTCCAAGAACGTGGTTGGGAACCACAGTTTTAGCTAACAGCTTGTTGGGTCAAATTCAGCCTGTTAATCATTTTTATATGGTCCTCAGACATATTTAGCTGAAACTGCGTTATTGTTTAATAGAGTAGATTTTTCTTGTTTGCAAAACATACTCCATATTCAACCCCAACCATACCAATTTACAACCAGAACAAATTTGCACCTTGGAATTATAAGGTTCTGCATTCTGAAAATTTTGAGATACTGAGCTTTTGTTTGAAAGTTTGAAAGTTTTTGCATTCTATATACTTAGTACATAGATTTTGTTCTGTTTTCTAAATAAAAAATCCTTAAATATAACTTTAAAAAAAAGTATTAAAAATGTTTATTTGAACAATTTTTAACTAGTTAATCTATTTCACGTCAAGCTTCCAGTGATACTAAATGTTTATTTTGTACATAAGAAGAAAAAAGCAATACATCTGTAATTGCACACTGAAATCTCTACTTACCCACTACCATGATGTTAAACTCGAAGCCTTGTTTCATGGCTTTCCTCCTCATCTGTTCCAAGATGGCATCAATGCCCACATAGCCAAACTCACTGTTTGTCTTCTCATTCCGTGCCACAGGCGTCTTTCCTACATCTGCCATATTGCTGTAAAAACTTGTAATGACCTCTGGCCCTAGAGAAATTATGTGATACAAAGAGAGAGACAGCCCATAAGCATTTTCATTGTATATGGCAAAAATTGGCGTAAACATTTTTGCAGATGTAATTTTCAACTACACGATCAGTGTCACAGCTTTATTGGTCATGAAATTTTTGCGTACTGCAGTCAACTACCTTATGTTTTGAATGTAATGGTATCTAAACTCAAAAGTCTTGTTAATGTTTGCAAGTCATGTTAGTTATTTACGAGACAATATTGTATTGGTATGTTTCTGTAGAGAGACCAGATGTCAGAACACACTGAAATAAAGTAGGGCAGAAAACCCACAACAGAACTTTACTACCTCAGATTAACGAGACATATGTAAACATGTAAGCAATGCCAACATTTCTTTTAAGAATTTTGTAAATCATCATGTTTCCTCATGTTTTACAAAACCAATTTTAGCAAGCTCTTAATTCCTTAAACCTCTTCAAATTATCCTCAAATGATTAACTGATCACTGTATTTACCAAAACATACTAAAATGCCAAAACATAAATCAAATATTAACCACAATCTTACCCAAAAGAGGGTATTCAGTCTGCAAAGTCGTTGAAGTTGATGATTCAGTTGTTTGAAAAATGTGTGACAGAAAGCAAGTGACATATAACTCAATGTGAAAGTGGGAGGGGACAAGGTTGCTGCTTTTCCTTTTTTAACGACAAAATGTGGCTTCCTCTTTTCATAGAATGTCTAGACACTTGCACAAACTTCAAACAAAAAGATATACATACATTTTCCAGTGTTTTTCTTAAATAAATAAATAAATAGTATGTAATTAAATATAATAAATAACATACTACATCCAGATGATAACACAAGGTGAATTTACTTAACAGCAAAAAAGCATAGGCATGTACAAACATAACTTATCAGTTATGAAACACACTATTGCTTCATCAGTTGCCTGAGGTGGAAAATCTGTGACTTAAAAACATTCTATGCGAATGTTACAGATCTGTACATACCATTATTAAGTATAAAGAGAAGGACTCAATAGAAGACAAAACTGAGAATATAGTCAAATTTGAGGAACAATCTTATTTCAATATGTTTTCAGGTACATTTTCATGTCTAAGTCATGTTAAAATTATCAGTCAGTCAAATGCGAAGTTGTTTTGCATATGTTCATCTGTAGCTGATGTAAAGTATGACAGATTTAAGAAAACCGTTTCCTGTCAGTAAGTTATGCACACCATTTGACAGCCTTTTCTGAGAAAACAGTCTATAAACACTTTAGTCCAAAACACAGTTAAACAGACAACTACCAGCACCCATGTTTTGGCTAGAGAATGTAATATTTGCTTCTAGGGGTGTAACAATTTGCGTATCATGTATTGTACGATTCATGGTCATTTTCCAAATAATAGTGATCATCCCTATCCCCTTGTTAGTGGACACTTAAGAGAGCAGAGAATGTGTGTGTCAATATTTAGTCATTTGCAATGCACTTGTCAAAGGAAGCAATGCAATTTCCTCATTATCTTCAAATGTTTTTTTATTGGAGGAGGGGGTGGATGTGACATGTGGCCAGGTATGGTTTCCCATACTAGGAATTTGTGCTCTGCGTTTAAGCTATCCAAGTGCACACACACACCGTGAACACACACCCGGAGCAGTGGGCAGCCATTGCTGCGGCACCCGGGGAGCAGTTGGGGAAACGGTGCCTTGCTCAAGGGTCTCACCTCAATCGTGGTATTGAAGGTGGAGAGGGCGCTGGTTATTCACTCCACTATCAACTGCATTGCTTCCCCCCACCCACAATCCCTGCCGGACATGGGACTCGAACCCGCGACCTTTGGGTTACAAGTCCAACTCCCTATCCATTAGGCCACGACTGCAGTTATGCTATTGTTAAAATGTTCTTTTATGCAATGCAGCTATCCCTTAATAAATCTGCTGACGCACACCATGCTGCTTAACGTGATTGCATTTTTCACATGTCACCTGAATAATCATCCTTTAAAATTCCTCACTCTAAATGTACGATTTCATATCTAGAACAGATTGGGCCACCTGTTCAGAAAAAGCATGTTAGGTTTCAATTTAAACATGCACATTACCTCTCACACACACTAAATAGCTCCTATGGTAGAAATAGCAGGGCCGATTTTGCTCATCAAAAATAAATGCAACTTGGAGGCCATAAAGCATACTGGCATAACATGAGGTAAAAAAAAAAAAAGTCTGCCTTCACATCAGACTCTGACTCCAAACACTCAATGATTAATGCAGTCTTTCAGTTTGTGTGGACTTTTGGCAAAAAACCCTTAAAGCCAATTAAAATTAAATATTGGGTCTAGGTAAAACTAACCCATCAACGAGCTTCACCACTGAAGCCTAGAACTTTCCATTTGCCTCAGAGAAGCCTCATGGTTTACTGTGACCTATATTTTTCATATGTTAACGCAACAGTCAATCACATGTGAAATCCACACTTCGACCTTGAATGAACCACAGTTTCTTAATACCAAAGTGGAATGTTATCCCTGTAACTTTAGCCAATTTGGAGACATGAAGGCTGAAGTTCTGTACCAAATCTTGAATTGCATTAAGTGTGAAAACACTGTGATCATTGTGCATACACTGTATGCGTATTGAGACACGCATACAGAAAAGAAAAGGAAAATCTACCATGTAAACAGCATGTTCAGAGTATGCAAAATAGTCATTGTCTAAGCCAGGACAAGACTTGATTTTTGCTGGCCTGGTGGCTGAAACGGATCACAACGTGTGGGCATGTTAATTTTGGTTTAATACACAGACACCATCGAGCATTTGTGCCATTGATTACATGACTGCTGCCCCTTCTGCCAACACCTGTTGTGGGCCATCTGTTAAGAAACAAAATGAGGCATGAATAGGAAAGGGGGGCAGTGACACGGGCACACAGCCTATTCTTAAAAAAATATTTTTTTTCCCCCTCAATTAGCCTAGTTCCCCTTTTGGTTATGCTTGTACTACATTTCATATCATGGTTTAAAACAATGCATTATCCAGAGAAGTGATTCTCAAACTGTCTAGGCACTTTTTAGCAATGGGGAACCCGAAATCAACAAAGGACTGTTAGCAAAATACAAACAATGATACATTTTGATTAACGCCAAATTTCCTGTAGTTCAGATAAATGATACTATTGCACAAACCATATAAGACATTATAATTATAATGTCTAAAACAAACATCTAGAACTACAGTAAGCATTATCATGGAAGTTAAAGATTTTATCCTAAAACTTAAATCTCGGCAAAAAAAGCCTCACTCAGCACAAAATACTACATGTGAATTGTAAGTTCATAAAAGTACAGTGAATGTTAAGTGTATTTATTAAAACAATAATAAATAACGTAGGATTCTTAATATGCAAAGTAATTTTTTAAGTGATAGAAAAACTTTCTCGTTTCCAAGCTTAATATGCAGAGAAACCGTATAAACCTTTCGCAAGTTAGTTACTATCAACCAAATCAATTAAATTACACAAAGGAATTTGGAAAAGAATAAATTAAAGATGTATTTATCAACCAACAACAACAATAATAAAAAAACATAAATCACAAAGTCTTATGGACCTGAATAAATACACGTTCATGGTTTAATATGTTGTACAGCAAAAGCGAGATATGCAAAAAAAGCTTTGTTTCATATAGACCATAGAAATGTGGGCCAGACAAAAAAAACAAAAACTACAACATAACCTTTAAAGCCAGAAGTGATGTGGTGATGGCCAGGATTTCCTAAGAGGATCAAACCCTGCTTATGACACACGCAACATAAAAGTTCTATGCATGATCAGTCCATTGTGTGCACTCTAACACCGTTTTAAATACTAAAGCAAATCAATTCTAACAAGATGTAGCTTCAGTGGCAGTTTTCCTGTCTCTCATGCAAAGTCTGTGGCCTATTTTTTTTTTTTTTACTAGCATGTGTCAGTGTTCTAACAAACAGGAAATAGGGGTTACCGCTGAAGTGTGTCCCTGCACACACATTGCAGGCAAATTTACATGCACATTCAGCTATTGTAAATGTCACATTTATGTTACTATAATTTAATTGGAGTTTATGCAACTGTCTTATATTTCATATATTTATTTTGAAACATAACCTTGCATGTTATATTCATAACATTAAATTACTGGATTACGTTACATTCATTCAAATTAATAGAAAGTTTTTGTAAAAAAAAGGCATCATAAGTGCAAAGAAAGTAAGTCAGAAAGAACCAATGCTGAATTATTTTGTTCAAATATAGGCTATCTCAGTCCATCCTAAACAGAATGGCTGAACAGCTGACCATGCTTTAATTTTGTAGTTTGTAGTCAAAGACCACGATATGCATTTCATCAGGTACATCTAGAAGTATGACCGGGTTTGTCCTCTCTGAAAATTACAACATTTAGAACCACAGAATCCCCAACTACAGGCCAGTATTCCACAGGTCTCATTTTTCCAATGAGTTCTCCAAGACATCAAGAACACTCAACCTCTGTATCCAAAGTTTGACTTAGTTGATTTCCTGTTTTTACTTTAAGAACTCAAGAGGTTGAGTATCCCCCTTCTGAAGCTGATCCAACCCTGTACAGAAACCATATATCCACAGAAAAGCAAGGCAAAAGGCAAGGCTGAAACAAGGCCATATAACAATTCATTCCTTACAGGCAACATACAATTTAATTCTGTCTTCATTCTGAGCCAGAACAGTTGGGAATTTGCCCATGTTTAGTGGTCTGTGGTATATTGGCCCCTTTAACTGAACTGGTTTGGCAACAGACATTCAAAGTCAGGAGTAGGCCAAATGAAAAAACGTTTGTACAACTAACAATTAGTGTCAACAGCCAATGGAGCCTAGACGACCTGGCAGTTGCCCTAAATGTGTAGCTAAA
Organism: Enteromius mattozi; assembly: GCA_032359235.1. Classification (NCBI taxonomy): domain Eukaryota; kingdom Metazoa; phylum Chordata; class Actinopteri; order Cypriniformes; family Cyprinidae; genus Enteromius; species Enteromius mattozi. Next base: position 6,943,041 of record JAUMHE010000051.1, read on the forward strand.
CGTGTCCTGGTTACACTAGGCTGGAAATGTAAATGCTACAAAAGCTGTTCTTGAAAAGAATGAAGATTAAATGAAACAATACAGCCTTATTTGCTGCTAAATGAAAAACTAAAAAAGACTATATGACATATCAGGAAACTCTCAACATAGTGACCAAATTTATCATGGTTCAGTGACATTATGTGGCTACAAAAATAAGTGCAAGGAACGTTAGGCGGAACTAATTCTAAATTATCTGAAATACATGCTCCAGATGTAGACCAATGAAAAAACTCCTCATGGCCAAGTATGATCTTTTCAGGTCGATAGAAATCCTCAATTCGTTACACTTATAAATGAATATATGAAATTATATGGCACATACAGTTCTAGACTGGTCTCAGATCAGCTAAAGCAGTTAGCCTGTCTGTGTTTTAATCAGTCAGAAAGCTCAGGATGCCATTTTTAGAGATCAGGAAGAACTTGGAGGAAGCAGTCATGAAGTTTAATGTCTTGCTTTGACTGAAGCAGATATATGGAGCTTTGAGTTACATGGATCATTTCTAGAAACTTCCACTTAAAAAACACCAACTGGAAGACACGATGATTCTCACATGTTTCATGTGTTCCCCAGATGCATCAAACATAAGAGTGAAACATTGACCTTGTGTCTCATTAGAACAGAAACATAACATAATCCGTCACCATAATTTATGAAAACTTTTTAATGACAGTATGTTTCTTCATGAATTGGATGTTTCTGTAAATAATTGGCCTTAAAGGAATAGTTCACCCAAAAATGAAGATTACGGTATATTTTACTCACCCCAAAGCAATCCTAGGTGTATATGACTTTCTTTCAGACGAACAGAGTCTGAGTTTTTAAAAAAATTGATCCTGGCTCTTTCAAGCTTGGTAATGCTAGTGGATGGTGGCCATGATTTTGAAGCTCTGTAAATCGGATATATCTGCAAGTACAACGTTGTATAACTAACCTATACGCCTATAATGGGGGGTTATCACATGTCCTCTGAAGCAGATGAGTTTTTGTAACAAACATATTTCTAGTTTTAAAATTATAACTTAAATAACTTCCAGCAATGGCCGTATGCACGTCCCTGAGAGCGTCGAGTTCCGGATTCTTTACTCGATGTATGATGTAAGCTGCATCACACGTCAAGTCATATACACCTAGGATGGCTTGGGGGTGAGTAAAATATGCCATATTTTTCATTTTTGGGAAAACTATTCCTTTAAGCCCTCTTTTAAGTTGCCCAGTCTATTCAGTATTCCAGTAAGAGACAATACTGTTTGGGATAGCAATAGCTTGAAAGACAACTTAATGTATTAAAGGATTACTCCACCCTAAAAGGTGGATGTTGTTCCAAACCAAAAATAGCTTTGTTCATCTCCAGAACACAATCTAAGATATTTTGGATGAAAACCGAGAGGCTTACAGTGGGCTTGGGTAAGCATTGAAAGAAAACAAGAATGGTATGTGCCAAATTTGTATTTATCCCCCCAAAAAAATCACAAATCCTTCTGAAAATTTAAGGAAGCACAAGTACTGGTGTTTTCTTAGGACACCTAAAATCCTATTTAGTTCGCCATATCACTGTAAAAAGTAACTTAATTTTGTGTTGAATTACATGTCAGAGTCAGAATATTCTCTTTTTCATTTGTTTTCTGGTCTGTATGGACCTCACAAATGCAACTGTTAACTACACAGCCAACGTACACTGGTCTGTAGATGTGATGAGGTGAACTCTGGTGCTCAACATGAAGAATGCTACTGGTGGACTCATCTTTCATTCTGCTCACCCATTGAGAATTCAACCTTTGCCATTACATGCCACAAGCAGATGGTGACGAAGGGTGTTAAAATACTGCTTTCTACAAAGTACCTTCTAGAAAAAAATAGCCTATATGAGTGCTGTAGTCAAACCAAAAAAGCCATGGGGAAAAAAACACTGTAAATCTATTTGTGAGAGCACATATTGCTAATAGGGGTGGGACGATACACTTATCCCACGAGACGAGACGAGAAGAGACGAGACACTGGGTTCACGAGAATGAGACAAGACGAGATTTTTAGACTTTTTAAAATAAATCATCAATGATAAAATATATTGGGAAAAATAGTACTTTATTCAACAAAAACATTTTTAAAAAATGTAGGCGCATTTTGTAATCAACTTTTTGAAATTTAACTATTTTAACAAAAAATTTTAAATAGTATAAATAAAAAGAAATAAAACAAATATTCCTTTAAAAGAAGGGTAAACGATTTTTCAAAAAAGCTTCAGAAAACAGAGTCGGGCCGAATACCTAAACAAACTTGCCTACAGCAAATGCTGCGCCAGCTTAAAGGCCAAATTATACTTTGGCCGTCTGTATTAAGTCATTTACATCATCAGGAGGGCTCGCAGACGTGCATCCTGTCCGTGTGCAGGCAATTTTTTGAGACCGCACAGACTGTCCGTGTACAACAATGTATGCGCGAGAAGAATGCTGAAAGAGTGCAAGTCAAGTAGGTGGCATTGGACATGTATGGAGCTCGTCCATCCGCACTAATCTGTGATTGAGTATACTTTGAAAGCTGTGTGGACACGGCTGTGCGTGAGATGGAACGAAACACGGAAAGTGAAGTATACCCGGGCCTTAAGTCTGCCTACACTGGACGCGATAAAGCGACCATTGAAAACCATTTGGAA
>JAUMHE010000051.1:6951872-6979566 GCA_032359235.1 Enteromius mattozi
TCAGTACATTACAGAAAATAATGAACTTTATCACAATATGCTAATTTTTTGAAAAGGACCTGTATATATATATATATGATTTAAAAAGAAAAAAATTTATGTGATCAGATTTTTTTCAGAAACGGGAGAATCTTTGATTTCATGACATATGAGGGAGAGAAAATTTTTTTCATATTAAATGGGTGGATACTTTCCTGACAGCCCTTGTATTATTGTATTTCACTTACCATGTTAGTGATGCTGTACATTAATAAACCTCAAAAGAGCACAAAAAAAACACTTTGAGCAAAATGCTCACTGTTATTTTAGTCAAGCAGCTGTATTAAATGAATCGGTCAAACATACACAAGTTATTGAGAAATTATGTGTGTTTGTAAGCTGTACACGTTTTAAAGTTACTTAATGTCAGGTTATATTGTACAACCTCTTACAAGAGTAAAAAAAAAAAAAAAGAACTACATTTTACTATTAACTAGCATACAAATCAATAGCACAATGGCTGTTTATTAGTAGGCCTACACAGGAGGCACATAATAATGCCTTTTCTGCATGACCATAGATCCCTAACAACTAACTGTTAATAAGCAGCAAATTAGGATTTTACTGAGGCAAAATCCATAGTTAATAGCTAATAGAGAGAATAGAACCCAAAATGTTTCATTTCTGTCTAATCTGGCCCCTTAAATAAGTGCCCTTATGTATTATAATTGTTTTCTAAAAGTGTTCAGGTTTTTTTTTTCTATTATCTCTTCATTTTCAAGGACAGGAGGAGAGTTTAGGAAAACATTTTTGAATACAGTCAGTATTTAATATGGTGCTTAATACTTAATGGTATTTACTGCTTTTCTCATGAGCTCATTTAGTTCCGAGTTCTTAGAGTTCAGCTCACTGTTGTGACATTATAACGGAGATTCCATTCTGGCAGCTCTTAACTGCTGTTCTGACTATTTCTTCTGTTGGTGTGTTAGGAGTGAAAAGATCGAAAGCTACTTTTGTGACTTTCAGCAGATATTGATGACAAATACTGAATTCACTTGCAGCATTCAGTGTTCACAATGGCACTATTTCGCAGTGTATTTAGACAACTTTTTGAGTGTTTTCCTCACTTCTTGCCCAGAAGGGAGACCCCTTTGAGGGCACAGCAGTGTGCAGCGCAAGAATGGGCGGCACTAGAGAAATTTCCAGAGGCATTGTTGGCGAAGGTGGCTGAGAATGAGGCCTTCGACTTCACTGCCAAAAACAGGAAGCGCAGGAAGAGACACCGCCAGGTAACTTAACTGAAAAGTACTAGCTGAAAAAAATAAATTAAATTGCTAGCAGATTTCACAGTTAATCACAAAGAAACATCAACACATTGAATTAAATGTAAAATGTTTAATATGTTTAAAATAAAAAGACATAAGACGAAGAAATAGTATCATCTTGTATAATGTACTAAAATAATCTTTATTCACAAACTTTGAAACATCGGTTTTTACAGTATGGAGAGAAAGACAAGGAAAGACAGGTGAAGAAAAGGGTGAAGAAGGAGAGAGAGATGAAGAGACCAGAAAATTTGATGGAGGGAGAAAGCGAGCAAAGAGAGGCTGTAAAAAAAGAAAAGAAAAAAAGAAAACTAAAGGAACAAAAGAACACTGAGCCAACTCCACATCTTGTGGAGGTCAAACCTCAGCAAGCACTAGTCAGTTCTCCAGTAAGATCTTCTTTTTTGAAGCTAATAGAAGGTGAACTTCCAGTGCTTCAAAGTGTCTCTAAAGACCTTCCTCTACCAGCTGCTCGCTTCAGGCCCCTGCCACCAGTGACCAAATGTCCTCAAAATCCAGATCCGGCACCAGAGGATGTGTCTCTGCCATGCTCTCCTCTTCATGTGGATCCTCCCAAACCTCTGTTTGAGCTGCCTCCACAACTCATGCTCATCGACTTAGAGGATGAGGAAACCGAGTATGTGGAGTATACAGGGAAGACCTATCAGGCATGTGACTTACACAAGTCTGAAAGCCCCCGACTGCTGGAGGCTGAAATGAAACCAAGAAAGATGATTGCTTGGTTGGAGAGTGACAGTGAAGTGCTGGAGGAAGTGTGGGTGAGTGAAGTGGTGGAGGTCCAGGAATACAAGGAAGAAAAAGGTAACCCTGAAAAAATGGGACTCCAAGGCCATCGAAGTGCATTTTGATGATGCCTCACAGAAAAAGAAGGAGTTGGATGAGCACATAATGAAGCTGTTCCGTGTAACCTCTCCTGAAAGTCCCAAAAACAAGACCCAGAACAGTGTGAATTTCCAGGAAGAACCACAGAACAAAAGAAAAGTGCCACTTTTCCTGTTCACCTGGGCAGAAAAGAAGGCCAAGAAAAAAGAAGACAAAAAAATACGGAAGGAGAAGGAGCGAAGAGAAAAAGAGTTGCTGATTGAACACTATAGGAACAATCCAAAACTCAAGCACTTTTTGATCAACAAGCACAACCGCCACTACTGCTCCTCTGAGTAAAGATCATTGTCCCTTCCCAAAGCATCCATCTTCACCTTTACCCTACTGCACAATTCTGTGTACAAATAAAAAACTGTGCAAACTAAAAGTTAAAAGATCCATGCAAGTTTTCTGACTATTAATACATAAAACACATTTAATTTTCAAATGTTTAATATGAAATCATTTAGATTTTTTTTTTTAATTTTAAACAGCACAGGGTGTCAAAGATTTATCTCAGATCATAATATTAAAACTACACTTGATTTAAGTAAAAGGTACGCTTAGGTGTATCGTATTGTCTATGATGTATATTTTCTAACATATCACCTGCCACTCTTTTCATCTTTTTATTATTTTGGTCTTCGGTCTTTTTGGTCTATTATTTTGGTCTGTGGATTTTGGAATATTTCCAAGAATGGTCTACAAACCATTTTCTATTGTTGTTTTTGCCCAAAAATGCCTGTGTTTATTTATTTATAATGTCTTTTCAGAGACTGCTACACATTCATGTTAATGTTAGGGGTGTAACAGTAGACGTCAATAAAACACATAGCATTTTATTTACCTCAGGCAATCATCAGTGTCCACAGCTTGTTATTTCACTAGAAAAATTAAGTCTATAGCAGTACATTTCACGGAATATTAGACTAAATACTCATATTTTAATTTACCTGTCAGTGATGTCCTATTTATTTATGTTTAAATAAATTTGTTCTGAAACAAGTTATTACAACCACTGTGTAAATTAATATATTTCAACAACATTCAGAATTTTTAATGTAGTCACTTATGTAAAAAACTGCATTATTTGCAATGTACATGTCTGCTTACATTTTTTTTTTTAAAGCTGAGCATTGGTTGATTATTTATTTAAAAATAAGTAGTAATTAAAATTAAGTTTGGGCTCAGTTCTTAAACTAATGTACAAAAATTCCTATTTAGAGCACAAGCTATGGAAGATTTTTATATTTAAAAAAATGTTTAATTATAACTAACTGAATTTATTTAAAGAGCTTTTTTTTTATTTTTAGGAAATTTTATGTTTAGTTTTTCCTCCTGCTTTACCGAATACTGAACAGTAACCGAAAAACCAAATCGTCATGTTTGTGTACTGTTACACTCCTGTGACCCTCTAAAACCAAAACCAGTCTAACTGTAAGATTGACTATATTGTCAATTATTGACATAATTTTATTTAACATTGACTATGTAACATAATTTAAATATTAATAAATAAAGTTAAATTAATTAAAAATATTACAAGTTTATTAACTTGATTGTTGTTGTTGTTATTACTCACATTTAAAATGGAGTGAAATGTTTTACAGGTCTGTTAGATTATAATTTTTTTTTTAAAAAACAAAGTGTGACCAAAACGTATATAGCGGAAATACATACTATATACCAAAAAAAGAGGAAAATAAAGAGGAAGAAATTGTAGTGATCAATAAAATATCTAGAAAAAGACAAAAGAGGAAGATTAAGTCAGTTGAGGCCCAAGATAAAGTCCTTTGGATAGAGCTGGTTTGCATTGTGATGGGAAACTTGTGTGACCCTTAACCTTCCCTCTCGCCATGTAAAGTAAACACACGTTTCCGGAAATGTTATCAAGAGAGGACTGTCATATTTCCAGTGACGCATTTCAACTCAACTTGTCTCAGAGACAGAGGGGTCTTTTGTCAACATTACACACATCTTTATCAAAAACAACATGAAAGACATTAGAATTCAAGCTTTTGTGTCTGAACCTGACACAGAGTGCAAGTGAGTGTGCTTGTTGCAGATTTCCTCACTATGTTTGAAGCTGTATACATTAAGCTTGTGCTTTTGACTCCAATTAATAGAGCCAGGAACAAACATTTTACATCAAAAGGGGCATCACATGTAACTCTTGAGAAATCTTCAGAAACTTAAAATGACATATGACATTTTAACTTCATGTAGGTTACACTTTATTTTGATGATAGTCTTCTTTAGAAATTCTACTAATTGCAACTACTGTTTAAGAGTTTAAGAGTTTCATGGTTAGTAATAATAAATATATATTGTTTCTTATTGTTATAGTTGCGGTGTGGTTTTCATAGATTAAAATGATTATTAAACATTATCAACATATTTATCATTTTTGTTTTCGTTAGCTATCATCCCTGTGTTAGAGTCAGTAAGAAGTACTTATTGTATAATGTAAACTGACACACAGTCAACATATACAGACAAATTATATTTCTAATGAAATAACTGCAATTTGCTTTGCATGTAAGCAAATGAATGCTGACAGTTGGAGTGGTCTTTCACTATTTTTCTGTATTTGTTATTGCTTACATGTCTTGTTGGAAGTGAATTTAGAAAACAAAACATTAAAATTACTGTAAAACCACAGCTTTATCTTAGGATCGAGTACAACAGAAACAGGAAAAAGCAACAAAAGCAATCTGTGTATCTTCTTACTACTTGTAGGTCTCAAATACCTTTCTATCTCAGATTCAGCTGTTTAGAAGAGAAAGGGTCAACACACACACAAACACACACAGGATGAGGCATGGAGCCAGTCAAAACACTCTGCAGATGTCTAGATCACCAGCAGGAGGCGCTTATTTGATGAAACCTATTTGTCACCATTTTGACAGCCCCTCTCTATTGTGCATGTGTAACTTCTTTGCTTGGGTGATCTGAGTATGACCTCACTGAAGCTGAAGACACAGCTCTACTTCGGTGTTACAGTCCCAAGAGTAAAGCTTTTAAATTAAACCTCTGCAATAAGGGTGAGTCACATAATCTGTAGGAGGGACCCGGGGATTTGGTGTATGTAGTTCAGAAACAGGTCAGAAAACCAAGTTTAGAACTTGTTTAACATTAAAAAAAAAATTAAGATAATCGTTGAAGATAATTAAACAATACATACAATTACAAATAGTTTAAGCATTTCTCGATTTAAGCAGATCTGATGTTTTATAGCAAATTACAACTGAGTACAAAATACACCAGTACAGTAAATTTCAGATCAAGGGGAAACAATTGGAAGGAAGGACGTGAGACAATCTGGTCTGATGTCACTTCCTGTCAAAAAAAAAAAACCCTGAATGAACAGGAAGGAACTTAATCTGTCACACATTTACAACACGGCTAGCTGTTAGATATTATTGTAATTGTTCAAAGTAACTCCCTTGTCGATAAGTGTGTAGTGTGTACTCAAGCACCTAGACAATAAAATTAAACAGTAAACCTAATGCAGGGCAGTTGTTTCACACAAACTATTTAGTTATGTTTACAATAAAGTGGTGTAGAATAACAAGGATAAGAAGTTTAAAAAAAGTAATAATTATATGAATTAGTGACATCGAGGCCAGATTAGAACAAAATCACCCATTAGCATTAACTGCTATCTGCAATACCTGTGATGCTATTTTTACATTTGTTGATGGTCTCTTTTGTAACCATGGGCTAATGATCATAAAAAAATTTAATTCAAGCTTCAATTCAGATTTGTATTTGTTTTTGGGATGATATGAGCGTAAATGAGTGATGGCAGATTGTTTATTTATTTATTTAACCCATTTTGGATCATCCTCCTAAATTTAAAACCTGAAAAGTTAAACCTTCATCATTCCTTTATTGCTGTATGTTTAATGTAGTCTTTTAACCACTCCCAAACATAAGATGAGGTGGCTAGTTTTAATTTATTCAATAAAATGTATTAATAAAAGGTCCATTTAAAACTTCAGCAGCTAGTATGTATATTTCCAAAACTCATAAAGTGTCATGTTTGATTACATGATTGACGAATGCTTTGCTTGAATTTAAGATGTTACATTTCTTTCCTGAGTTACGTCTTCCACCATTTTGGAGAGTATCGCAACGCAACGCATATGGACGCTTTAAAGTATTTGACATGATCAGCCTTGTTTAAAGCGCATGTATTGATGTAATCTGCTGTTGTTTACGCTTAGGGAAAAGTGTGCTTATGCGTTGTGATACTCATAACCATAAGAATGGTTTCTTAGTAAATTATCGTGTAGCATCGCAAAACTGAAGCTGAGCTTGTCACATCCTGTTTTACCACTGTATTTACTACGTTTCTGGATCTGGGATCATTTCAGTTGTATTGCTGTCTATGAACAGTCAGATAGCACTCCGATTTCAAAAATATCTTCATTTGTGTTCCAAAGATGAACAAAGGTCTTACGGGTTTGGAATGACATATGATGACATAATTTTCCTTTTGGAGTGAACTAACCCTTTACAGAGGGATTAGTGCCGTAATGCAGTGTCTAAGAGCAGTTCAGCAGAAGTATAAGTTGGTAATGACTTTAATTGGACATTTCACCGTATCAGAACTGGCAGATGCTAAACAGTGGTATAGAAAAAAAAAAAAATCCAAAAATAAAACAAAGATGGTAGATTTACAAATTGTGTGCTTCCAGGGGGTTCTGCACCAAGCATCTGTAATTTAGATGAATGAGAACACTATAAATAGAATTAATTGAAAACATGCTTTTTCCAGGTATTGTAGAAAGTGAAAATGTTTTTTGGTAATTAGAAGTAAGTATATTTTCTACTAATTCTCCTTGTAAAAAGATTGCATCATTTAGCACACATAATAGGCTATATACACATGACATAAACAGACACACACATACAGTACACAAAGAGTGTAGTTGTTTAGGTATTAGATCATTATTGGCTGCAGCTGCTCTTTCCTCTATTTTTTAGCATTTACAGGAAATCCTCTGGCCCAGAAATTTTCCACATGTGTGCTGTGTGCCATTCATTGTGTGTGGTCTGTCAGTGTTTGGATGTGTACTTAGTTGTGATGCACACATGTGAGTTTTGTAGATGTATATGTGTGCATTGGTGTGTTCTGTTGTGCATGTAATAATGATGAGGAGGTGGAGGTTGGATGACTAATCAAATCCAAATTTGTGAGAAGTTGTTTTAACTAGGCCTTTTTCATGTCCATCACTGTATCTTCCACATGCACAATTTGACTTCTGAATGACAGGGTTAAGTTACTAGGTTTGAACTTGTCAGCAGATATTTCAGTTTGATTTTAAAGTTAAACATGGTACATGTGTATATATGCTCATAAAGAAATAGTAAATAGGTATAGAGATAAAAACTCATCAGTATTTATGTGCTTTATTAATGCATCTAAGGCTTTTGATCGAGTTAATCATGAAAAACTATTTCTGAAAATGAGACAAAGAGGGGTACCCAAATATATTGTGAGAATTTAGTTTTTTTGGTATGCTCACCAGAGAGTGCAAGTACTGTAAGGTGGCGTAATATGCATTCAGCCCCTTTTGGGGTTAGTAATGGGGTGAGGCAAGGGTGAATCTTGTCTCCAATATTGTTCAATCTTTATATGCATGACTTATCTAAACGTTTAAAAGCCTGTAAAATTGGTTGTATGATTGGGAGTACTTTAGTGAATCACATCATGTATGCAGATGACCATGTTCTGTCCTAGTAGTGCGGGTCTTCAGCAGCTCTTGAATATATGCTCTACTTATTGCTTTGGATACGACATCAATTAATGCAATAAAGAGCATTATTATGAATTATAAAACAAAGGAGGACAAAAATATAAATTTTCATGGTTTCATGCTGTCTGGTAAGAGTCTTACAGTGAGTGATAGAGTAAAATATCTTGGAGATTTTATTACTGAACCCTTGACAGATGATGAGGATATATGCCATATGATGTCATACGATGTACATACAGGCTAATGTACTTTTATGGAAGTTACACTGTTTAAAGCATATTGCACCACTTTACACTGCTCACCTATGGATAAGGTATAATATTTTGAGCTTACACAGGTTCCAAGCATAGCCTATAATGATGCAATGAGAATTTGTCTGTGGAAACATTAGGTGGCATAGTGCAAGTGAAATGTGGGCTTTAGAGTTAATACGTTTAAAGCTGTTTTAGGGAATTACATATGTAAATTAATATGTTGGCTCAATGAATAGAAAATGCAATTATTGAAGGCCAAATTAACATAAAGGTCAGTACCATATGTAACGAGTGTAGGATATGGAAACATTGGTATCATTGTGTCTTGGTAACACTGAGATGTTTTTTTAGTTTTTTTTTTTTTCTTCATGTACTGTTGTTGTATTTATGTATTGCCTGTTCTTAGCTCTGAAATCTCCAACACGCTTTACAGTTCACTGTGCACAGGCACAGTCCATTTGTAGCTCCTGACATTAAAGGAATATTTCACCCACAAATATGACGAACACAGTCAAAGTTTTTTACAAATTTATCCTGGCTCTTCCAAGCGTGGTAATGCTCGTGGATAGTGTCCATTATTTTGAAGCTCCATAAATCAGATATATCCGCAAGTACTTCAACGTAAAACTAACCTATATGCCTTCTGGGTATTATCACATGTCCTCTGAAGCTGATTGATCGGTTTTTGTAACAAAAATATTTCTCATTTTAAAATGATAGCGTAAATAACTAACTGACTGACTGACTGACTCCGAGCAGACTCCGAGCAGAGTTCCTTCGTCTTACGTCTATGACGTAAGTTGTCACAGGTCAGCCAAGAAGCTAGAATTTGGCACTCTAGCCAGAAGGTTGCGGTAATGCACCTTGAAGCTGTACTGCATGCCAACCGCCAGCCTCAGTCAGTCAGTTATTTACATTATAATTTTAAAACTATAAATATTTTTTCATCAATCTGATTCAGAGGACATGTGATAACCCCCCTGTCATGACGAGGCGAGAGACGTTCGGATTCAAATGCATACATTTAATAAAACACACATAAGAGGGAGTCAGGCAGAGTCGTCATCGGTTATCCATCCATGCATAATCATCAGCAGCGAACATACACATCCAAGACAGAGGCAGAGACAATAATCCAAATAACATGGTGTAGATCGATCGAGGGGCAAACAGAATCCGAAGGGCAAGGCTGAAGCGAATATCCACAGGCAGGCAGAAGTCAGACGCGAACACAGATAACTCGAAGGGATACAAGGATGGCTAGACACACAAGAAACTGGGGGACAGATCAAACAATGACTAGCTACACAGACAACCGGAACTTAAATACATCTCAAAACAAGGTTACTGGGTGGAGCCATATCAGTGGTCATGACAACAAACGAGGTGAGTGGCAAATTCATAATAAAAGTCCGGGGGAAGTAAACCAAGACAAACACACACACAGTCCGCTGGGCGCTGGAGTGCCATCCAGTGGCCTGGACTGGCCCATCCAGCTGATCGTGACACCCCCGAAGGCATGTAGGTTATTTTTATGTTGTAGTACTTGCAGATATATCTGATTTACGAAGCTTCAAAATAATGGACACTATCCACCCGCATTACCAAGCTTGGAAGAGCCAGGATAAATTTGCAAATTTGTATGTTCCATAGAATTGAATCAGCAACATTTTCACAGGCAGTACTGAAATATTTCACCATTTATTTTACTCAATGTGCATCAACTCTGTACTGACTACAGGCATGCAAATGCACAGACTGCAGGCTTTGAAACTCTGAAAAATACAATTACCTAAGAAGTGGCTAAATGAGACTACAGAGGATGTCAGAGACAATAAAAATCACAAACAGGAAAATTAATTTTACTAGTCTGCTTTTACAGCCTCACTGTGTTTAGAACTGTGCTCTGGCAAACTATTCTAAATCAGATTTTCAGGGAAACCCAGAACACCCACACACACAAAAGAGTTGTCGGAAGCTTAGTAATGCTCATGCTGAAGACATGTGACCTTGGTGCATTTTGTTTTTCAACAAATCCTCATGATAAACCATGAATCATAAACTTTTCTCAGTCACAGTGCTTATTTTCTGCAATAATCCACAAGCCACTGGAAACATTCTGTTGGGTTATTGTCAAGGGAACCATGGTGATGCTAACTTCTGGGCTGGGCTACAAAAATACATCATCAATGCAGTGCTCTATACTTGACATGCAGACATTTAATGAATAATTTATTATAGCAATGACCTCCGTGTGAGCTGCTGTGACATCATAACCATATCACAACCACGAAAGGCAGAGAAAATTTCAGACTGCAAATATATCATACTAATACATGGTAAGCTGATTGTAGGTTGCACACCTGTTGTAACCTCTAGTAATAACATGACTTGATTTGAAGCCACAAGGTTAGTTCTACCTTCCATAAAAGTGCTTGTAAATTTAGAAAAAAATAGAAAGCACTTATATTACCCCAAATATAAATACAACCAACAGCATATTTATCAAATTTAATGTTCCTTAAATAAACAACAGTCTTCATTATAACAATTTTGAACTTTAAATGAAGTCTGTCATAAACAGCCTCTGGATGTTTTTTATAGTTTCGACTACAAATACCATTAAGTTTGCAGATATTCTACAGCTGCACTGACTTAAATATGACCACTTCCCTTCTCATTTAGAACAGTTCTCCTCTACCTCAGCTCCTTTGTGATCCTGAGTTACCACAGTATGTTTATGTCTCAGTATGAAGGCTGTCTAAAACACAGCTGGACTAAAAGGCTCCAGTCCAGACAGAGTAAGAAGCATGTGGCTGCCTTGCAGCTTTCTTCCACTCATGGCTCATTTGCATCTTGCTAATTTCTCATGGACAGTAAGGGCCAAAACTCAATGGCTCATTCAAGATGTCAGAGCCAGTTTAAGTTCTGTGTCCAGCTGAGATCAAATACAGAACAGAAAGGCTTGGAGCTTAGGCTAAGGGGGAAGAGGCTCAGAAAGTCAAAATCACATGAAGCAGAAGACTAGAAGAAATCCTCTCAATAATGACACACATTTACGCTTCACACAGTGCTTGATCACCCTTTAAAGCAAGAGATGAGATTAAAGACAATAGGATACAACCACAGACCAGAGCACCTCAGGACAGACCAACAAAGAAAAGACCACTAACGAAATAACATATGTGGGACACTTTTTTAAAAAACATTGAATGCATGGATTTTATTTAATTTATTTTTAAATCAGAAGACAATTGACCAGCTGTGTGGTTTTCCAAGAGCTTCATTCCTCTATTCTGGGAAAAATACACTTGAATAATTGGATTGTACTTACTATGCCCGTCAGAACTAGGGGATTTCCGTCCAACGTGATTAGGTGATGGACACCTTGTTGTAACTGGTGGATGGTGAAGACTGTCATGACCTCTGGTGTCTGTTGATTTGGTGACACTGATTTCATGCTTTCTTGCTGATCCATCTGCAGGGCTCGGTGGCTCGCTTTTCCTGAAGGTGGTCTCTGGGAGTTTTGCACTGGCGTGGGGAATGATGGTAGATGCTGCACGTGTGATGGGGGCAATGGTCTCCAGTGTCTTGCTGAAGGTGACCGAGTGCTTCTGTGTCTCAGGCGTCTTACTGTGGCTCAAGACATCTGGCCTCTTCAGCCCAAACCGAGCCGTGCCTGGACTAGGACACAATAACATTTTATATAGTTTATTTAGGTTGCATTTAATCCATTACACAACCAATGACTAATCTGCATTATACAACAGTTAGTTCTTCAGATTGGCCAATATTGTTTTTATTTCATTTAACAGCACTCTTGACTGTTTGTATCACTATTTTACTGTTGGCATTATTCCACTTGTCCAGGAGTATTTTTATAGGCTGAGAAGAAAGAAAACAAAAACAGGTGTTTAAAGTCACTCAGTAATTTCTGGTATCTAATACTGATTTCTAGTACTAATTTCTGATTTCTAATACAGACTTTGCAAAGTCTGAATTGAACAAAAATGAAGTTGATAAAAAGTCGCCATGAATATCCACCCCTAAACCCAAACCTTGGGGCAGCAAGAGTAAGTTCTACAAAAATGTACAAATGAGATTGTACAAATTGGCCACCAATTGCCAAATAGTAAAATACTTATGAAGTTGAACGTTTACATATAAAAACAATATTTAAATCACAATCATGCTGTTTTACTTAGTATCAGCATGGCTGTTTACTTACAACCAAATCACATGTTTATATTGAAATATTACATCAATATTTGTTTTTCAATATTTTTTTCTCCACCAGCAAACATAATTTTGAAGGAACAAAACCAAGCAGAATCAAAATCATTGTGTCTCAGAGTAACATACAGTAGTGACAGCAGTGTTCCAAAGAATAATTTTTTTTGAACAGACTGGTTGAGTGAATGATTTAGTGAGACACAAAAAGAAACCGACTGCTGTATAATGCATATTTCAATCCAACAACAAATCGAACTCATCCTTAGTGAAAATCAGGGGTTGCTGCTTTAAATCTTGAGAAAACATCTCGACTTGCAAGGCCAATGCAGTTTTACACTTTCATGTTCTGACTTTTGAGCAATACTAAAGCCAATATTGTCTGCTAAGAGGTGAGTCTTATTTTATTCTGTTTGTGAACTACAGAGCTTACTATTCATTTCTCTCTTTTACCACAGCAAGACCACACAGCTGGAATAGGTAAACAATGCCACACAAGGCAATTCTGGTTTTGCCAATAAAATCTAGTAACTGACAGGGAGATTGTGTCAATACATGTGCTTATACATGTTTTAGTTTATACCTGGGAGAGCCTTCAATAGCTTTGCCATTGTTGTTTGATGAGATGTCAAAGCCTAGCTCTGTCCTACGTGACACGGGTTCAGGGGTTCGAGCTTTGGGCTTTGAGGTGTCAGGGGGCTTGGTACCATTGGAGCCCAGCTCATAATACCGTCCGCTGGTCGGGGACATGGCCGAACGCTGAACATTGGATGGTGCTCGCCGTGTGTGAGGTGATGAAGAGTGCGAGGAAGAGTCCACATCTTCCACTTCAAATGAACGTTTCAGGGCTGCAGGAAAAGGACAAATTAGAAAACCTTCAGCTTGGAATTTATCTTTTGTAGTTAACACATGTAGATCTAAACGTAGATCTTCTAGAAAAGAATGTGAGGTTTAAAATACAAATTATGTAAATAATACAAAAGAAGCCATTCATTTGTACTCAACCTAACAATTATTTTTTATAGTGTTAGCAAAGTAATGGAAGGCTGAGGGCATCCAGACTGTGTGGCACATCGCCCAAACCCACAGCAAGTATTTTGCAGATGGTAAAAGTGACATTGTAACCAGGGTGCACTTATCAGCCCAGAAGGGTTATGAAACACCATTTTATGTTATAATGATTTTTCAGTAGGGTGGAACAGCCAAATTCAGTGCTCTGGCCAAAGACTGGGCCTAAAACAGCAACTGTTTGCACAGAAATACACTTTATTAGATATCAGTGACTGTAAATGTAAGCAAAATATTGTATAACAGCTAAAATATAAGCAGAAATAAGTCGTGACTCATGTCACAACATGCCTGTTGTAAAGTGTGCTGTTTGTTCATGCTTGTCTGAATGCAGATGTCTTGTTTGGTGGCAGTGCCAGCATCACTGATGGAATGTTAAAGGTTGCAGAATGTCCAGAGGAGCTACCCTGGTTCTGTTATTTAATTAAGCATTTTAGTAGATCTTCTAAGACATGAAGGATGAACTGGTGGCCAGAGGCTTTAATGCCCAAAAGTTGTGTGTATGCAATTATAAGTGTAACAAAAGCAGCAATGCTATTTTTATTTGTTCTTTCCTCTTTAATGTATTTTTGTCTGTACAAACACCTCCTTACAGGTAAATCAAATTCATCATGGACTGCAATCGAGTTCACTCAGACAGAACAAATGAACACTTTTCAATTCTTTGGAGCTCTCTTTATTCTTAAGTCATGCAATTGCAAATTTATGAAATTCAGTTTCCACCATATTAAAAAGTCAAAATTATAAGTCTAATTTAGAGACAAAATTAGTTGCCTTACCAAATTACTATTTTCTTACGTGGTGGCAATGGGATTCTATACAAACCAGTCTCATTATTATACAATATCAAATTGAGATATAGTAATGTGACTTGTGTCTGTTTGTGCATGTATGTTAGAAGGCATAGTTTCAGTTTTACTCTTGCTAGTTTTATATGCCAGCTAAAAAATAGCCAGTGATAAAATACAGGCCTACACCCTTTCAAACTGCTTTGGCTAAAAAAAAAAGCATCTCACAAGAACATATGATGTGCATTATGGATGCTGTTACTTGACCATGCAACAACTGCCTGTCTTCCTTTTGAAGGAATCAGTTCTTTGAATGGAAAATTTAATGCATAATGTAAGACAGAGCTAAAACTCTTCAGCTGACATTTATTTTGCCCTTCTAATTTAATGGCATCCAAAAAAATGGTTAAACACAAGTTAAAAGACAGTTAAATTTTCTCACACTAACAGCTTGACTGTAAAGTTAATAGCAGTCTGTAATAAATTTTAACAATTGAATAAAATCTGAACTGCTCATTTAAGTAGTCAGTCACTTCCAGTATATGTTTTATAATCAAATCTGGATATGTGAACATGGTCAGAATAAAACATACAGTCTAAAAGAGATCACAAGCATGTCCAAACCACCCTGTGACTGGATTCAAAATCTCACCATCCAGTTGTTTATGATTTGGAAGAAAATACAATCTGTCTTAAGATGGGCCAGATATTCCAGACAAAAATGTTCCCAGATACATGAGTTTGCCAAAGTTCCTGCAAGAGTCACAGTGCTTTGAAAGTCCCTAAAAGAGATTCTCACACACTCATTAATGAAAACAAACTCACACAAACATTTAAGAATTTAACAAAAAAAAACAGTATATAATACTTAGCCTGCATTATATCTATCAGATGATTGTGTTTTTCACTCAGCCTGCACTGATAATCTGTCACAATTTGTGTTTTCTTCATGCAACTACTTTATGCTCATGTGAATAAAATACAGTTTCTGAGAAAAACAAGTTGTTTAACAGCTTCAGTGGGAAAAATGAGAGAACATGATATTCCATGATATTCATCTTCTGCTTTGCAAAGTCATAAGCACTTGTCTTTTTTTCTTACAAAGTCACAATAAACATTACACTGTATTGAATTTATATTCACTTTTACTCTTGTATTTAATTATTATATACATTTAAAAAAACATTACAACAGTAAGTAAAAAACCAGTGCAACAAACAATATTATGAAATATGAGACAAATATCAATTGTGAATCAGCTTTTATTTGGTCAAATTATGCAATTTTGAAAATATAAATGTTACTGAATATTTTCACAACTGTCATTTTGTGTCACACTAAGTTAGTCCAAATGACATTTGGGTTCAGAAAAAGAAGTTAGCCATGATGCAGGCATATTCACTCCTGAACATACTGCTGTACTGGACAAACAAAATAAATTAGTTAGAATGTGAAAAGTGTGTTTTAAAGGAATTTAGTCAATGGGCTCAAAAGTGCCCTTACCTGAAGAAACACTAATTTAAACAATAATGCTATTTACATTAACTATTACCCAACTGTCTTGAGAGTAGTTCCAAATAAAACTTCAGAGATGCAAAACCCATAGATCAGACTTTCGGAAACATGCTTAGACAGCTGTTTGTGTACTAAAACAATTTGCTTGAAATGTTATTTAATTCAGTGATGTATCTACTGGCTGGGCCAAGTATAGCCCAAGAGTTCCTTTTGGCTTCAGTTTTTGAAGAAAAGCCAGCATGCTTTTGAGGGATTATGGGAGCACTCTGTTTGTCCATCCCACGCACCTGGAATTAAAGTAAGAAACTGAGAAAAAAAATAGGAAACACAAAGAGGAAATCTATGCCAGAATAATACGAGAGCCTATAGTTGTTCATAGATATCCTATAATAAACTTCCATTATAATCTACTGTTCTCAGAAGCAACTGCTCTTAAACCAGTTCAGATATGCTCAGAAATAAATGCCAGGCTGAACTAAGTCTGATCCAACAGACCTATGCTACACACAAACAGATTTAATGGAACAGAGAAAGGAAAATGTTTGGAAGCTACCTATATTCAATTTCCAAAGGGAGAAAATATAAATGGATTAAAAGTTACATTATACATTCAAAATCTGATATAAACCCCCTCCAGGTGTGCGTTACCAGTGAAATATTTCTTTGTGCTCCCTGCATCAAGCAAGTCACCCATCAAAAGAAATTCCAAATTTGAGGGAGAGCGTGAATTCACCAAGTACAAGATGTTCCTGGATCAACATTCTTGTTGATCCTGGAACAACATTCCAATCAACCAATCAGAACTGAGGAATAACTTTTGTGGAAATATCTGTTTTAGGCTTATAATTATAGTTAGGTGCTTCTACACCCTTGTTAATCAGCTATCATTTCCCACTGATTTTAGGCATAAATTTTGGGTAGGGGTAGGTTTAAGGGTAAGGATTGGGAGAAGTTTAGATTTTTGGACAGTAATGTTGATCTAGGATAACCAAAAAATCTTGATCCAGGATCATGTCTTACTAGGCAAAATCACGGAGACTAAATTTGAGACCTCAAAAAACCCACCACTAGACACTCAGCAGACATAAAATGAAGTAAGCATAAACAAGCAATTAGATTGTTGAACTAATAAATATCTAAACACATCTACATTGTTGAAAAAAGTTAAACTTCTGAAATCACATGACCTGAAGTCTCTCTCCTGAGCAGCGCATAATAATTCAATTTAGAATGACCAGCATATGTTAAAGCAGCCAACCTTCATTGGAGCTTTATTTTTCTTGGCTTTCTAACAAGGCCTCTGTGTTGATGTTCATGGCAGCTTGGCAGACCATACATTAAGATAGATAGACTTATATTTCCAGTTCCTTCATATAACTAAAGAAGCATTAGCGTTTTTTTTTTTGCTTTCTTCCTCAGAAAAGGGCTTAGTGAACAGAGAAGCCAAGAAAAAAAGACCATAATTTGAAGAAAAAAAATTAATACAAAATAATAATAATAAAAAGGTTGCCAACCTAAAAGATCAGAGACACTTTTGAAACCAAAGGGGTCAAGTGCAGCATTTGCCCACAGAGCATGCAATTTTGTAAAATTTACTAGAACTCAAACAAATCACAAATCCCTTAGCTTCACTAGTGGGCACTCCATTCCAGACTCTTGACACTTTACCCAGGACTCCATTTCCCATATTCCTTTGCCCAGATTCATCAGCACTCATTACCATTTCAGTAAAAAAAGCTGCCTCATATTAGTAGGACTATAAGAAAAACACCCCCCTCTTTACTGGTGATTGAATGTTTTGGACACTTAATTTCCAGTGATATCATTGATTTGATTGCACAAATATAACACTGAACAAAATTATAAATGCAACACTTTTGTTTTTGCCCCCATTTTTCATAGATCTAACACTTTTTCTATATACACAAAAGGCCTATTTCTCTCAAATATTATTCACAAATCTGTTTAAATCTGTGTTAGTGAGCACTTCTCCTTTGCTGAGACAATCCATCCACATCACAGGTGTGGCATATCAAGATGCTGTTTAGACAGTATGATTATTGCACAGGTATGCCTTAGGCTGGCCACAATAAAAGGCCACTCTAAAATGTGCAGTTTTATAATGGTCTTTTATAAAGTTTTTTAATAGTCTTCAGTTCCTGAGCACAGTACAAAAATGGCTTTAGTTCTTGCATCTCACGTGTCCACTCAGAATTTGCTGAATTACTTGAATCCATCTCTGAGCCTCCTCCACCCCCCAAGTTTGCTGCAGAGCTCACTCCTTTCCATGTGTCCACTCCTGAGTTGGCTCCAAACTGAGTTTAATCTACAAACCACTCTTGTCCATGAAAATGAGCCAGAATTTGCCCCAGTCTTTGAGTCTGATCCAGAGTCCACTCCTGTTCCCCCTGAGGTGGCAACATTGGTTGCACAACCTCCTCTGACAGTAGCAGCACTCCTTTCCAAGATCACGGTGTTCCCTGTCGCCTCTGTTCCTACCACAGACATTATGTTTGAACTCTGCCAATTTACAGCCTCAAGTGCCTTCTCTGAACTCTTTGTATCCATTGAAGCCCCTTTTTCTACAACTGCAGAACCTCCAGAGGTGGTGGCATCTGCTGCAGAACCTCTAGAGGTGAGGGGGGTGTTTGCTCCACCATGGTGGTCTTCAGTTCCACTCTGGTGGTCATCTGCTCCTACCTGGTATTCTTCAGCTCCACTCTGGTGGTCTTTGGCTCCACTTATTCCACCCTGGTGCTCTTCAGCTCCACCTGCACCGCACTTGATGTCCCATCCTGGTGGTCTTCAGCTCCGCTCTGGTGGTCATTAGCCCTGCTGGTTCTGCCTTGGCTTCCTGCTCTGCCAGCTCCGCCCTGACTCTCTGCTCCACTCCTTAACATGATTTTACCAAGTGCAACATGTCCCTGGGTCAACATCTTTGTTGACCTTGGCACAACATTGTGATTAACTAATCAGATTTGAAGAAACAGTTGTTGTGAAGTTTAGGCTTACAATCAGTGTTTGGTGCTTGTATATCAGTGTCAGTCATCTATCATTTCCCCTGATTTTAGGCATTACTCATGGGTAAGGTTAAGTTTAGGTGTAGAGATATGGTCAAGACTATATTTTTGCATTAAAATGTTGTTCCAAGATCAACAAAATATGTTGACCTAGGGACACATCAAACTTGGCAAAATCAGGACGTGCCTGCTCCACAGGTTCCACCTGATCCACTGGCTCCGCCTTGGCTCTCTGCTTTGAAGGCTCTGCTACAGATCTTTCTTCCTCCACTACATGGACCTGGCCCTCCATCCCTCCCCCTGTTCTGTCTCATCTTCACTTCCCTCCTGGACTTTAGTCTATTCTGTTTCTATTCTGTCTCCATTTCCCAATATCCTTTGACCGGACTCAGCACTCATTACAGTTCACAGCTGCCTCATATTAGTGGAAATGTAAGAATAGCACACACACACTCTCTTCAGTGGTGATTGAATGTTAATTAGCTCTACCATGTTTCATAGTTTATGTGTTTCTAGTTTTCCTGTTTCCTTGCCTTCATGTTTGGATCCCTGGACTGTTTCCTTGTTTATGATTGTTTGCTGCCTGTCCTGACCATTGCCTGATTTGCCTTTGCCTTGGATATGTTTATTTGCTGGCGTTTGACCCTGCCTGTTCTGACTATGCACTATCGAATAAAAACTGCACATGGATGCCAACTTTGTTGTCATGCCTTGCTTCACTGCACTCATTCAACATACATTGTTGTTTGTTGCTCTTTGTTGCTAATCATCTAGCCATAACATTCTAACACTGCACAAGTCACATGGCAAAAGCAGTGCTTTCATAATCCTGGCTAATAAGCAGTACAAATCCTGCTTCTAAATTACAGGTGTAAAACAGTTAAAAGCTATGTTTAGAATGATGATAACTCGGGGTTGAGAGCAGTGTGAAAAGCTCTCACGACAAGCTTTTGACAGAATTTCAGACTGGAATTTTTTTTTCTTTTGTTATTCTTGTTTCTGCTTTTTTAAATATATAAAAGTGCCACTAAGTGCAATTAAATATAGGACAAAAATAGTATCGGACAAAAAATTGACAATTTTTGTCCCATATTTGAGTGTAACAGGCATTAAATTACAGTTTAAGTGATGCCTAACCTGACAGCTCATTTGGTGTTGGAATTTACTCATTACCATTTAGATGAGTCTTTTGACTAGTCAGTAAGGTTAATAACTGTTCACAATAATTGTAAACAATAAGGCAAGTAGGAGAGGAAAGTGAATATTTGCACAGTGATTTGTAGTGCTGAGAGAATTCTATGCAACTCTTTCTCTGAATCTCTCTGCCAAATCTGTGGCTATCCAAATCCCTTAAACACCAGTTTTTCTAAATGGTAAGACTGAGTTTACTGTTATAAAATATCAGAGTAATAATTACTGACAGCGTGCTGGCTTATGTGTGCATTACTGTGTACACGTGTGAGGTCATGAGTCATTCAGGATATCCCATACGCCACTTTAATGGAACAAGACCAGCACTTGAGCATCCAGTTTGGAGGTCACTGAATGCAGGATGTTAACTTTAAAGGCTGTAGAAATTACACAACCATGTCATTAAACTGCTGGATGAGTGATTTTTCAGTAATCCAGATGCTCTCTGTGAACACAGTATATGTGTAACATTGTAACTAGGTCATTGACTGAAAACAGTTAGTTGTTAGAGCATTCAACAATATACTATTAACAATATTTTAAAGACTATAGAATTTTTAATAAAATTTCAAATTAAAAACAGGTTCTAAAGTTCAGATAAATGCATTTAATAGAATTTTAAACTCTCAAAATAGCCCTCTGATTCCACAATAGAATTCAGTGTTTTCTACATGTACCACATGATCAGTGTTTCTCTCTGTGTGCTTGTTATCCTAACTATGCTAACGTGTTGACATGTAACATAATTTTGATTCTGAGCTCTGAGAGGAGACACAAGGGCCAGAAAGTTCTAGGATTCTCTGCCATATCACTTTCAAAACAATCTGGTGTGTTAATTTCTATGGCAACATGTCCAAACCAATGGATACACATAACCAGGAAGTAGCTCTGCCCACAACTTCCTCGATGAAGCTGAATTTACAGTTCGGAAATCTGTTCCCAGCCCTGATAATAGACACACACTTCAACACAACACAATCAGCTTTACACAAATACAAAAAGCTTTCAACACAAAGCCAATTGCCCTGACACTTTCAAAGACTCCCTCTCATCCTTTGTCATCATTTTAACTAAGTTATATTTGAATCTACAGTATGTATAATATTCTGATGCAGAAAAGCTCCAATGCCCCTCTGTGGTTACCTGTTAATCTGCATAGCAACTCAAATTTAATCCAGTTCTACAATTAGACAATTAGTTCATGATGGTATATGTACAGTACATGACATTCTGGTCAACAATATAAAAAGACTTAGCGATATGGTGTGCAAAACTAAAGGATGAATTAATTAAACACTATATATTATATCAGGGTGTGTGTAAGGCATGTGGCATTGCCAATCAGAACAGCTGATGTTACAGGAGCTCCAAAGATTTGAGGCATGCCACACAGCAAACCCCTCCCTGCACAGCTGCTGTGTGATACAGGGAGATTCTGCTGAGTAAGGTGTACCTTCTCACTGTTACTTACACACATATACTCCATTAACAATATTTCTTGTTTTCCTTCAAAGTGAACACTGATGTCAATAAGTTCACCAGTAAAATGTGTTTAACTATGCAGAATTGAAAAGAGGAAAATACTTGAAATGCAGTTTGAGAGAATTAGAAATAAGTTACAAAGCAGAAACTAAAAAAGAGGCTCCACTTCCTTATTGATAAAATCACTCCCTTGATCATGTGTCTTCCTTAAAAATGAAAAGCACAATCCACATTGACCAAACATAATGATTTTTGCACTTTTTATCTAAGAAAACTGATTTCCTGTTTTTTTTTAAGAAAAAGAGTTAAGAATAGCTAGACACAAGTGACAGAATTCAATTTATTCAGACCAACTACTGTATTGTAACTTCTTCAACAAACTGCTTTGATCCAAATTTAACAGACAGCAGAACACAGAAACTGAGAGTACTGAGTGGCACACTTAACTGTGCCTGTTCACCACCTGATCTACCTGTACAAAGCAGAAATTACATACACAGTAGTTTCTCTAAAGAAAGAATTAGTTAATGAACAAATTTTAAATCAATTTCTAAGGGTTCTCATTCCCAGCTGTCTTTTAAACTGAAAGAGAGAGAGATTTACTTACCAGCGATTCTGTCTCGCTCCATAGCTGGATTATGGCTCCTAACAGCCACATGTGGTTTACAGCGTTTCTCCTCCTCTCCCTTTATTTGCAGACTTCCCCTTTTGCTTTTTTCGAGAGTTTTTTTAGTCACCCCCCCCCCCCCCGCCTCTCTCTCTCTCTCTCTCTCTCTCTCTCTCTGTCTGTCTCTCTCTGTTCTCTCACTTTGTTCTTCTATCTTTTTCTTCTCTCTTTTTCTTCATCGATACTGGTCTTAGAATTGTTTAGAGTGTTTCATTGACAAGTGTATCCAATGGAACTTGTGTGACATGTGCTGATCATATGGCTTTATTCAATCTTCTTTCGACTTTCTTTTGACCTCTTTTGACACTGAAGCTCTGTTGTGCCTCTAAGATGTGGATAAGCCATGTGACTATCTGTAAACAGCCCCATGCTCTCACTTTAAAAGAAAACAAAAAAAACCCAAAAGTTAAATCACTGCCTTTGATACAGTTGAATCTGAATTGCAATATTTCCTAGGTCCAGTAGATTGTGCTAAGCATTACAAGAATTAAAGTTACAATGTAAAATGGACTGTGTCCATATAGAGTCTAGATGGCATGTATGAAATTATACTCACAAAATTATATCACAATAATCCACATGTAATCCATAAGACTCGGTCTATCAATTAACATCTTGTGAAGCATGAATCTTCTTCTGATAGCACCCATTAACTGAGATGATTCACTGGTGAACAAATGATTTAATGCTAAATTTAAACAATATTTTCAGAGAAAAAAAAAGAAAAAAGTAACAGACTCAAAAAATTGCACGCCCTGATTTTAAGTTAATTTTCAGCTATATTAAATTTTTGTTACAGTAGGTGAACAATTTCTTTAAAGCAGTGCCAATCAGCCCATAGTCTTCATGTCATTACTCATGATGATACATGACCTCTGACATAAACCTTACACATTTAAGGTCAAAGGAAGCATAGGACTTTGATTAGTGTATGTGAAAAACTTCAGGATACATGACCTTCTCTCCATTTCCAAGAAAAAAAAAATGCCTTGGAGCACTCTACCACACTTTACCATTATTATTTCTTCTGGGTGACTGATGACGCAGACTATAATAGCCTATAGTAATCAGGTTCTAGAAATAATTGGCTTAAAAAAAAAAAAAAAGTATTTCTTTTGCTCAAATGTTATTTATATAAATCATCTTACAGTGTACAAGACATGCCACCAGTCTAAATATCAGTGATTCACTACTACTAAAAAAAAAAAAAACATAGTATCTAAGGTATTGTAACGAATGAGACGACAGGAAGCGTTCGGATCCACTTGCAAACATTTTTTCATTCATACACTCAGAGTACGGTCACAGGCAAAGTCGACAATGGCAAACAGGGGCATCAGAGACAAAGGCAATAGAATAATCCAGAGTACGAGGCGAAGGTCAGGCGATGGGTGAACTTAATCCAAGAGGGCAGAGACGAAGGCGAATATCCAAAGGCAGGCGAGGTCGATAATCCAGACGGGGAACACAGGGAAACACGGAGAAACACAGATGGCTACACAAAGGGAGTAAACACGGAATACATCCAACATTGACGAGCAACCTCACAAACAGACAACCGGAACTTAAATACACGTATAAACTAGGTCAGAGGGCAGAGACTTGCAATGAAAAACCAAGACAACAAATGAGTGGGTGGAGACATGAGTACTGAATGAGAGTTCATGAATGAAAACAGACATAAACACACACACAGTTCGCTGGGCGCTGGAGTGCCATCCAGTGGCCTGAGCTGGCCCATCCAGCTGATCATAACAGGTATCATAAAACTAAGGTTTCAAAGCTGATTTAAATCAATCTAATCATATGTAAATTGTGAATCACTCATGGGAAAAGTAGTGTGCCTGTCACCATGCTAGCTGGACATGCCATCGGGCTCCGTCAGAGGGCACTCCAGCCCGGACTATATGTACTGTTTGTCTGTTCCTCCACTCTGTGTTCAGGACTTATATTATGAAGTGTCTCCCGCTGTCTCTATGCCAACCTTGTAATGCCTCCACCCCGCTTGTGTGTTGCTATGACTACCCATGCTACCCGTACCTGGATTATTCTTTGCCTCTGCCTTTGATGTTTATGTTTGCCGGTGATCGACCCTGCCTGTGACTACACTCTGTGTGCATTTAATAAATGTTGCAAATGGATCCGCTCGCCTCATCTCTTCGTTACAGTGCCAGTATATAGGGAAGATATTAGATAAGACAGTATTTTTTTTAGAAGTGCAACAGCAGAGATTCAATTATAAAGTGTGCTTCTTTAAAAATAAATATTGGGCAAAATCCCTGCAGTGTGCCTCATACATTTCTATTTTATGAATCATTTCAACAAAACAGCAATTCCCGCACACTATCGCAACTTGCAAAGAAATAATATTTATTGACACAACGTTTCGACCTATGAAGGTCGTGTGACCGAAACGTTGTGTCAATAAATATTATTTCTTTGCAAGTTGCGATAGTGTGCGGGAATTGCTGTTTTGTTAAAACGATCCACTTGGTTGGTCTTATTATCCTACGCACCTATCAATTGCAGGTGTGCGATGGAGTTTGTTCACTATTTTATGAATCATAAAACCAGTTATAAAAGAAAAAAGAAAGAAAACATGCCGGTGATAATGTCTGGGCTAGTACTGTAACTTGATTCAATGTAGTGACACTAGGGTTTGCACTTGAAAGTTCCAAACACCTCTGATACTTCAGAAAAGTCCAATGAAAAGTGACAAGTGGAATTTGCATGCTACTCCCCTGGACATGCAGGTATAAAAGAACTTGCTTGCTCCATTCATTTAGGGTTATTGCTGAGGAACAAAGAAAATTTCAGCAGGTAGTTGTGTTGTGGCAGGAGGGACACATCTCATTCCCTCCACAGAGGCCACAGGCCACAGAGGTTACAGTAGTTACCAAGACATTCCCTTTCTCTCAGTCACTCAACGTTATGTCGATGTCAGGACACTAGGTGATCCTACACTAAACGCCACAGCTAACTTAACTGCATTTTGCCTTTCACCCAGCTGTACCCATTCTCCCCTTACCATGTTTGCCAATACACAGCCTCATAGCCTCATGGGAAGTAGAAATACTGAAACGGGAAGCAGTTGAGGTGACTCACATTCTTTTGGAAAAGACCACAAACAGCAAGCACAATGTATCCATATCCACATCATTATAAGCAGAACATGCTTTAGCGTGGCATGGCCCAAACAATGAACACACTGGTTGTGCCGGTAACACTAGAAAAGAAGGACACGGATGGAAAGGTATGAAGTAAACATGATTTCACCTGTAAAGCTTTCTCATTATTTTCCACATACTGTGCATTATTGTTTCTCTATGTGGACAAGTCATAACTTTTATAAAGAATATCTCTTTGGTTTTGAGACTTTAGTCTTTGCAACTTTAGGGATCGTACCTATGCAGGAAAGCTTGTACAGCTTGTAACATTCCAAAGAGAAAGGAAAACGTGAAATCACATCATATGCACCCTAAAAAATAGGCTTAATACAACATACCCCTCACCAAAAATCAAACTGGATGCCAGAGTGTCTGAACGACAACCTAGGACACTGGTTAGCATGGCAGCCAGGACACCAGGACACAAGACAATGAGTTTCGCTCTCACTTATTCTCACACCCTGCCACCCAATTACTCAAGTGTACAGGGTGGCAGGGTGTGTGGCGGGGTGGGCCATGGTCATCATGGAGATAATGAAAATATCTATCGATGAAAATGAATCTTAAAAATAAAAATATGACATGAAAACCTATATGAAAATGTGAACATATGAACACTGTTGGATTATGATGATTTTCAATGACAATTCCTATGCTATTAATCAGATACATAACATAGGCATAACATTACAACTTGTATCTGCACAAAAGGATGCAAATGCCACTGAACTGAAAGTTATGTGCCATGGTGAGGGAGAGAGAGAAAATTAGAGAGAGCTCCTGCCATGATGCGCTTTCATAACAGCATGGACAAGGAAAGCAGAGAAAATTTATTATAGATTTCACATTCTGTAAAGTTGTCTAAAGTTGTGCTATGATTATGTATCATGAATCCGCTCCATGGTCTTCTGTCCTGTGAACACTAGAGGTCATCCTCTCCTTAACATTGACTTTCACACCACATAGACTGCTGCACGCCACCTCGAACTGCATTTCCCATCAGCCATTACACTGATTGCACACACACAGCTGTCACCAATCACACGCTAAACTGAAGGACATCACGAATAGTATTTAACACGCACTCTGTTCAGTTCATGCGTCTCGTGTCTTGTCGGCTCCGTAACAGAATACTCGGCCACACAAGGATCCAGTGGCTTTTCTAGGAGACTCTGGCCAGGTATGGAACCAATTGAGCAATGTCACTCAGTTCTGTGATCTATCCTAACAGGTACCCTTTTGATTAGGTTTTTTTAAAGGACATGTTTAGTTTAGCTGTTTGTTTAGTTTTGGCATGTTTAGTTTCAACCCCAGTCACGGCTATGAAGGCTGTTCTGCCCTGGTGTCCTGCGGCTCAGCCCTGGCCTTCTTCTCCCTCTGCTCCGCCCTGGAGGTCATCTTTCCCACCGGCTCCACCCTGGAGGGTTTCTGAGTTGTCGACTTCCACAGGGACCTGGCCCCCCTTCATTCCCCCTGTTTGCTTTACCTCCCTCCTGGACTATATTGCGAGAGTCTGGAAGCCGCTCCTTGGAGGGGGGCTCCGTTACGATCACCAGTCTGAGTGCCCTCGAGCTCCACCAGAGGGCTCTCCACCTCGGACTGTTGTGTTCCTCTGTCGAGTTTTGTGGACTCTTACTTTGAAATGTTGTGTGTGTTTCATCGCGTCATGTTCCCTTCTGTTTCGGGTGCTTCCCTTGTTCTACTGCTGCCCCCTCGTTAGTTTCCTTTGCGATTAATCAGCTAAGGGAGTATCAGAGGGAGTGTCGGCCACGTTAAAAAGTAAAAACCTTTAAGTAATTTGTGGATTAGTGCTTACTGGAGACGCAAACCATTTCAAACGATTCAGTTCGATTTGGTGAACTGGTTCGACCGGTTCACTAAGAAGATCCGGTTAGATAGAACGATTCGTTCGCAAACCAGACATCACTATCTGCCGAGTATTAAGGTTTCCTTGTACGAAGCATTTCCCCTGTGGTCTTTCTAGTTGTGTTTTCTGTGTATTTTTCCTGTGTACCAATCTCTGCCTAGTTTTTGATTATTTGCTTTGTCTTTGCCCTTTGCATATTGTTGTTTGCTGATCGCCCGACCTTCGCTTCCCTTCTGGATCATTCTTATGTCTTGCCTCCACTACACCTGTCTGCTGTGTTCTGACCCTGCCTGTTGTACCACGACCCTAAATAAAAGCTCGCGAATGGATCTGCATGTCCCCGTCTCCTCCGTCACAGCATGTTTACTGGACTATTCTTGTGATTTACCCTCTACATACCTGTTTGTCTGCTCCCTCGACCTCAAGGTTAGATTATTGTAATGCTTTATTGGGTGGTTGTTCTGCACGCTTGATAAATAGACTACAGCTGGTTC
>JAUMHE010000051.1:6990701-7002923 GCA_032359235.1 Enteromius mattozi
TTTCTAGAAAACCGTTTTCGGAACGCATTGTTTAAGGCGGAACGCAAGAACAGAAACGTTAAAATATCAATTCTGCTTGGAGTGCTTTTTTCTGCTTTTTTCGTTTTTAAGCCCTGTCGAAAATATTTATATGTATATATTTATATTCATATAATTATTTATTTTATATAGGTGTCACGTATTCTGTCTGTTTCGGTTTCATTTTGCAGTTTCCTTGTTTTCCTTATTTGGTTGTTCCTGTCTCTTGATTAGTTCATTGTGTTAATTTGTTCCCAACCATGTTCCCCAGGTGTTTTGAGTTCTCCCTTCGTCAGGTCTTGTATTTAAAGTCTGGAAAGTGGAGGAATTTCTGGAAATCGCCACTGAGGTGAGCTGGCCTGATGAGTGTCTTGGAGTGTGTTTTCGGCTGGGACTGGACAAAGATACCATTAGCCGCGATCTCCCTACGCCACCTCTGAAGGATCTACAGCGTAAGCTGACACCACTGGAGATTCTGCAGCAGATGCTACCACCTCCTGCATCAGACTCATATACAAGTGAGGACGCTGGGGTAGACTCATTGACAGGTAAGGCCTCTGGGGCAGAATTGTGGACATTTGAGGCCTCAGGGGCAGACTCGTGGACAGGTGAGCCCTCAGGGGCAGACTCGTGGACAGGAGAGGCCTCTGAAGCACAGTGTGCGGCCCACACGCTCAGAATGGCGACGGTCATTACCGGGAGCACAGAGGATATGGGGACCACCTCAGCGATGACCCATGCTGAAGTTCTTGGAAAATGGCTGCCATCACTGACACCAAAGGCAGGTCCACCAGACTGGACACCAGCCTCAAATGCCCTTGGAACGTTCAACTCTAAGAGCAACTGCAACATCCACCATGCGGGGGAACTCTGGGCTGGTGGTCATCTTTTGCAGTGGCTCTGGGCTGACGGTCCTCTTGGGCAGTGGCTGTGGTTCTGGGTTGGTGGCCATCTTGTGAAGTAACTCTGGGTTGGCGGCCATCTTGTACAGTGACTCTGGGTTGGCTGCCATCTTGGACAAGGACTCAGGCGTGACAGCCATCGTATGCTGAGCCCCTAGTCTGGCAGCCATTTTGTCTAGAGGTTCTTGTGTGGTAGCCATCTTGGACTGAAACTCCTTTATGGCTGTCATGTTGTGCAGGAGTTCATCAATGGCCAACTTGGCATGGGCAGGCTCTGAAGTGGCAGGCGTGACATGAACAGTCCATGAAGCAGCAGGCATGGTGTGGGCAGACCCTGAAGTGGCAGGCATGGCATTAGTGATCTCGGGCTTGGCAGACAAGGTATCAAACGTTGACGTGTTAGATGGAAGATGAGTAAATGGAAACTAATCTGATTTGATGGAAGTAGGTCCAGGAGAAGCAGGATTGATGTGAGCAGGCTTGGACGTTGCAGACATGACGTGAACAGGCTTTGGATTGGCAGGTGTGACGTGAGCAGACTTTGGAGTAGCAGACATGACGTGAGAAGGTCTTGAGGCAGCAAGCATGATCTGCTGGATCTGTCGTAGGCGAAGTATTCTGTAACCAGGCAGGACTCTGACAAGCGTAGTACATCCAAGTGCAAGCTTTTATTAAAAACAACGTGGTCAAAAACAGGCATGGTTCAAATACAAGCAAACAGGAATATCCAAGGGCGAAACTGAATCACAATCCAGTAATAAGCAATGGTCAGGTCAGGCAGCGAAACATTCACAAAACACAGGTAACAGTCCAAGGTCAAAATCCAAGAGGGCAATCCAAAGTAACAAATGAAAACATGACAATAAAAATCAAGGCAAGGCTATGGCTATGGCACTTGCAAAGACAAAAAACAATGAATATGAACTAGACTAACAAAACAGGGAAAAAGCTTTGCAGTCTTCTGTTTGGCTTGGCCCAGCTTAAATGGCCGCCAGCCCAGAGCCACTGCCCCTGATCAAGGTGGTCGCCCGAGCCTTCAGCCGATACGGAACACAAGCTCCAGCCTGCAGTCACCATGGATGCCGCACCAGTGTTCCTCCGCGTTGTGGATGTTGCACTTGCAGGCACCTGGGCATTCCAAGGGCGTTTGAGGCTGGTGTCCAGTCTGGCAGACCTGCCTTTGGTGTCAATGAGGGCAGCCAGGGTTCCAAGAACTTCAGCACGGGTCATCGTTTCTGCAGTTTTGCAGTATTTATCTTACTCATTTCGGGGCTGTTCATACAGAACAGTAGTGCCTTTACATCGTACACTCGACAGGAGCTTCTGGATATTGGTTTGTGCATTCCCGACAGTTTTATCAGTATCAATATCATTCAACCTTCGACTCATCCCTGAGATCGCCAGAATACCAGAGGCTGCGCACCCTACCCAGCCAGGCGGAAGTGCTTGAAGGCGGTGTCGAGACTGTAAACAACAAGGGGAAGTGTAGAGGGCTAAGAGCTTAGCTAAAGCTAGCACCACACCTGCTCTCTTTACCCAGCATTTTTTTCGCCAAGGTACGGTCACTGGTGAACAAAATGGATGAGATTCGACTCTGCATTAACCACAGTAAGAGACTCTGGAACTGCAATGTCATGATCTTCACTGAAACATGGCTAAACAGCGGTATACCGGACAATGCTATTGATCTAGCTGAGCAGCACATATTCTGGGCAGACAGAACGGCAGATGACTCCAGTAAGACCAGAGCCAGAGGATTGTGCATTTATGTTAACAAAGCTTGGTGCACGAACTCTGTTATTGTTGGGAGACACTGTTAAGCTAACCTAGAGTTTCTTATGGTTAAGTGTAGACCATTTTATCTGCCACGGGAGTTCACCTCCACTATTATAAATAGTGGAGGTTATATATTATGTATTATATAATATATTATATATATGGGGGCAGTCGTGGCCTAATGGATAGGGAGTTGGAGTTGGACTTGTAACCCAAAGGTCGCGTGTTCGAGTCCCAGGTCCGGCAGGGATTGTGGGTGGTGGGAGTGAATTCCCAGCACTCTCTTCACCTTCGATACCACAACTGAGGTGAGACCCTTGAGCTCAACAACAGCTATGGCTGCCCACTGCTCCGGGTGTGTGTTTATGGTGTGTGTGTGGTTGTTCACTTCTCACTGCTGTGTGTGTGCACATTGGATGGGTTAAATGCAGAGCACAAATTCTAAGTATGGGTCACTATACCTGGCCACAAGTCACTTCACTTTATAACTGCAGCTTATATTTCTCCCGACGCTGATGCCAAGCTTGCCATGAACGAACGGAGGCTGCATTTATTGTTGCTGGGGATTTTGATCACTCTAACTTAAAGGCGGTGCTCCCCAAATTTCACCAAAAATTTTCTGTCACACCAGAGGAAACAAAACTTTGGACCATGTATACTAGTGATGCGCGGATGGTGGTTATATCTGCGGGTGCTGCGGATAATCCGCGGATCGGGCAGGTCAGGTAATAAAAAAATACATTCTGATTTATTGCGGGTGGATGAAATCAATTATTAATGATGCAAATATTAACTGCATTCTCTAAAATACAAATATGTTTTAAATGTATTTTCCTCAGGCAGACAGGCGGGGGGACTGGGGTCCATTTCTTAAAGCAGAAATGGAGGCAAAACAGATCCGAGAGATACTTAGAAAGGGAGAATTAAAAACCAAACAAAAGGAAGGGAAGAAATGTGACGTGTGGGACCGTTTTAACGAAGTGGTTAACAAGGATGAATCAAGTGCTGGGTATGTAATATGCAATGGCTGTGAAGCGCTGTATGTATATGAAAGCCACAAGACTGGTACTTCGAATCTGAAACATCATGTGTGTGCTAAATCAAAAGGCCAGTCAAGTCAGACAAGCACCTTAAGTTATTACGTTCATCGGGACAGCAAAAAAATACCATTGGAAGCTAAGTCTAGTTTCGTGGATGCATGCGTGGACTTGCGCTGCCTAGATATATGCCCCTTCAATGTCTCTGGCAAGGGATTCCTCCAAGTGGCCCAAACACTAATAAATATCGGTGCCAAGTACGGTGCAGTCGACACTGATGCAGTCATACCCCATTGCCAAACTGTCTGTGACAGGGCAAAGCAACAGGCTGCCGCGGTTAAAGAAAAACTTCAGAGGTCATCCAAAAAGTTTTGGAATACAGTGGGATTGCTGTTACTACAGATATGTGGACAGATGAATTTAACAAGAGGACATATACTGTCCTTACATGTCACTATATCGATGAGAAGGGGCACCAAATAACCGTTTATTAATGTTTATGGAATAACAGCAGACAAAATCGTTTTTGTCTGTGACCAGGGCCCAAACATTAAGGCTGCACTTCGGACCTATCACTGGGTTCCGTCTTCCGCACACATGCTGAACACGGTGTTAAGACACACGTTCAGTGAGAAGAATGCACCAGAAGGCATCAAATATGTGCTGGAAATGATAGATAAGTGCAAAAGCCTGGTGACGTTTCTAAAGAGGACAGGCGCTGTTGCAAGTTTAGCGCACACTGTCCTTCAAGAATGTGAAGTTCGATGGAACAGTAAATTCGACATTCTGAACTCTATAATAAAACAGTAAAGTGACATTCTCCTGGAAGAAAAAGGCCAGTTGCATCCTTTCTTTGTCCCAGATTTAAATCACTGATAATGTTGACTCCAGATGACAGACAGGAGGTGAGGAGACAAGTGCGAGAGCTTATTAGTGAAAAAGGCAGTGTCAGCCAGAATGCAGAAGGCACTTTTCTCTCCTCACCAGTGGTAGAACAAGGTAATAAAATCAGTGTATTTTATCCCGTATGATCTAAGCATTTAGACCCCTGAAACTGTTGGTGGGTGTGTGCTGACTAGTTGTAGTTGTAGGCCGTTGTAGGGGAACATGGCAGCGGACGAGCGAAAAAGCAGAGGATGGACTTTGCAGAATGGGAAGATGAAACACCCATAATGATGGACAAAGTGGAAGAGTACTGTTCAAACTTTCCGTCAGATGAGTCCTCAGAGCAAAATTAGCTTTTTTTCTGGGAAAAACAAGATTGGTTATTCCCACGACTGCAGCGCCTTAGTGCAGTGGGCCATGTTTTAGAGGCGAGGCAGAATCTTCCAAATCATGGAACGGTTGATGCTATTTTGTTTTTGCACAGTGCTAAGGAAAAGGTCAATTAAGCTGAATTTAGGTAGAATTGGTACAGTGTTTCTTATCTATCGGTCTTTTTTGTAATTTTTAAATATGTTTATACCTGTACCTGATGTTCTTTATCTAGCCTACTTTTATACATTTTATTTTTTTTATTTGTATGCAACAAGTTTTTCGGGGGAAGAAGTTCTTAATAGTTTGTGAATCTATTTGGAACGTTTAAGCATAACAATTGGTCTTATTTGAATAAATAGGACTAATAATTTTGCTGTTATCCATTCATTTTGTATTTGTGTTGCATTTTACAGTGACAGAAATGACGATATTCTCAAAGTCTGAATGGAGTAAACCCTGTATTTATTTTATAAAGAAAATGTTAATGCCAAATTTTAATGTAAATGATAATCTGGCCAAAGACAAACGTTTGTTTTATAAATAAATGTTCATTTAAAGCAGTTTACAATCAGCGTATTATTTTACTACCAGAGATGCGCAGATTAGCTCTAAGGTCACATAATCTGCTATTAAAAAAAAACAAAACCAAAAAAAAAACGATTTACACTGAAGATATCATTATGCTAAAAACAAAGAATTAGAATAATTCAAATTACAATCGGGTGCGGGTCGGGTGCAGATGTCTATATCAGAGAAAATTATTGGTGCAGGCAGGTGGCGGGTGGATGATTTGTTTGAAGCCACGGATTCGGGTGACATTTCAGCTGATCCGTGCATCTCTAATGTACACACAAACATGGCTGAACCCTATGCTGTGACCCCCCTCCCCCACGTGGGACAATCAGATCACCTTTCTTTGTTCCTCATCCCCAAGTACTCTCCCCTCATCAACCATGTGAAGCCATCGGTGAGAACCATCAAGTGTGACCAGCGGGGGTAGGTTTCAACACACAGACTGGAGTGTGTTTGCTTCCCAGGCCACCTGTGGCTCTCACACGGACATAAGCTACACTTCCTCTGTTCTGGATTACATTAACACCACAATAGACAGTGTTACAACCCAGAAACAGATCACCACATACCCAAATCAAAAGCCATGGATGAACAAGGAGGTGTGTCTCCAGCTGAAGGCACGCAACACTGCCTTCAGATCAGGTGATGCACAGGCCTACAGTACTTCCAGGGCAAATCTGAAGAGGGCCATCAAAAAGGCCAAGCACTACCACACATAAAGCTTGAGGAGTACGTTTCCAACTCTGACCCTCAATGCATGTGGCAGGGTATCCAGGCCATCACCGACAACAAATCCAGCCACTCCACCCCAACAGCCACAAATGTCTTCTTCCTGAACGAGCTTAATGACATTTATGCTTGCTTTGAGAGAGACAATAAAGAATCTGTCAACAAGATCGCTCCCTCAACTGACCACTCACCCAATAGGAGCACAGAAGAAGCAGTCTCCATAGCGCTGCACTCTGTATTCACATACCTGGACAATAAGAACACACAAATGCTGTTTGTTGACTTCAGCTCAGCATTCAATACTGTCATACCCGCTAAATGAACTTAGAGACCTGGACATTAACACCTCACTCTGCAACTGGGTTGTAGACTTTCTGACCAACAAACCTCAACATGTTAGGACAGGCCACATCTGCTCCACTACTGTCAAGCTTAACACAGGTGTACCACATGGCTGTGTGCCTAGCCCCTTCCTCTACTCCCTCTTCACCCATGACTGCAGACCTGTGTTTGGATCTAACACCATCATCAAGTTTGCAGACGATACCACAGTGATCAGTCTCATCAGCAAAAACGATAAGACTGCCTACAGGGAGGAGCTCCAGCATCTGGCCACTTGGTGCATGGACAATAATCTGCTCCTTAACACCACCAAGACCAAGGAGCTCATTGGACTTCAGGAAGGAAAGAAAAGGCTCACATGAACCCATCCTCATTAATGGAATGGCCGTTGAGCCTGTCTCATCCTTCAAGTTCCTGGGGACCCACATCTCGGAGGACCTGTCCTGGACCACCAACACCTCTAGCCTGGTCAATAAGGCTCACCAGCGCCTCTTCTTCTTGAGAACACTAAAGAAGAACCAGCTGTCCTCAGCCATCCTGGTGAACTTCTATCGCTGCACAATAGAGAGCATCCTAACCAACTGTGTCACAGTCTGGTATGGGAGCTTCTCTGTTGCTGAGCACAAGGTGCTGCAGCTGGTGGTGAAAACTGCCCTGCCCAGCACATCATAGGGTCTCCACTTCAATCCATTGAGGACATCCAGAAGAATCACTTTCTGCATTGAGCATGCAGTATTCTTAAGGACTCCTCTCACCCTGCCCACAGACTGTTTTCTCTCCTGCCTTCCGGCAGGCGTTTCAGGTTCCCCCGGACAAAAACTAGCAGACTGAGGATCAGCTTTTTTCCCAGAGCTGTCTCCTTATTGAACTCTGCCCCCCGCTGACTCCTTTGCCCCCCTCATACACCCCTACTCTCTTCCCATAACCATTGCACTATTTAATTTTGCACATTTAATATTGCACATAATACAGAAGGGAGGAAATTGAGCTTATTTAAAGTGGAGGTACTCGGTTCTGATTGGGTGGACGGAATAGGCTGATTGAGGAAATGCGGAGCCAGTCGTGTCTGATTATTCATATGTGCTTCTCCTGAAATTTGTTTATGAACATCACTTCGTTGCCTTGTACTTGTACATATGTAATGACAATAATAATAATTGAATCTAATCTAATCTAATCAGTGCTGTCATTATCAAATCACAAAATCAAATCACTCTCAACAGATGAAAGGATATTAACGTTATGACAAACATAATGCTTTACTCAGTGGATATTCAAACTTTTGTTTTTTTGTAAGATATGCAGGTAATCACACTTGCCCAGTCCATCTATCTCTCATAATATTTTACATAATACAGTAATACAATAAGCTTTCAATGAAGAAACTTAATGTTCCTTCGTTACTAGCTCTAAAGTGACGTTTTGGAATTAGTAACAGAGCTTGGGTTTAGCTGTTAAACTGTCAACTTTTAAGATTTTAATCTTTGGCGGAAGGAAGTAGTTTGCACAGAAGCTTTTGAAGATACTTTGCTGTTGTTTCAAACTGTTGTGTAAACGCAATATTAATCTTGTACTTGAGCAATACTATATCAGCGGCTGTGATTGCTTCTAGCTTCTGGGCTAATCACAGCCATGCTGATGTAGAGCCAGTATTGTTTTTATATTTGAGTGATATTGCTCATATACAGTATATATAATGTATTTACATGATATTGTCATGTTTAGGTTTGTGTTCATCTGCATAGAGATTCTTATTTTAATATATGGATTTTGTTGTATTTTTATTCTGCAAATCTTTTGTGTTTTGTTTCTTCTTCCTTTGGTTGTTGTGTATTATTGCCCTGAGTTTTAGTCTTTGTTTGACTGGAGTGATCTGCAGGTCCTGGTTACAGTGACCCAGTAGTGAACAATAAAACAGAAACAAGCCCCAACACAACAAAATTAGTGCAGTGCAATGGAGACAAGCCACAGCACAATTAAATTAGTCCTGTGTTGTGCTGTGTCAATTTTGTTTAGTTGTGGAGATTTTAATGTGCAATGCACTGCTGGGTCATGGTATATGACCTTACTCTGCATGACTCAGAAACTAAATATATGCTCTATGAAGATGACCTAGTTCAGCTGTCTCCCACTGAACAGGGCATAGAGTAAAATATGGACCTGATGGATCAGTACTCAAAAAAAACTAAAATCATGACTTTCCACATAAGATATATTTATTTAATTTTTTTTTACACATCCACTGGAACAAAACAAATAATGAATGTATGGCAGAATTAAGCAAAGATCAACTTTTAAAAATACAGAAAATGGAAATTAAATTCTGGAAGCATTTAAAATTCAGTGACCTAGACTCCTCCATAGCATCATAATGCCCTGCAATGCGGAGAGCTGAGCAGTGAAAGCAATCCCCTCTCTCAGCATTGTCCAGAGCTTTAGTCATGATGTTCCAAAAAGAGAACAGGCTACACTATTGCAGACTATCTGTAGAAATTAACAGATAAAAACCTGCGAGGCACTTGGCCAGGTATCTACTCAGCAGACACAAGTTCATGATACAGATGAACAGACACAGGAAACATGGCTACTACAGGAAGTACAGGTTGTGTCCACACTGTAAATTTTTCTTTATTAAGCTTAATGAATATTTATTAATATGAGATGTGAATGCATTAAAAATTTAATAGCTAATTTTGACTGAACTTTAACTTGTTTTGCCTTTATAAAAGATCTGGGCTGGTCAAATATGTCACAGCATAAATATCAGCTAAAAAGTGGTAGATAAACAGGAAGAGTCTACAGACCACAGTACCCCATGTGAGGGCTATGCTGACTTACTGGTCAAGCAGTGTGGGCAAGAGAATAGACTTAATTTCAATACTGTTTTTGCAGAACTTCATGTCTTTCCCTAGTGAAGTATCACAGATATTATCCAATGGAGAATTTTTGTACTTTTACAATAAAAACCTTCAAAATGCAGTTTTAGTGTGTTTCAGTACATAAAATTGTACATACATGAAAATCGTGAGTTAAATGTAATTGTAACGTTTGCAAATAAAATCCTTGCACAACAAAGACTTTAATAACAAACTCAGATAAAACTCTATAAAAAGTCTGCACACTGCATTTAAACAAAACACGCATTTTGATTGGTCATGACAATTATACTCATTTTATGATGACAGACGCAATACGACACTGTCATTATTTCACGCCCGCTAGAGGGGATTTACCTTTAAAATGTAAATATAGGTCATAATAAGGTACAAATGACCTATAGAGTCGTTTTTGTTGGAGGACAGGTTCATAGTTACACAGGATTTGAACCAGAGCTCCTCGCCTCTCAGGTAGCCTATGTCTCCATACTGCGGAAATTACTATAGTGTTCATTTCTTTTAGAAACTGCAGTGATATATATCATGTACCTGTTGGTACGTATTTTGTGACTTGCTAAAAAGTGCACCAAGGTACATTTATGCCATGAGACCAGTTAATAAGGCAATAAGATTTAGGCAAAAATAGGCAATAAGACATCAAAATTCAGAAGCATTTATTAATCTTAGTTTACTAATACATTATTAAAATCAAACATTATCTTTTACTGTTATTCAATTGATTTGAGCTAACGCAGGCTAACAATTAACAGTTTTTGGCAACACTTTACAATAAGGTGCAATTTTTAAACATTAATTAATGTATTAATTAACACGAACGAACAATGAAAACTACATTTACTACCCCCCTCCCCTTTATTTATCTTTATTAATGTTAGATAATAAAAATCCAGTTGTTCATTGTTTTTGTTCATGTTAGTACACAGGGCACTAACAAATGTCAA
This sequence comes from Enteromius mattozi, assembly GCA_032359235.1. Taxonomy (NCBI): domain Eukaryota; kingdom Metazoa; phylum Chordata; class Actinopteri; order Cypriniformes; family Cyprinidae; genus Enteromius; species Enteromius mattozi. The sequence goes on from JAUMHE010000051.1 coordinate 7,001,174, forward strand.
CAAAACTTGTGATTTTAATACTGCATTAGCAAATGCTGAAATTAACCTTAACTAAGATTAATAAATGCTGTAGAAGTATTGTTCATTCTTAGTTCAAGTTAATGTATGTAGTTAACTAATGTTAATGAACCTTATTGTAAAGTGTTACCCAGTTTTTATTGTTAACAAAGATTAATAAAAACTGTAACAAATGAATGCTCATTGTTAGTTAATGCATTAAATATAGTTAACAAATGGAAACGTACTGTGAAGTGTTAGTTTATTTTATATATTGAGATTTCTAAACTGAAGCAAGTATCTTTTTATGCTGAGTAAAATGACTCAATTTTATACAGCATGATTCACAGCAGTTAGTGCCTCGTAATGTCATTCTGAGACTTCATAACAGAATTTGTTGGTAATTTACTGTATTAGTGTATTACTGTAAAACAACAGTGTATAAGAAATCCACCTAAAGCAGTTTTAAAATCTGTTATTTAATCAAATTTACATTTTACTTTACATTGTTATTTTGCACAATAGACACTCTTTAAAACATTAGAAGTAACATTACATTAAAAACATAAAAATACATTACAAATGAGTATGATGAGTAAAACAGCATGTTGCTTAATGTATAAAAGCCTCATCTGCATAAGTTTTAAAACTTTACATTCAACACAGCTAGTCAACAGAAGAAACATGTCAGTGTGGCTTTCTTTGATGTATTCTAAAAGGTTATAGAAAGGAAGAACACATGACCACAACTGCAAAGGAGGATGATTGGTTAAGAGTGGAAACCAAAAACAACAAAAAAAATATATATATATATGAACATAAGAGAGTCAAATACATACTGTGCAAACAAGTAATATTTGCTATTTTTAGTTTAATATTTGCAATGAGACAAAAAGGCTTTAATTGCCATTTTTATGCTCAGATGAATGAAATTTGATTATTTATTATTATTAAAAGTTTCCATCAGTCAGTTCACTGCCGGCCTACTTGTCAGACGGGAAATAGCAGGCACCTTTCAACCTTCATGAGTTCTTTGCACATGCATGAGCTCATCAGACCACAACTGAGGTCTTTGACATTTCTTTTGTCCATCAGCTAACAATATCTCTTAAACTGCTGCATATTTAGTTTGTTCTTCACACTTCACCTATTTTAAATTCTTTCTCATCTACAGCGTCTTAAATATAATCATGATATTCACACTAAATTAATTATAGAATCGTATTTCTCTCTCTGAACTGAAAGAAGTGAAAAATTAAAATGATCAACTCAAGTTCAAGCAATAAATCATTTAAATGCTTTGTCAATCCAAATGGAGAGTTACACAACTTTAAATCTATCCCCCGGTTTCACAAACAAGGCTTAAAGGAATAGTTCACCTAAAAATGAAAATTCTGTCATCATTTACTCACCCTTGAGTAGTTCCAAATCTGTATGAATTTCCCCCCGGAAATTGAATCTAATCTAATCTAATAATATTTTAAAGAAAGTTTAAAAACCAGGCTGTTTTGGGTCACCACTGACCTTCATAGCAGGAAAAAAATACTCAATACTCAAGGGTGAGTAAATGATGATAGAATTTTCGTTTTTGGGTGAAGTTCTAGACCAAAATGTCAGTTTTGTTGTTTTGTCTTAAGAGGCAAACCAGTAATGCTTTTTTCTAAAACAGGCTATGTCCTGTGTATGAAGCCGGGCATATATCAAAGGTATTTAGCGGAGTAACTTGGTGGATTGATAGTCAGGGTTGAGGAAC
>JAUMHE010000051.1:7003023-7013622 GCA_032359235.1 Enteromius mattozi
ACGCGACCACGGTATTATCGAAAAAATTTGATATTGCGGTACGACGGTATTTACAATACCGTTACATCCCTAGTATATATATATATATTCATCGTTGCTTTGTTAATTGTATGACTGCGATTGATGGTGATGCAGCTAACATGCCATTAATGAAATAAAAATTAATTATTAAACACAACACTCTTTACTGAAGCATAACCATTATCTTGTTTCTGAAATAAACATATTTTGTAATTCTTAGAACTTAATTGAATCTAAATCCACTAAGCATAACACAGTAATTAAATATAAAAGTTTTTTTTGTGCACATATTTTGGTGTGTTTTTTTATACTTCATTCAAATCAACCAAAGGCCCATTTTATTTGATTTATAAATACTTTTATAAATGTATATAAATTTACCAAAAACATATTGAATATTAATCACATTACTGAGTATGTAAACTAACTGTGAGAATGTATGTGGAATGAGTAAATGTTCACGGTCACCCTGATTGGTCCATCAGAGACCGGCTCCTCCCCCAGATGTGGAATATCCACTGGATGGCCGGAAGATTCTACATATAAAGGGATCCATCAGGTACAAACCTTCAAACCAGACGTGATGATCTGCTGTTTTTCCTCAAACTCAAATATTGAATAAAAGTAATAACGCCACGTTGCCGTTATTGTCTCCGCTCTCTTTTACAGACAGGCTTTGTTTATTAATCTGACAACATTCTGTGCTTCTTACTGAAACATGCTCTGCTGTTTTCCAGAGACTCTGTGGCTGAGATGTTGTTCGAGCAGGATAATGAGGAGAAGTCCATTGCCACGCTGCTGCTGGACACTCTGGTGAAGGTATAGATTATGAGCTCTTTAAAGAGTAACCTGAGCGAATAAGAGCAGAAGATTGACCATCTGAAAGCTGAATGAATAATCTTTCCATTGATGTATGGAAATGTTTGTTTGGATAGGACGATATTTGGCTGAGATACAACTATTTGAAGTTTAATTAAGTTCTTAGCAATGCATATTACTAATCAAAAATGAAGTTTTGATATATTTATGATTTTTTTGACATACAAGAAAAATAGATCATTTTGACCTGTACAATGGATTGTTGTCTATGGCTACAAATATTGTTTGATTTGTTTGTAAAACCAAAACCATGTATTTATTCGTGATTTAATTGTTAATGTATGTAGTCACAAAGCAACGCTCTAATAACACCATGAGCAACTGCATAGCAAAGCCCGTCTTTGCAGTCCTCGATTTTCCCAGCATTCACCTTGTTTGTTCCTCACCAGTGTCCCATCGACACCCGCAAGGTTCTGTCGGAGAACGTGGTGATAATCGGCGGTACGGCCATGCTGCCTGGGTTCCTGCACCGCCTCCTGTCAGAGATCCGCTCGCTGGTGGAGAAACCTAAGTACTGCAATGCTCTTGCCACCAAGAGCTTCCGGATCCACAGCCCTCCCGCCAAACCCAATTGCACCGCCTGGTTAGGAGGTGAGCAAAGAGAGGCACAGACTAGACTTCCAGACCCTAAATTCCCCGATATACTTCATATGAAGTTTTTTCGTTCTTTGTTTGGGAGCAAAAATAAGGTTGAAAAGGCTGAGCGAAGATGTACTGTTTCCGAACATTCTGACAGACCATGGGCCAGTGGTAGCTCAAAGGTGTTTAGGAGTCAAAACGAATATACCAAAAAGTTTGCTTTGGTGAACCGTTTTAAACTGCCAAAACGAACATCGTTTTTTTCGATTTTTTTCAAAATTACGTCATTTCTGTTCGTTTTTTGATTTCATTTGAAGTAAATTGGGGCCTTAAGAAAAGATATAATGTGTTTTGATGAAGTAACAAGAAGATTTCAAGATTTTTGGTGAACCATGCTTCAACACACCTGGATAACACAATTTCTGCTACTGAACTCAAGCTTGCTTTGTTTCCTCCCATGTAGGTGCTATATTTGGAGCATTGCAGGACATCTTAGGGAGCCGCTCGGTGTCCAGAGACTACTATAACCAGACGGGCCGTATCCCAGACTGGTGTTGTCTCAGCACCCCACTACCAGATTCAGTCTATGAGGCGGGAAAGACGCCTCCGCCTCTCATGAAGAGGGCCTTCTCCACCGAGAAATGAACTGGACACTTCATATATATATAAATATAACCTCTTCTAAGTCTGCTTATTCAATTTCACTCTTGTATGTTAACACCACAAACACTTCTTGAGTCCTGGTCTACAATAGTCTAAAGTCTGTCATATTAGTCATCTATACTTAATTTGAATAGTAGGTGAAACCAAAACCACTAGAAGTCAGTCCCTATCTGCTCATCTGCAATGAAAGAGAGGAGAAATCTTTTCAAATGCACTCATTTATCAAGCCTGAATCATGTCAGTACTTATGTGGATGAGCTGGAGATGTTACTGTTATTTTTTTTTTGTTATTTAAATGTCTGGCTTGTTCTATTGCAACATCGGAGACATTGAAGACAACTTGACCATAGGGCCAAAAAATTTGACATATCTCAACTGCATTTAACAATTTGAGAGTTTGAAGCGCTGAACATGTTGAAAAGTGTGCTGTATTTATTAGGTTTGTGACAAAATAAACATTCCCAAAGTAGTGTTTGTTAGACTAATTTAAGTTAACAAGACTTTAAGTATTTGTATCAGTCATGTTTTACTAGAGAAAGTTTGGGGTCTGATTTTAAAGAATAAAAGCTGTCAGGGTTTCTCTTTAACACTATTCTCCTAGCCTGGTAATACCAAACTCTGCTACTTCCATTTGATTTGTAGACAGAAGTGAACTGAAAATGAGTGGAAGTATGAAGTCTGATGTAGTCAGGCTAGTATTCTTCAGCAGTTTCAGTAAACTTCAATGACAGAATAAAAAGGTCAATTCTGAGAAGAAAAGTCAGCATTGTGAAATTTAAATTAAATTGTGAGAAGGAAAGTAAAAACTGTGGGATGTACACTTTTAATTGCAGGAGTTACTAGGTTAATTGCAAATTTTATCTATTTTTTCCTATGGCAGAAAAAATGGCTTCAAACCATTTACTTGTTAAAGTATTATTTCACTATGTCTATAATAGCAGACTTGGAGGACAAGCACACTGTTCCAGTAACTAGGGATGGGTAGATCGACACACGTCTCGAGTTTTAACACACTAGTGCTTCGAAACAGTGTTCCGGAGCATTGCTTGAAATGAGGCTCACGGGATCTGTGGAAATGACGCTTCGGTACCTCACTGACACGTCATGCCGGGCTCAAACACGAAGCGCATCAAGTGCTCTGTCCCATACCCGCTATCCATATCAATATAAGAAGGTAAAACGAGTACTAATAATTATAGAATAATTATAGAAATTTTCTGTGCGACAATAAAGACTATCCACAAAGAAATAGGCTAAAGAAATAAAATTGAAGCAACTTAAAATTAACCCTTTTGGAGCTAAAGTTTTAATTTTCCATTTCTTCATGTGGTGGAATATAAGAACACAGAGTATCACAAATATATAAACAAATCAGTAATAGCATAATCACAGTTTTGAAGAAGTCAATCAATAGCCTGTTTATCATATTCATGTCATTCATACTGACCTTTATACAGATAACTAACTTTTTCAATCCAACTTTTTGTCCCAAATAGCCTGTATTTATGAAATTTGGGTCCTTTGCCCACCTGTATTTCAATGTCCATTAGTTGGGTTGGTTGTTATAAGTATTGTATTAATTTAGGCTGTGGATGGTCAAGTCCTAACTAACACTACATTTTAATCATCTGAACTCCAAGGGTTGTAAAAATAATTGTACTTTGTATTAATAGGAAGGAAGAAGGAGCTTGATGACGCCCTTGTAACCATGATAGTGAAGGACTTGCAGCCTTTCTCCATTGTGGAAGATGAGGGATTTAAAGAATTTGTTAAGAAGTTGGACCCCACATATGTTCTGGCAAGTCGGAAAACAGTGAAGTCAATGGTCAGTCAGAAATACCAAGAGAAGAAGCAAAAAGCTATGGGACATCTAAAGAACATCCCGTCTGTCTGCCTTACAGCTGATATGTGGACCTCCCTCACTATGAAGTCCTATCTGGGGGTCACATGCCACTACACTGACAGCAACACAGAGCTGGGCTCAGTGGTACTGGGAGTGTGTAAGTTTCCAAAATCACATACAGCAGACAACATCAAAGAGGCTTTATCAGATCTGATATCTGACTGGGGTCTCACTTGTTTGCCTCCATGGTGACAGACAATGCAGCCAACATGGTGTCAGGAATTCAGAAACTGAGACTGTGCCGTCTCCCTTGCTTTGCTCATACTATAAACCTCATTGTTAAGAGAGCAGTAGAAGAACAGGAGGTGCTGGCAGACATCCGTAAGCAGAGCCAGGAGAGTGGTCTCTTTCTTCAGGAGCAGCACTAATGCCACTGAAAACTAATCCTTGCCCACGAAAGGATGGGTAGACAGCCCCTAAAGCTTATCCAGGAGGTGGACACCAGGTGGAACAGCACACACGACATGCTGCAAAGATTCACTGACCTCAGAGAGCCTGTTGGTGCTGCTTTGGCTAGTTTGTCAAGCGACATTATACCACTTTCAAGTGCTGATTTTGACATAATTTCTGAAAGTCTTGAAGTTCTGGCAACATTCAAGTATGCCACTGAAGAGCTCTCTGCAGGGAAGAGAGTGTCTGCTTCAAAGATAATCTGAATCATTAGGATGATTCAGCATAAGGTGGCAGAAAAAACAGCCCTGGCAAGAAATGCATCAGCTTCATCCTTAGGTAGAGCTCTTCAGAAGTACATCAACAAGCGGTGCAGTAATGCTGAATCAATCCGTGTGCTTGTGCTGGCTACGTTGCTAGACCCCAGATTTAAGACCCTTGGGTCTGGCAACCAGGATAATGCCCGTGAAGCTGAACGGCTATTGACGGGTGAATGTGCTTCAGTAATTCGGCTAACAACTGAGCATATATTTTACAAGCAGAAGCATCATCATCATCATCATCTCAGGCAGCTCAGAATCGTCCATCCTCAGATGACCTCTGGGAGCTTCTGGATAGCCGGGTCAGTGAAGCACAACGGCATCATAGCAGTAATGCTGATGCCACCATAGAGGTCAAAAGATACCTAAGTGATGCATACCTCCCTAGACGTGAGGACCCTCTCAAATACTGGCATGCCCATAAAGAGTACCCCCATCTATATGCTTTGGCCAGAAGGTATCTAGCTGTTACAGCCACATCTGTTTCATGTGAATGAATATCTTCTAAAGCTGGGGATGTGATCAGTAAAAAAAGGAGCCGCTTAGGTTCCAGCACAGCAGAGCAAGTAATAGTCTTGAATAAAAACCTGTAGTGCATTTGTGGTTTTTAACAATGTGCATGTTTGTGATGTGCTGTCAGGAACAAATTTAAAATTGGTCAAGTGAAAAATCACACAGGCCTAATTAATTGGCATAGAAGAGAAAAGACAAGTTAGATGTGAGTACACATGAAGAACAGAAAGTCTTTATTGTCATTGTACTGTGCAAAAAACAAAATTTGGAAACCGTATCACTGCACACACACGCACCACCATCGTTCTAATGGCATCTGTGTTAATATACAAATAAACCTTAGAATGACATCACAATGAACAAATCATCTATATGACACAGTTGATGTAGTAATTTTTATTGGCCACCAGATGGCGAAGCAGAGCACTGTCTCAAAAGCTTCGAAGCATCAACGCAGTTTGTTGTAAAAGCCTCACTGCTTCGGAAGCTTCGTTCGGCACATCCCTACCAGTAACTATCTTAAGCCTATTTTATCAAGAAACATGTTCACAGGATCTCAAGTATGAAAATACAAATTTACAAACTACTCAGCTCAACTTTGTGCTTCTTTGTCAGGGGTGGTGAGCTCTGGTCCTGGAGAGTCACAGCCCTGCAGAGTTCAGTTCCAACCCTAATTAAAACTCACCTGTCTGTAGCGTCCAAGTAAACGTTCAGACCTTGATTAGCTTGTTCAGGTGTGTTTGATTAGGGTCGAAGCAAAACTCTGCAGGGCTGTGGCTCTCCAGGACTGATGTTTGCCACCCGTTTTATGTTCAAAATGGGGAAAAAAATAAAAATTGACTCTTAAGAACCAATGAGAATCACCCAGCTGCATATACTCCCACTTCTGCGAGTCTGGAGAATCATAGCTGTTAATGAAGAGGGAAGAGTTATTATTAATTAACTGACATTTGTAGAATACAAAAACACTATAAGGGCAATATTTTCCTATTGAGGCTAACTGTTGAGTGATGGTTGGAAGTCATTGGTTTGTTCAGATTTTGGCACTTTGTGCTTTCTGTCATGCTGTTCCACAGTGGAGTAGCCTGCCCCAGAATCCTCAAGCTCTGATGTTTCAAAATACTGGCCCACAATTTCAGCAACTGGTTCAACAACCAGCTGACCCGCGGCTTCAGCAGCTGGTTCAACGACCAACTGGCCCATGGTTTCAGCAGCCTGTCCAACAGCCAACTGGCCTGTGGTTTCAGCAGCCGGTCCAACAACCAACTGACCCATGGTTTCAGCAGCCGGTCCAACAACCAACTGACCCATGGTTTCAGCAGCCAGTCCAACAACCAACTGACCCATGGTTTCAGCAGCCAGTCCAACAACCAACTGACCCGCGGTTTCAGCAGCCAGTCCAACAACCAACTGACCTGCGGTTTCAGCTTCAGAAGCCAGTGGCGCAGGCAGAGCCCCTTGATAAGTGTAATGTAGCTGTTGATGAGCAGATCCAATGTGGACCACCTGGGATCAGTGGTGCTGAGTGTGAAGCTATCAACTGCTGCTTTGACGGACAGCAGTGCTTCTATGGGAGGGCAGGTAAGCAGTCTCAGTCTTATTCTGTTGATTGTAAATCTGCTTTGGAGTTAACCTTCTCTTGTACCTTGTCCTAGTGACTGTCCAGTGTATTCGAGATGGTCAGTTTGTGGTAGTGGTGGCTCAAGATGTTTCTTTGCCTCGACTGAGTCTGGATTCAGTTCGTCTACTGGGTGGAAGTGACCCACCTTGCGCTCCTGTGGATTCCACACCTTCCTTTGCTATATACCAGTTCCCTGTGACCGCATGTGGCACAAGCATGATGGTGAGCAGCTGCTTCTGGCTTTATTCTTTTATTCCTTATGATGCACTTGATGCCAGCAGTGTTGCTGTTCACAGGAGGACAGCGGATATGTGGTGTATGAGAACAGAATGACCTCGTCATATGAAATTGGCATTGGACCATTTGGATCCATCACAAGGGACAGTCATTTTGAGTAAGTGATCTATGTCTGTGGTAAAAATATAAGTCTCGGATTAAATGCTACAAGCTCACCATCTGTCGTCCAGGCTTCTCTTCCAGTGTAGGTACTCTGCAACGTCTTTGGAAGCTCTGGTCGTGGAGGTTAACTCTGTTCCTCCTCCTCCACCAGTAGCTGCTCCTGGACCTCTCCGGTTGGAGCTCAGACTGGCCAACGGCCAATGTGTCACCAAAGGCTGTGCTGAAGGTAAGTAATCTGTCCCTAGTTTCTTGCATCTCCAAGAAGTTTCTTGTTAAAGCCTAGTCTTCATCCTCAGGGGATGAGGCCTACACATCCTACTACAGTGACGCTGATTATCCCATCACAAAGGTCCTGCGGGAGCCTGTGTATGTTGAGGTGCACATTATGGAGAGGACTGACCCCAACATTGTCCTGATGCTGGGACATTGCTGGGCGACGTCCACCCCCAGTCCACTGAGTCTCCCCCAGTGGGACCTTCTGATCGATGGGTGAGTGTACAACCAATCTCTATCAGTTAGTCTGCTGGGAGACTTTCTAAGCTCTTTCCCTTTCAGATGCCCTTACCAGGATGACCGTTATCTGACCGCACTGGTTCCAGTGACTGGATCATCTGGTCTTCAGTTCCCAACCCACTACAAGCGCTTTGTTGTGAAGATGTTCACATTTGTAGATCCAGCCTCACTGGCTCCTCTGCAAGAAACGGTGTGCCCCTTTTTTTTTTTTTTTTTTTTTTTTGTTAATATAATGGTTTATGGATTCTATAATTTGCTGCCTTCCCTTTCAGATATTCATTCACTGCAGTACAGAGGTGTGCCATCTGTCTTCTGGCTCTTGTGAGCAAAGCTGCACCAGGAAACGTGAGTTTTTGCTTTTCTCTTGACTAGAGGGAGTGAGAACTTGAAGTGCCTTTTACACTTCTATTACCTTTCTTTCAGGAAGAGACACTCGTATCAAGACCATCTCTAGTGAGCAGACTGTGGTTTCTAGTGGAGAAGTTACTGTGGTCATGTAAATCTAGTGTTTAATAAACTTTGGACCAAGATCTTTGCTTCTAGTGTCATTTATACAATGGTGTTGTGCCAGAGTTTGCTATAAAACCTCTGCATGTGCTCTCCCAGGTCAGGATGTTTGTTATGGTATTTGGTCAAACATTACAATAAACACATCAAATCAAAGTCCATGTAAGTCGTTTTGTGTTGGCTTTGCACCAAAAATAAAAAAATGCTAAACCGTTTTAAGTGCAGGACAGGGGACCCCTTATCCATGGTTTATGTGCAGCGCAAACATCTAAAGCACAAGCACACGGCTTTAACTGCAGTCCCGATGTGAGTTCCTGGTCTGCCTGTTCTCCAACCATTCTGTGTTTCCACTGTAGAAAAAACAGTCCAAAATTTACTCTTACATTTATTGACCAGTATGCACAAACGGCTGTTTTTTTTGTTAATATAAACCGCGTAAGAAACTGCCATGCATTATTTTTAAATCTGCATGCGTTTGGTTTCCAAAATGCCCACCTAATGTGCCTCCTGTCAAGAAAGAAAATGGAGTACTCTTTATGTCACTCTTAGTTAACAAACATTCTGATAATCGGCTTGTTAGAGCACTCCATGTATGAACTGTGTTTGGATCGACGTGGTCTCTACACCGTGTTCATTGCTCCCTACTCCCTGAACAGGGGAGATCTGTTGGTTTACTTCGGAACACTCATTCATTCGTGGATTTGCGCTGTAAATACGATTTTTAAAATGCATTTTGAACAACTCAATGCACTTTGAATGGGATGTAAGTTCGCTCTGAAGTGGTATCATGGAGTATTTGATGTCCACTTCGCAGGGCACATACGTTTTAATAGAACAAATGTCTGAAGTGACAGGAGAAACATGCAGAATGGTGGGGTGCGAGGACTGGGATTGAGAATTGCAGTGGTCTCAAACTCAACACCTGGAGGTCCACCGCTCTGCAGAGTTCAGCTCTAACCAGCTTCAAATCACACCTGGTGGCTGTTCCATAAAGCAGGTTATGTGACATACCCAGGTGTTGGGGAAATAACCGTTATGACCCTAGGACCAGGTGTTTGTTGAATGAAGATCAGGAGTCAGAGATGAGATCAATTGAGAAATTTACTGAAGAAAATAGTTTGCAGTTTCATTAGAAGTCAGCTTCAATACTCGCGTCGAGTTCGTAGGCTGCTCTCTCACATCTTACTGACATACGGATATATACTTTAACAGAGGTCGCTAATTGCGTCAATATATTGGTCATTCTGACTAGTCCCAAAAGCTAGACCATATGATGGACGTCTGCACATCCCAAGGTGAAGATGATGATTTGGGTGCCAGGCTTCCGGACCAGCCCAAATATGTGGCTGTGGCAATTCTCTGCTTTTCAGAAAAAAAAACACACACATAATAAACATCTGCTTCTCAAGGCTAACTAGCTCACCCAAACGTCTTATCAGTATGGCTGGTTAGTCTTATGCACTATACTTAGAAATGCAGGCTGGAACTAGATTGACAACATCTAATATCTTATACATAAACGTCACAATTGATTCTTGATCCTTGATTCTTCAGAGCACCATGACCTGAGGGGAGAAAATAACACATACACAGACAGCCAGGCTCCACTGACCTCGGAGCCTGGCTTGAAACACATCACAGTTCTATCCATAGAGACTTCTATAGATGGCATTACTTGAATCAAACAGTTCAACATATGGAATATGGTTATATAATTTAATGAGTTAAATACTGATTCATTGTATGATCATAATCAAACTTAATGTGAAATGAAAATTAATAAAGAGAAGGATATGACAGCACTCCATCCTCTCCTTCACAGGTATCTTTAAGAGTAAGTAAGCAGAACTTTCGGATCCAAAAACGGAGGTAACTTTCAGGGCATGGAAGTAGCCATAGCAACTTGCTCTCTGAAGATAACCTGCTCCAGAGCAGATTGTTTCAGCGTTCGCTTTCTTCAGAGCTATCAGCACATGCGTGTGTGCTCTACTGACCAGACTCCAGTGGGCGTGACAGATTGCACACAATATTATATATTATATATTATAAAGCAATAAAGTTTTTTTTTGTTTTTATATATATATATATATATTAGTTGTATGATATGTAATATATTATTTTAGTATGGTTATTATATATATAAGTATAAATATAATATATTTACTGGCATATGTAAGAGTTTTCTGTATAAATTTAACCCTATAATGACAAAATAATGTTTATTTTATATGTGTTAATATTTTATCACCTCACACATCATGGATCTGCATTTTAAAAATGTATTTTTATAA
>JAUMHE010000051.1:7038317-7073553 GCA_032359235.1 Enteromius mattozi
AATGAAATTACCTTTCATGAAATTACCTTTCATGCAGTATGCACCACAGCTCTAAGCGAATAAAAACCTCCTTCTAAGTTTTAATTGCACTGTGTATAAAGGTATTGTCTCTCAAAAGAAAGAATTGACTCTGAATCATTGAAACCGTTGATGTCAACATAAAACATTAGCATATTGCCTGCCACTTGAAATGAAAATGCAAATTCATTCTTTGCCACTAATTGCCACTTTTTGTTTATAGTTCTGCTGTCCTGCAGTTAGTTATTGACTTTTGAAGCGGTAAAACAGCTACACTCACAAACTATTCCAGAAGGAGGGGTTTGGAGAAATGAATTGTTGAGGCGAATCAATTGGGTGTTGTTGAGCAAATAAGGTAAAAATAAATGCATATAATAAGACAATGAAAGCATTTTGTGACCTTACATGTATGTCATATATATATATATGTTGGAGACATCCAAAACCAAATTATGAACCTATATATAGCTTTTTTAGTTTTACCGAGCACTGTGCTGTGGATTTCCCCTTGTGGTGTTGGGGAAAGTTACTTTAAAAAGTAATGCATTACAATGGAGTTACTTTCTAAAAGCAACCAATGGCATTATGGATAGAAATGTGTTACATTACTTTTGCATTACGTCTTCTCATCTGGGCTGGGGTTGCTTGCTTGCTTGCTTTAATATGAAAGATATATACTTTTGGCATATGGAAAAGCACTTTAACACTAAAATTGAAATGATTAAGCCTTTGGCTGAACTAAAGGCAAATTCAGTTATTAACATATTTAATTATTGCAGGTTTGCATCATATTATGATTTTGTTGATGTGGTCTTCCCGTTGATAGCATATAATAGTATGTGTTGAAATTTGTACAAATGCTGCTGCAAGTACATTGTCAGCTTTATCACCTTGAGACATGAGTATAATGTCACCATTGTTACGGATTTGCCAGGCTCTACCCCCAGTCAACCACAGCATTCACTCTCACCGGATTTCTAATCAGCACCACCTGCACCTCATCACCAGCAATCACCAGCCCCATAAAACCATACAGTACCTCTCAGCCAGGGTCCGGGCTCGTTTGTACGAAGTGGACTCAAACCTATGCTCCTAGTGTTGCTACTACTGAAATACTTGCCTTGTACTTACCTCCTTGTTCTCCTTCATTTCAGTTTCCTCCCGTGTTCCTAGGAAGTTTCTGTCTATAGCCCTATTCGGACGGGACTAGTTTTCTAAACTACGTGTGAGTTTTGATTCTTATCACCTGATGTCCGCAATTTTCATGTACCATTTCGGACAGGACTAACATTTCCATGTTTATTACAGAGGCGGGAGGGTCTGTTTTGTATATCTGGGTGTCACAGAGATCACGCGCTCTGTATGCGTGCATTGCGTATAGTCATTCGGATTGATTACAATAAGTATAATCACAAATACCATGGTGAAGCTAAATAGGTAGTACAGAAAAACCATGTGTCACGATGCCAGCTGGAGGTGCCATCAGGCCCCGCTAGAGGGCAGTCCAGCCCGGACTATGTTCTTTGTTTGTCTATCCCTCCGTTCTGTGTTAAGGACTTTTATTATGAACAGTTGTCTCCACCCACCTTGTCTGTCGCCATGGCCACCCACTAGTTCCTCCGCCCCTCTGCCTTGTTTTCTTGTGTATGAAAGGACCCATCTGTCATTTCAGTTTCGTGGTTCATTGCGGATTTACCTGTGTGGATTTACCCCTTTGAAAGCCTTCCGTGTTTCCTTTGTTCCCTGTGTTTTTCTGTGTTTGGATTTACTGTTCTCGACCTAGCCTGCCCCGGACTCTCGCTCTCGCCTCGCCCCTCGGATTACGTTCGCCAATCGCCTGGCCGCTGCCATGGATTCAGCTTATTCTCTTGTCTTTGCCTTTGATGTTCGCGTTTGCTGTTCCATGACCCTGCTTGCCTGTACTGTGAGTGTGTTTATTAAAGTCTGCAACTGGATCCGCACGCCTCCCTGTCTCACCCTCGTTACAGAATGAACCGCCACAAAGGATCCAGCGATTTCACACACAAGGGAATTTCCCATTTCCGCTCTCCACGCCTCAGCGATTTTCCGCACCACCACGGCCGGGAAAAGACCGGGTCTCATTGTCACGTCTCTGCTCGATAGTCCAGCGGGGGGGTGTTATAGAGGAATACATGATGGATTTTGTGTCTCTTAGTCATCCCGTACGGGAGAGTGACGAGAGGATAAAGGACAGTTTCCTCATAGGACTTGATATGCACGTATTCGACAGTCTGCCCGAGGAGAATCCAGACTGGACATTGGCCGAGCTTATCGATGCAGTGCTTTTGTTTTGTGGGTCATCCTTCACTGTGGGAGAAGTTGAGGAGGAGGTCCCCAATGGCAGCAAGATGGCCGCCGTTCCCGAGTCATTGCACAAAATGGCCGCCGATCCCGAGTCCACGCACAAGATGGCCACTGTTCCCGAGTCACTGCACAAAATGGCCGCCGATCCCAAGTCACTGCACAAGATGGCCGCCGATCCCGAGGCACTGCACAAGATGGCTACCGAATCCGAGTCACTGCCATGGACATGTCCCTGAAACCTGGGCCCCCCTTTGAACCGGACCCGGAGGTCCCTGAACTCTCATCCTACCCAGAACCAACCACGGAGACCGGCTGCAGTGAACTTAAAGCAGGTACTGTCACAGCCATAGAGGCCACCACTAACTGTTCTCTGCTCCCTGTTGCAGTTCGGCCGGTTCCACCCAGGTGGGCATCTCCGCCGTCTGCTCCGCCCAGGTGGGCCTCTCTGCCGTCTGCTCCGCCTAGGTGGGCGTCTCCGCCGTCTGCTCCGCCCAGGTGGGAGTCTCCATCGCCTGCTCCGCCCTGGAGGGCGCTCCCGCCGCCTGTTCCGCCCACGTGGGCGTCTCCGCTGTCTGCACGCCTCCCTGTCTCTCCCTCGTTACACCATGTTAATGTGTGGTTACTTTAGTTTAACTATTATGTTTTTTATTTGTAGTAAACCCATGTTTAATTTTGATAATTAAAACATATATAACCCAGTGCAGAAATGAACGTGAGTAATCATACCTGATACTGATATTACAATAGCCAGTCTTAACAGTTAACGTGATCTGGCTCTTTATTTCTATTTATTTATTTTTTTCTATATCAAAATATATCAAACATGCATGCGGTAAGAGCATCTACGGCATACCGCGTTGGCCAAAACACACAAGGAAACACGTTGTGAAAAATATCACCGGCAATCACCGACATCGCATTCGGATGGGATTAGCAGTGTTATCTCAGCAGCAGGGGAACCCAGCTCGACTCCTTCCATGCACTTACTTTTCCCGGAAGCTCAGCCTGGCGGAAATCAATTACGACATCAGCAACCGAGAACTCCTGGCCATCAAGCTGGCTCTTGAGGAATGGAGACACTGGCTGGAGGGGGCTTCTGATCCGTTCACTGTGTTAACCGATCATAAAAATCTTCAATACCTCAGAGACGGCAAAAGATTAAATCCTCGCCAAGCCAGATGGGCTTTATTCTTTACCCGGTTCAACTTTACCATCTCCTATTGTCCAGGTTCCAAGAATGTCAGAGTGGAGGCTCTTTCCCATATCCATTACAAGGATGAAGATCCTGAAACCCCAGAAAACATCATTCCCACCAAACTTTTCATTAACCCCATTCAGTGGAACACCCCTCCAGTCGCCTTCGAGCCAGCTCCTGCCAATCTGCCGGGCTGTCCCAACACCTCAGATTTGTACCCCGGTCAGAGAGGACATCCCTCATCCATACCACTCACACTTCACTGGGCACTGGCCATCCAGGGGCCAACAGAACTCTCTCACTGTTACAAGATCACTTCTGGTGGCCTGAGATGGCAAGGGATGTGAGAAGGTACGTGAGGGGATGCAGAGAATGTGCCATGTCCAAAAGTTCCCATCAGTTACCATCCAGCAAACTGTTCCTGCTTCCCATTCCGAACTGCCCCTGGTCACACCTAGGAGTGGATTTCATCACCGATCTCCCTCCTTCTGAATGTTACGCCTGCATACTGGTGATAGTTGATCGTTTCTCTAAATTTTGTTGTCTCATACTTTTCAAAGGTTTACCCACAGCCATGGAAACCGCTGAGTTGCTGTTCAACCAGGTGTTCTGATTCTATGGAATCCCCGAGGGCATTGTGTTAGATAGGGGACCGTAGTTTATCTCAAGGGTCTGGAGATCCTTCTTCAACCTCCTAGGTGTGACCGTCAGTCTCTCTTCCGGATACCACCACCAAGTCAATGGCCAGACTGAAAGGAAAATACAGGAGGTGGGGCGGTTCCTTCGTACCTTCTGCCATGGCCACCAGGACTCCTGGAACCAGTTTTTGGGCTGGGCCGAGTACGCGCCGAAGATCAGAGGCACCAATTTACCAACCTGGTCAAAAGGTTTGGCTCTCCATACGAGATATTTGCCTACGCCTGCCTAGTAAGAAAATCAGTCCCAGGTTTGTTGGCCCCTTTGCTATTCTGGAACAGATCAATCCCGTCACCTACAAACTCCAGCTTTCACCCCAATACAAGATCCACCCCACATTTCACGTGTCACTCCAGAGCCTGGCCCAGCTGAAGAACCCCCTCCTCCTCTAATTGTGGAAGAGGGATCGATTTACAAGGTCAAGAAGATTTTGGAGTCTCGATGTCTCTGTGGTAAGTTGGAGTATTTGGTGGATTGGGAAGGTTATGGACCTGAGGAACGATCATGGGTTCCACCTGAGGACGTCCTGGATCCCGCCCTCATGGAAGAATTCCATTCCACCCATCCTGATCGTCCTGCACCCAGAGGAAGAGGGAGACCACCGCAATGTCATAGGATTCAGCCTTCTGGAGAGGGCCGTGGAGGAGGGGGTAATGTTTCGGATTTGCCAGGCTCTACCCCCAGCCAACCACAGCGTTCACTCCCCCCAAATATCTAATCAGCACCCCCTGCACCTCATCACTGCAATCATCAGCCCCATAAAACCACACACCACCTCTCAGTCAGTGTCCGGGCTTGTTTGTACGAAGTGGACTCAAACCTATGCTCCTAGTGTTGCTACTACTGAAATACTTGCCTTGTACTTACCTCCTTGTTCTTCTTCCGTTTCAGTTTCCTCCTGTGTTCCTAGGAAGTTTCTGTCTATGTGGTGTGTGTGGTTGTCTTCCAGCTCCAGCACATCTCCTGTGTCTCCAACGCCCCGACAAAAAAACAAAAGAAGTCATTATTGCTCTGCCCTGACGAAAGGAAATTATCCGCATCCAAGATGCTCACCTCTCAAGACCCGTCTTCTCCATTCATTCATTGCTGTGCAAAATAAATAACATTCTGTTTTCACATACCTCCTGTGTAGAGTCTGCTTCCGTAACAACCATCATTTACTTAAAGTTATTATAAGCAAGCCTTTGAGCAAGTCCATTAGCAGTATGATTGTTTATAGTATGCCACAAATTACTTCCTACTATAATTAGTTGCAAATTTGTCATGGTGTCATTCGTGTAGGAAAAAGATGAATAGAATAGCACACAATTACACTTCATTTAAATGATAAGGTACTCACTGCACGGCCTGATGTGTGTGTGTGAGCTGGAAGCTTAGCCTCTTGAATGACAGGCCTGTGGTGGTGTGTACGTTCATATCTGCTGTCAGGATAGTCAGAATGATCTGGGTGGCTGCTGGGAATGTGCTTTCTGGAATCAGGATGGTACTGGTAAATTGAGTCGACTGATGGAGAGTGTCGTGGATCAGTTGGAGAATAGTAGTGTGGGAATGGATATCTATGGTGTGGGTCATATGATGGCTGAAGTCTGGGATCAAGTGGCACAGGGTACTGGGCTTCTGGTTGTGGAGGGCCTTGTTGGGGAGAGGTTGTGGGGTAATACTGAGGGTACTGAACCACTTGTGGAGGCTCCACTGCTTCCATCTGGTTATCCTAGAAACCAAAAGTGTAAAAGCTTAGCAAGTTGAAGAGACATACTGGGTATGATTTGATGTCATAACTTGTTTCTTAGGATATGGTGACATTTACTATTGCTTGGTGAAATTTTGTGTGCAAAATCCAGACATTTTAGTAGGAATCTTTGTGACCTTTTTGCCCTTGATTTGTAGCTTGTGTATTATACAAGGGTTTATTAATTACTTAATTTCTAAATACTCACCAGACCCTTGGGGAATGGGGTGTATTCACCAAGCTGAAATAAAAACAACCACAAATCAGACATAATAATCTATCAATTAAAATATAGAACCTAGGGTATGATTTTACCTCTTAATTTAATATGCATGATACAAAACAGCAACTACTGTACAAATACACATTTGGTGCCTGGATTTCACTAGTTTCTTTGAATTACAGTGAACCATTTGTTTCTATTGTCCTGTTGCTTTTGTAAATCTCCAAAAAAAAAGTAGTAATTTCTTGTTTGTAAATCAATTAAACAACTGTTCTTTTCAATTTTGGCTGTGCTTTTGTGGCATTTAAGTAAAATGCTAATGTTGGCCCTTCTTTTTGACCCTTCTATTTCCTAATTAGTGGCCATTTAGCCACTTGCCTATTGGTTTAAAATGCCCATTAATCGAGAAAAGCTGCTAGCATTCTCCAAAATGTTCTATTTCTTCTACTTGTTCTATTTAAATGTCTTTTGAACAATATCACTCTTATGTGCTGCTGTTTGCATGTGTGCGGATTCTTTCTTACATAAAAATGGAGAAACAATAATAGACAGTTACCATAACTTCTCTGATGCCATCATGTACTCTCATATAAAGTTCTCTGTTGTCTTTTACGTAGATAAGTGTGCCTTCTGGATACCGGATAGTTGTTGCAGCCATGGTGTCAACAGACCTCAAAACCATAACCTGAGGAAGAAAGAGCAGACTGACTAACTAGAAAAGAAGTTATCAGTGTGCCTACAGACAGCAAGTAGTGTTGCAGTATAGTATAAACTCACCCCAGTTAAATGTCCAGGATGTCCAGGATGTCCAGGGGGTCCAGGGGGACCAGGAGGCCCAGGAATACTGATTGCTAAAGGAATTAAGGTATTTAAATAAAAAAGCAAACTCTTTTTATTTATCAGCTTTTGTATTTGTTGTATAGAAAAGTTTCAGTGAAGATTGAAAAAAGTGACAGAAAGTAAATTAGATGAGGACATGAAACAGGTTCAAATCTTAATCCCTCGGCACCCAAAAGATCTTTTAAATGTGAGTGGCTGCGTGTAAATTCCTTACTCTGTGAGGGTTGGTGTACACCTGGCAGCAACGATCCTGGGGGTCCAGGTGGACCTGGTGGCCCAGGACTACCGGGGCGACCATCATAACCGATTCCTGGGGCTCCAGGAGGCCCCGGGGGCCCTGGACGTCCTGGAGGCCCACTAATAGATTCTCCTCTGGGGCCCTATACAAAAAAAAAACATGTCAACAAGAACAAAGAACGGTTGACTCAGAATCTAAAAAGCATCTAAAAAGCATTGTTGCATGTCTGTGCTGTCACCGGTGGTCCAGGTCTTCCAGGTAGACTTTGTGCACCACTATGATGAGGGTCATAGTAACCTGCTCCTGGCTCTCCCTTCTGTCCTTTAGGACCAAACTCCCCCTTCATCTCATGCTACAGCATAACATATTACAAAATCAAATACAATTTATATGTGTTGCACATATTTAGCAGAACATTACAAGTAAGCAGGGAATTTTATAAATTTGTAAACATACCTTAAATGCATAAATGTCAAAGGTGGTAGTGAGACCTATCAAATCAAATGGTCACATTTTGTAGTTAAGAAAAAAAAAAGATATTTACTTAATCTTTATTCAGCTATTTCTTATAAAGGCTTGGTGTGTCATACCTGGCAAGCCAGGGATGCCAGGTGCTCCTCTTTCACCCTTGTCCCCTTTGATAGCTGAGGTATTGAATTTTGAGATATATTTACATTTATTCAGTTAGCAGATGCTTTAATCCAAAGTAATATACAAATTCTTACACACAAATTCATGCTAAACTAAACTGGAATGTAATAACATTAGATAAGCATTGGAAAATGACAATTCAGATATATTTACTCACCATGGGGAAATCTTGAGCTGCCGTCATCATAACCCTTAAGGTAGATCAAATTAAATATTGTGAGCCAGTACAAATACTATTTTATAACAAATAAACTTACAAGAAATTAAGTATATTTTTAAAAACATTAATTACTCACGTCATATCGTCCCACAGAAACTGGAGGTCCTGGAGGACCAGGTGGCCCAGGCGGCCCAGGGGGTCCCTAAAACCAGTTTAAAATCTGAAGTATTGTATATAGTATAATGTGCACTTCTGTAGTAACAATTAAAACAAAACTTACCTGATAGCCATAGCCATATCCTCCACCTGAATCGCCTTTCTGTCCTTTTTTACCATTTAGTCCAGGACGACCCTTTTGATTAAGAAAAAATAATAAAATAAAATAAAATAGAATATAAATTAGCTCCAAGCACCAATTATCAGGGTTTAGGGAACTTTCAAGATATTAAGCATCTTTTTTATAGATGGACAAAGTAAGACAAAAAACACAACATGCAAAATTTCAAGCTGATTGGACTTTTTTTTTTTTTTTTTTTGCTGAATTACAGTTAGATATGATTTTGATAACTATTTATAATGGAACTCCATAGAATTTTATGTTCTAGATTAATTCAGAGTGAACAAACAAAAGGAAGTCTTTGTGTGTGCCAGAGTAATGAGAGGGATTTGAGATTAATTTACCAAATTTGGTTGTGGTAACAAAAAAGTTACCACAATATATGTAATTTTTAACCACAATAAGGAAAGATATCACAATATAGTAATGCTGACTGAAATCAGAGACATTACTAAATAAAAATAAAAGCATACACAATATTGCTCAACATTAATGACTGCTAATTAAATTTGTGAAATGTTTAACTTGTCTCAGACACTCATCTGGCTATTTTATCTACAGCCCTAATGTCTGTGTAACTACACACATGTAGCAACCCACTGAATGGTATGTGCAAGTACAGATGTGTAACAGGACATTGATAACAACACTTTTTGGTAATAAAAGTAAAAATGTGTAACAGGACTAACAGCACTTTTTGGTAAAGAAAATGTTTCACTTTATATTAAGTAGACAATTCCTATGGATTTAACATGTAATTACTCTAATGTCACACAGCAGCGGTCAGTAAGTTGGTGTCTAGAATGTTATAATTTATATAAAGTTAACAGTTCCTGAGGAGTTACCATGAAAGTACACTGGTATTACAGTGGTGCACCAACTTCACCAACACCAGATCCAACTCCTCCCACTTAACATTTCCCTAAACCTACTCATCTCCACCCCCTGGATTCCATTTCCACCCCTAAACTTACCCATCTCCAGCCCTTGGATCACCCCCTGTTCTAATTACTCCTATACATTCTGTTACAAAATGTAGTTAATAATAAGTATAGTGTAGTAATTCCTGTTACACGAGTACTTAGTCAAGTTAAGAAAGTGTTGTTACCAGTGTCTTGTTACACATTTGTACTTACACATACCATTCTGAGGGTTGCTACAGTTAGTTACAGAAATATTACAGCTGTAGATACTACTTACACTCAGATTACATAATGAGTACACATCTAGTTACTATGTAAGTACACAGGTATTATAAAGTGGGACCCATATATCTATAAAACACATTATGCTCAAAAAAAAAAAATCATGTTTTCATTTATACCTTTTGATAAATTATTCTTCAATTGAAAAATTTTATAATTGTATACATTATAATTGTGTGTATATAATTGTTTTATAGCAAATGCATATGTTAATTTAAAGTATATAAAAAATTAATAAAAAATACTGTTTAATTAAAGTTTAACAAAAAGAAAACCTTTTTATTTGGAGCCAACTATATGTTTAGATGAATTATATTGGCTAATGTTTTGCTTCTGACAAAAGTCTATGCGAAAATATTTTTTCAAAAAATATAAAATGATAGAAAATCTTGTGGATTTGATTAGAGTTACTTACTGGTCTGCCTGGTAATCCTATTTCTCCTTTTGGTCCAGGTGGCCCAACTGGTCCCTAATGTAGGAATAAATATAGGCTACCAACATATCTATAACACATACTCTTGAAATATCAGCAGCATTAATAATTATCAATGCATTTCTTAATACTAGGGAAGTTTTACAGGTAAAAATAGAGCTTTTCTGTGTGGTATACCCCAGCTGGACAAAAAGCAAAAACTCACCACAGGCCCCTCTGGTCCTGGAGGTCCTGATTCACCCTAAAACAGATTGTAATAATGTAAAAATTGTCTAACAATGCTATGAATGCTAAAAGTTTCGATCTAAACTCATCTATCTAAATGAAAGCTGCAGGTCTCTCACCAGCTGTCCAGTCGCGTAAATGGGTATACCACTGGAGTCTTTGATCAGGCCAGGTTCACCCTTTTGACCCTAAAGAAAAAAGAACAAAACCATATTCAGTGTAAGAGGATGAAAAATGCTAATTGAATAAAGGTAAAATTTTCTAAACACTACTGTTCCCATATATATATATATACAGCTCTAGAAAAAAAAGAGACTGCTGCAAAATGATCAGTTTAGCTGGTTTTACTGTTTATATAGGTATGGGTTTAAGTGAAATTAAAATTCTTGATTTATTCTACTGACATAATTTCTTCCAAATTCCAAACATACTGTTATTTAGGGAGTTTATTTGCAGAAAATGAAAACTTGTCAAAATAACAAAAATATGCTGTATTTTCAGACATTTTGTTAAGCAAATAATGCCAAAAGTTCATACTCATTAAAAAAATAATAATCTTACGTTAATTAGTTTTAACAAGAAGAACTGGTCAGAATATTTGGTGAAATACCCCTGATTTTTTATTGTTTTACGAAAGTGTGTTGTCGTAAAAAAGTTTTAACCAAGATATATTACCTTGATAGAGTCTCCTGGTAGTCCAGGTTCCCCCCGATCACCTTTTGGACCTATTGGTCCCTTCAAAGATTTATAAAAATGCATTATAAGAAATGCATGCATAAGAAATTCATTTTATATTTCACTTATAGATCAGGTTGGGAGAGCACAATGAAGGCATTGATTGGTCTTTTAGGTTTAAAATTAACATTTAAATAAAAAGGTAAGGATACTTTATCAGATGTGGTAGAATCTTATGCTATCCAATAAATAAATAAATAAATAAACCTTTTAAAATACTTTTACTAATCACATACTGCTTACTAGACTAACAACAAAATTGCAAGTCATTAAAAAACTTACAGGGAATCCTGCCTGACCAGGTACACCAGGTGTACCCTAATGAAACAAGAAATAAAAACAATGTTTTGAATGTGGTTCTATATGCATTATAATGCAGTAGAGATATGCAAATAGTAACTCATAATTACACAGAATATTCAGTACTGAACTGCATGATATTTTACATACTGAAATTAATAAAGAGCAGTAATGACTATTATTTTTCAATTCCTTTCACCTGTGGTCCAGGGATTCCATATTCTCCATTTGTCTGAAATGAAATGTAATTTTAAGTCATTGTTTGCTGTAAAAGAGCAGTAAAATGTTACAGAGTTTTACAATGTCCTTTGAGGGTTTACTGTATGATAACACTTACACTGTCATTAATATACATAACTTGTCCTGGAGGACCTGGAAGACCTGGTGGCCCTGGAGGCCCTACTGCACGACCGGGATCACCCTAAAGACAAATATATTATTATAAATCTATTGCTTAAGTCCACAGAATTATTGCAGTGTTGGACAGGATTGAATATACTGTTGATGAAGGCTGAGTGAACCAGCAATAGAGATCTGACATCTAAGGTTAGTGTTTTCAAATGAATACTTACCTTTTCACCTTTCCATCCTCTTTCCCCCTTTAACCCCTGTAAAAAAGAAATGTTTTTAAATTAAAATACTGCTGTTCAAAGTGGATCTTCCTGCTAGTCATCTTTTACTCACTATTTTTCCTGGAAAGCCATCTAACCCTGGAATTCCCTCTCGTCCTCTTTGACCCCCTTCACCTTTCTGACCTGAGATACCCGGTAAACCAGGTTTTCCCTGCAGAGTTTAAATAAATGAGAATGAACTTTTCTCACCGGTAGGCGTAATATACATTATAATTGGTATGTTGGAGATCACTTTATAAACATATAAGTCATAGTCTCACTGGTAGTCCAGGTATCCCCTGAGGTCCCTTTAGAGATAAAAAACAACAACAGGGATGAGGTGGAATAAGACTGTGTTGCTGTGATGATAATGTGACAGCAGTTTAGTTACCTGTGGACCTGGTGGCCCCATGACTCCTGGAATGTGTTGAAGATCAACTTCTTTTTCTTTCCCATCAGTCTGAAAACACAGTGGATATGACAGATCACGTTCTAGGCCTCCTAGAGGCACAAAGTCCTATGACTGCATGGCCCTTGTGATAGTCCTGAGATTAAAAGCCTTGAAGGTGCTGAACTTCAAAGATTAAGTAACTTACAGTTATTCGGAAGGCAGGTCCAGGAGGCCCAGGGGGTCCTGGAGGTCCCTGAGGTCCCATAGGCCCAGGCGGCCCATCCATACCTTCAGGCCCTGGGATTCCTAATGAACCCTGTGGACCCTAAAAAGAAGGTAATGGGAAGGTGTTCTAAAAAAGTTTATGCTGAATGTTGTTAGTTGACTAAATTGAAGTTTAGTCATGAAATTGGCTCTTATGGGTAATATAAAATCATCTCTTAGACACTGCATGGTTTATGGGTTCACTTCATTAATACTCCATACTAATTTGCTAAAATCACATAACCTAGCCATTTTTATATAGGCACTCTGAACAACTGGTTCAAAACAAGCTAATTGCAAAGTTTTGAAGCTTCGTGAAGCAGTGTTTTGAATGCATTCATTAACAAGAGCTGCATCAGCAGTGTATAAATATCTAAGACTAATTACAATAATTTGCCATATCCATTACCATGCTATAGGTTTATTCAGAGAGATCTCAAAAAGTACAGTAAATACCATTCAAGAAAACAGTGTAACGCAGGTTATGTGAGCAGTCCTCAATTGTCACAGAGTTGTAAAAATAAATGCAAGAAAATGACAAGCAATAATTATAAGAATCAGAAATTATAAGTTTGCATTGGCTAAAACACACGTATGATTTGATGGTGAGGTGAAATTCTGAAGATGAAAAGTTGTGTGTAGTAAACTAACAATAACACTCATTCATCAGTCAAGTTCTTGTGACACACCAAATCCAATGCAGTTAGTTTGTAGTCATGCATGATTTTAGAATACCTGTGCCCCACTAGTCTCCCAGGAAGGAAACCAATTGGAGAAAAAAGAGAAAGCAGAGCTTTGCTACAAGGAGAAAAAATATATAGTGACGATTAACTTCCCAGTAAAAAGTCCCACAGATAGAAATGTCAGAAATATGTGAATGTTTGGCTTTCAGTTATATTTTAGTATTTTGTGATCACATCGTCACATCTAATTTACTAATCATGCTAGCATCATTTGTCTTACCTTTTCCCCTGCAACTCCATCTATGCCAAGATCACCACAGTCTCCCTAAAAGAGAGAGGTTTCATTTTAACATCAGGTCTATTAAAATAATTTTAAAAATTATATTAATATAATTTTTAAAATCATATTAATATTTACCTTTTGGCCTGGAGGACCAGGAAGACCAGGTTTTCCAGGTCGACCTGGGGGCCCCTGAGTCATAAACAGAACACAAACAAAATTCTAATAAATGTTTTAAAATAAATGGGATTAATGAAGAGAGGACAATTTCTTACAGGACGCCCAGGGAATCCATTTTGTCCAGGAGGACCAGTAGGGCCAGCTTCAAAAGGTTCTAATTCGGATTCAGTTGGCCAGTCTGGTCCTGGGGGCCCAGGTGGTCCAGGAAGCCCAGGAGGCCCAGGTAGACCAGGATGACAACATAAATGCTGAAAAGATGAGAACTTTAACTCCAAAATGGGATTATACAGCCAAACACAACAGCAGCAGATCTCGTAAATTTATTGGGATATTCAGTGTAAAAATGCAATTTAAATTTATTTTTTCCCATTTTTTATTAAGAAAAGTGTTTTTTTATGTAATCAAATCAAACATTTAAAAATACTTATAATATATTTTTATAATATAATGTTTGACATGGAGTGGTAACCATAGTAAAAGTTACATTGGGAAATAAAAAGTTTGTTGCCAAGATACATATTGCCATCAAAATTGTTGATGCTTTATATAATAAGGGTTTATAGTATAGTGCATATACACTATAAAAACATAAATAAATAATAATAAGAAGAAGAATTTTTTTTTTTTCAAATTATGTTTGCAGTTTTAGGTACAGATTAACTGATTGTTAAAACATACCGGCAATGATCCAGAACCCTCCATATCCATAAATGTCTGAAGGGAGAACATTACAAGATAAAACACAAATGTTTAAGCTCATTCAACAGGATTCATGGTAGGTTCCATACTGTAACAACTGCTAATTTCAGCTAAAAGAAACTCAAGAAAACATCTTATCTTCAAATTAAACTGTTCACATCACCATTACTTTGTTTTTTGTTTTACTACAAAAATGTTTGTGAACAACATTTTTTATGCATCTTTGCTATAAGTTCAAAAAACAGCTGTCACATGAATAGTGTAAAATGTGTAAATGTGCCCATAATACATAATAGGTTCTCAGTAGTTCCTTTTACTGTATGCACATTTTAGCTCCAAGCACATAGTCCTGTACTAGATGTATTCATACTCACAGTCCTGTCTGAGATTGAGGGTCCAGGAGGTCCAGGTGGCCCAGGTGGGCCTCTAAGGCCTGGATGTCCTTCCCCTTTCTCTCCCTAGAGGTACAAAAAAAGACACATTTTTATGTATTGATCCATACAAAGACCTTTGTGAAAAATTGTAATTTTCTGTCTTCAAACCCTCAAAGGACTATTTTTTTATTCAAACATGTCTTCAACAATGATGTTTCACCTCTAAGATGTTTCTTAGCTCACTATCAAAGTAATGACTATCAGTGCCTCATTAGGCGCATATGACACCCATATTCTAAATTTTATTTTCTCAAAAGCACAAAGCGCAACAGAGTGCAATAGTTTTCACACTCTTAGTTTAACATATAACGTGCAGTACGAGTAAGGTCAATAAAAACAATTAATAATCAGCAAATGTATTTATTTATTGAAAATTCAGATTTTGCAAACCACCTTCTGTCCTCCAGGTCCTGTAGCACCAGGCAGTCCTTGAAAACCTTGAGGTCCTTTAGGGCCCTGAATAGTAACACCAAATGAGAATGAATAAGTAATAAGCTGAATCTTAGGAAATATTCAAACACTGTCAAGAAAAGTCTGTTCAGAAAACTCACAGGTTTGCCGTCCTGCCCTGGTTCACCCTATAAAACATCAAAACTATGTTTCTTAACATTTATGACTCAACTTATTGAAATATTATTAATTTTAACAGTAATGAAAGGCTATAGGAAGTTCATGTTACTTACTGGCTCCCCCTGTGGGCCCTTAAGACCTGGTGGACCCATTAGACCCTGTACCCTCTCCAACTTTGTATCCCCTGTGTTTATCGATTCTGTTACTGGACCCTGGGGTCCAGCTGGTCCAGGTGGACCAGGTGGTCCTGGAGGCCCTCGATCACCTTTGGGGCCAGGATATCCAGACCCAATACTACTCTATACAAAAAAATGGGCAATGTGTTCATAAACCTAGCAGGTATCTGGAAGATGTCGTCATGCAGTCACTGCATTGGTGAAAGGTTTGTGTGTACCATTAAAATAAATCTTGTTTACCTCCAATTCTTTCTCTCCATGATTGCCCTGGGGAAGGAAAAGAAGACATCATTGAAAAAAATAAAATCCTGTCACACCTGATTAGGACACAGCGTAAAGCAAATGAATGTATGATTTACCATGCAAATTGCATATCCTCATCCAGTAAAAACATAATCTACAGTTTATTTGCTTGAACTTTTTCTGTTTTAGACATTATAGTAAGGTGTCTGTTAGCATACCATTAATGCAACAATCATTTAACACATTTGATTATAAAAGAACCCAAAACAGAACTGTACCTTCTCTTCACCTGTTCTGGAGACTGTGGCTGAATCACGTCTTTGCTCTGTGAATGTCAAAGCAGCATTTCATGTTAAAATAAAGAAAATTGAATTTTTGAAGGCAGATTAGGGCCATCTGCTGGGAGTAATAAAATAAAAAACATGTAATATTATAGTTGTTTTTAGACATAAATATTTATATATAGCCTTAAAGGTTTAGGTTATTTTAAAGTGTCAGGTTTTTGCATTCATTTTACTACAGTCAAGCCTGAACAGAAGGAGGACATTTTTTTACAATTAACATCAGCATTCAATTTTTAAAAAAATCACAAAAATGATTGGGAATTATAGGGCTGATCTGCTTTCAACCTCTTATATGAATCTTCTGAATTATTTTTTCTGTATCATTTTGATACAGCCACACCACTTCATCTGTGTGTGTGTAATAGTGTTGTGTGTGTTGTGTGTCTGTGACTGAGTTGGTGTGTCGGTTTTGTACTCTTGATGCTGTTTTTTTTTCTGCTCTGAGGCTGAACTGATTTTATTTCACACATTTACAAAAACTTATTACAATCACCAGTACACCAGTTCATATATGCGTAAATAAATTTACAAAGATGTTAATAACCTGTTTCTTGCTGTACATTTATGGTGTAAACATATATATTGTGAAATATTATTTTTAATTTAAAATATATATTTTAAGACATCATTTTGTATGTTTCCTGTGATGGTAAAGCTTAATTTTCAGTGAAGGTTGTTTACTGACATTGATGGTTCCACAAAGAACCTTTGCATTGTGCACAAGGTCCTGTATAAATACTGTCCACAAGATGGCATTACAGCATTATCATTGCATTCAGTTTGAACTATTTTGGCATCATATTTTGTGAGCTCAGCTTTATAGGTTGACCAAAGTTAAGAGATTACACAATTTAAATTTTTTTTATACCAAAGCCAGCACTAACAATTGAAGAACAGTTCCCTGTGTAAGCATAACTCATAGTGAACATTAATTACACTTTCTAAAAACATTCTGTAAATTCAACTCTGTAAAGTTCCAGTTTCTTTGTACTTTTGTCTACCATTAATAATAATAAAAAAAAGAAAATGGATCTAATAACAATTGCACAGACCTGTAGCTTTTTGATGGTCATCCGTGTCCAACTTAGGCCTACGCCCTGTAGAAGCAGGTTGTGGAGGCAGGGACAGCAGAACAGAACCCTTTAGAATAGAAAACATACTTAATGCAGAGCAGGTTTCTTCAAGATAGTTTTAAGACATATCTTGTGGTTATTTCAGTTAAGTGTTTTGTCATAGTAATGATAAAACCTTAAACATCTACTTCAGGTTATTTTGTCTCAAAGGGTTAGTTCACACAAAAATTTCAATTCTGCCATTAATTACTCACCCTCATGTTGTTCCAAACCTATAAGACTTTCATTCATCTTCCGAACACAAATTATGATAATTTTGATTAAATCTGAGAGCTCTATGGACCTCCATAGACAGCAAGAGTATGACCACGCTTAAGGCACAGAAACGTAGCAAGGACATAAAACAGTCCATGTTACATCAGGGGTTCAACTGTAATTTTATGAAGCTTCGAGAATACTTTTTTGTGCCCAAAGAAAACAATAATAACATAATTTATTCAACAGTTACCGTCTTCTGCCATTTTGGAGTGCACCACAGAATGTAATCAATGCTTTCTACTGAACGTTTTCTTTGAGCACAGAAAGTATTCTTGCTGCCTTCTAAAATTACAGTTCAACCCCTGATGTCACATGGACTATTTTACTGATGTCAATGAACAAAGAATTTATGGGTTTGGAAGGACATGAGGGTGAGTAATTAATGACAGAATTTAGATTTTGGGGTGAACTGACCCACTAATGGCACTAAAAATATACCAAAAAACCTAAAATATTTACAACTATGAAAATATATTTAGGTTCTCAGTAGTTCTCTCGGAGGTATGAATTAGGTGTATCTATTATGTTCATGTTGAACTGAAAAACACTTAAGCTACTGAGTATGTAAGTACGTTTGCTTTTTCACCAAGAGTTTTTGTGTTTTTGTCAGATAAATACAATAACTAATGTCCAAAAATACCTACTAAATTAAGATTCATATTCATTCCGTCACCTATTCCACTGCCATTTTCCCCAGAACCCTACAAATAATGAGAAGCAAGCATTACCATAGTTTTTCCACATTTGCATTTAGTTAGTGAGCCATCAAGATATTCAGTGGTAGACATACTAAGAGTCATTTCTGTCTGTGTACTATAAGCAATACCTTAAAAAAGCCAAAAATAATGATACAGTCTTAAGATTTTTTGTAGCTTACTTCATAGTCATCATCATCATCATCTTCTTCAGCATCATTACAATGACGCTCTGCAGCTCGTGGGTTTCCAACCACCCTTAACTCTGAGATTATGCCCTAAAAAACAGAGGCAACATCAACACCACAGTTAATACCAGTCAACATATGAGCTGTAGTTGTGTATCAACATAAATGTCATTCCAGATTGGTCTGGGAAAATTGACTGATCAATTGATAATTTGTTAGACATTCTCACTATTAACTAGTTGCTTTTTAGCTCGCCTATTATTAACATATTGGCTGTTTCTTAGTACTTATAAAGCACATTTTCTGCATGACCATATTCTACATCCTACCCAATACCTAAACCTAATAACTGCCTTATTAACTATTAATAAGCATCAAATTACCAGTTTACTGAGGAAAATGATAATAGTTTATTAAAGGAATAGTTGACCCAAAAATTTAAATTCTGTCATCATTTACTCACCCCCGAGTAGTTCTAAACCTGTATGAAATTTCTTTGTTCTGCCAAACATAAAGGAAGATATTTGAAAAAAGTTTGCAACCAGACTGTTTTGGGCCACCATTGACTTCCACAGTATTTTTTTCCTACTATGGAAGTCAATTGTGACCCAGAACAGGCTGGTTTTTTCAAAATATCTTCCTTTGTGTTTGGCAGAGCAAAGAAATACATACAGGTTTGGAACTGCTCAAGTGTGAGTAAATGATGACAGAATTTTTTATTTTTGGGTGAACTATTCATTTAATAGCCAGAATTAGACCTTAAAATAACATGTGACCAACATACAGAGTCAGTTTAGACATACTTGATATTTGTCTGGGTCATCAGTTCCACTTTGTCCTACAAAGATCTTGGAGTGTGTTTCCAGCTCCAAGTCATCAGGTGAGCGCTCAAACTTTACCACCATTGGCTCAGATTCACAGTCCTCATAGAAAGACAGCTGGTCCAGACTAACAGCAAGAGAGAAGCGGCTCCACTCTTCCGGCTTGTGTTCCACCTTAAAGCTGGCCACCTCTTGAGATGTAGCTGAATCGGGCTCTGTGTAATAAAAAATGACCTTTCTTTTGCCATTCTCCACTGCTGAGAGCTTGACCCCAATGTACATGATCTTTTGATTGGAATCAGTGATGGAAAAGAGGACTCCAGCATCTTCAGAGTTGGACTTTATATGGAAGACAAGAGAGAAGTCTCGGTAAAAGGGTGTGGGAAGGTGGGTACGTGCCATCTGTTCTGTGTTGGTATCCTTTGTAAAGAGGTAAGCAGTTTGTCCATTTGGACCTGTAACCCGGGTGATGTCTTCAGGTGGAGAGTTTCCAACTAGTTGCAGCAGGGAGATTCCACTCTCTGCTATGATACAAAAAATAATGGAAATCAGTACAATAGTTCAAATGAATTTACTATTTGGTGATTTTACATTAAAAAAAAAATACATTCAGTGAATGTCTGAATTTAGTTCTTACTCAATTTTTCATATTGAAATATCAAAAAGATTTTTACTGGTGCCTAAAATAGCATGTGTCTATTACAAAAGGGACAGTCATTATATAATCTTTGCAATACATGTAAGATAAAATTGCACTGTTCAAGAAAGTCAACTGGTTCAGCCTCATAAATCAACATGATGCAGCCTCTAGGGAGTGACAAAAATGGCGACTGGTGATTATTACCATGTCTACAGAACCTAGGGGAAAACAGTCAGACACAGTGGAATAATTCTTCACAGTGTACATTACAGTAAGTCCTGAGAGAATCAGACTAAATTTAGCATGCTAAATATGTGAAATTTCACTTTCTCAGGGTTGATGAGGAAGACCATTGTCATATCAGAAATGTAAAGGTTATTATTATAGTTTATATTAAATAGAATTGGTTACTTTTTGACTCACTTAAACTTGAATTAAGTCTATTAAACAATACAGTATGTGTAATGTTTAATGACTTTAATGTAATTTCTATTGAAACTTGTATGTCAAGTACTTGCAGCATTTGTAATTATACATTTGTAATGATAAAATTCCAATTTCCAAGATATTAAATATTAAATAATACACTAGTTAAATGTTATAAAGTCTCAATTTGTACATATTTTACGAGGTGGCTAAATCGTATAAATTCGCACGACCTCACTCAAACACTTTTGTACGATTTATCTAAACCCCACTGACACCCGTGTCAATTCTGGCGATTAGGTTTAGAGGCGGGGTTAATTTGTACAAATTAGCCACCTATCTTAAAATATGTACAGTACAAACTGCTGTGAGATCAGGTTGTAAATACAGTATTAGGCAGCACATCAAGCGTAACACAACAACTATCAAAACAATGATGGTTACAAATTTGTTATAAGGTAAAACTATTAATTTGCAATAATTATAAAGTGCACTTTTTAAAAGCGTAATTAAGTGTGTTGCAAAGTGTGTCATGAACATGTTACAAACAACTATAAATACCTATCTTATTTATACCAACCATTACTCCAACATATGTTACTGTGTTTGAAGAGGTTATCTCTACATTCTGCATCTATACTTGTGTATACTGTTAATTCTTGCATAAAGAAAAATGGTCAGGCAGATTTAGGCTGAACCAAGCTAACACTGTGGGAATGGCATGTCTAATTCTAGTCTCATGTTTCAACAGCAATGGCAGCTTAGTGGCTTTTCTATACTACACCATGATTCTCATTTGACACGGCTGTCCAGTCGCTCACCCACTCAGCCAACATTCATTTCGTTCCTGTGTTGTGCTGTCACTATCTTTCAAAACACTCACACAGGGGATTCTGGGAGTTTAGCTGGCCCATTATCTAGTCCAGATGTGTCCACTTGCTCCTGGATCCTACCTCTTAACATCAGCTCCAATACAATCCACTTGTATATCACAATAAAGGTGGAGCCATTGGAACCACCATAAAGTTCAGGCTGCAAATTGCACTATGAGTGAGAGAGCATAATTTCATTGCAATGTCATTCAAAAAATGATTTCTCATAAAGCCATGGCACAAGACATTATAAATGCTACTAAAGTAAGTGATAAAACCACCTAATCGATGCACAGCTCAAAGTGTTACTCCGAAATGAAAATTTGGTCATTATTCACTTACGCCTACTGTATGTCATTCCAAATCCGTAAAAAGCTATGTTCGTCTTCAGAACACACTTTAAGAAGTTACACAATTATAATTACTCTCCAAAATGCTGCTACGATGATGCTTCGGTGCCGAATTGTTGAATAAAGTCATTATTTTTGTTTTCTTTCCATACAAAAAGTATTGTTGCAGCTTTATAACATTATTGTTGAACCACTGATGGCGTATTGGAGTATTCGGACAATGTCTTAATTTCCTGGACCTTGATAGTGTTATTTACTTGGCAGTCAATGGGACAGTCACAAGCCTCCTGGTTTTCATCCAAAATATCTTAAATTGTTGTTTTGAAGACGAACAAAGCTTTTATGACTTTTTGGAACGACATGGGGGTAAGTAATAAATTACAAAATTTACATTTTGGGGTGAAGAAACCCTTTAACTGCCACATAAATTTGATAAACCGTATTTCAAAAGTGTAAGTGCAAGAGATCTTTTCAACACATGATTACAAAGGAAATTATATTGAAAGTACTAGTGAATGTTCATTCTGAACTACTTGAATTTTTGTCTATAATTAAATAATAAAAAACATAGAGTACTGCAACACATGTGAACATGCTGATGAATAAATCGTCCCTTGGGCACCAGCGTTTGGCCAACTGTTCCAGACACTCTCCTACATGGATCCTACAGCTGTGATAAGGCATGACTAAACAAAATAAAATTTTGTGATAGTGACATAACAAAATAATAACATTTGATGCTAGTAACACTGTAAACATAAAAACTGCAAGTCTCCTAAAAGTTCTGTTGACTCTGTTACCTTCAAAATGTTAGTTAAAATGCCCTCCGGCAGGAATTATCTTTGTATATTTTTTCTTAATGGTTGTAAGTCTACTGACAGCTGGCTAGGTAAATGGGAGTTGGAAACCGGAGGATCCTGTTAACTGATGCCTCCTTGGCTCCCAAGAGACCTAATTAAGACAAACTTTCCCTTCAAAAAAAATATCTGAGCCACTACTTCCCAAGAGATAAGACAAAGAGTAACTCAAGGAAATGACCAACATGAAACAGCTGCCAATTATAATAATTCATCTCGTTTCAAACACCATCTAACAACTTATACTGTAGAAACTGAGGTTAATTAAAAGAGAACTAACATACTGAATGCAAAATGGCCTAAATCCAAAAAGAATGCACTGAAACAAACGAATGCAAGTTAAATGATGAAGTCTGGATGCAGTACCAGATGTGTAAAAGAAAAAACTCTTTTATAGCATGGTTTACACAATACCCTTTAATATGTTCTTTGGCAGCTGCTTGCTTCTGAGAACTCTGTGGTTTTCATGGTGCTTTCTCCAAGACCACAGTGATAGATCAAAATGCCAACCTTATTAATTACCATCACAGTGCAATCCTAAAGATGGTCATAAATATGAAAGGTCATTAAAATGATCAAGGAAGACTTTGTGTCAGATAAGAATTGCTCTTCCCTCACAACAGATCTTCACAACTGTCTTCACAATGAATCCTTTTTTCTATCAGTCTCCCAGCATTTCTTGCACATCATCTCAAAAAAAAAGGAAAAAGAAAAAGTCCCTCATAGCTAAAAATAAAACAACTTATATCTTTGCTGTGTGTCTCGTCATACATTTTTCAGAGGGAACCTTGTTATAACCAGCATGCAAAGAAAGTTCTTTGTCTTTTTAATAACACAAAGACACAATTATCTGCCTCTTTGTCCAAGTGTTACTCTCCAACAAAGATGGCTGAAGTCATCCACCACAACTCACACATATGCATGTATTGTAGATGGTGATCAAACTGGATTGTGTTTGACAAGAATGCTGATTCAGCATAGTGAAAAATTGTTAATACTTTATTTTATGGTTACAACTATTACAGGTAGTTGCTTATTAACATGCATATTACTGGGATATTAACCATTTATTAGTGCTAATTAAGCACATATTAATGCCTTATTTTACATGACCTTTTTCTACATCCCTAATCCTACCCAATAAACTTAAAAACTGCCTTACTATTGTAACTATTAATAAGCAGAAAATTAAAAATTTATTGAGAAAAAAAACCCATAGTTAATACTGTAGTTAACCAGTGTTAGCTATTACTGAAAAAATCTATTGTATTGTGATAGATGATTGAGCTGGGCTTAAATACCATAAACCAGGATCAGTAATTTTGTTTTTTATTTTTTAATTAATTAAAGATTTCACGTGACCTGTTGTACAAATGCAAGTAGGTCATTGACACCATTTTGCGCTTTGAAGCAGTTACCAGCAGTGAAAATGGTTGGAGGACATTATCATTGCTTTACCGTGAACATCATCCCATTGATAGATGATTTAAAGCTCAGGAGTCTTTAGTTACAGAAATAAAACAAATGCACTGCTTGAAGAATAAAGCACTCTAGGACCACTTGCTAAACATCAGAATGAATGACCTGATGGATTATTTTCATTACATTTAACATGGACAACTATAGACTCTCCTGATCTCATCTGATCTCTAAAGACAAGCAAGGTTTGGCTTGGGCAATACTTGAATAGGAGACCACCTGGCAATGCAATTTGCTCATCAGAACTGACCTCAGTGAGTAAACACTGGTTATATAACCTAATTCTCCTAATTCCCCACATCCTTTTCATTCACAAACTGCACATAAGTGTGTTTTTAGATTAATGGTGCATACACAGATCATCTGATTCTTATTCTTACATTGAAGAATCAGGAATATTCTAAAAGATGGAACATATGCACAAAGTAATTAGCATAATGCATGTCTAAACCATCGCCATAAGGGTTTCCACACCACAGTTTTCTCCTGCATTAGTAACTTTCTGCAAACAAGCATGTGGGGCTTAGTTAAGTTAAGTCAAGTTTGTCACTTTCAAAACCAGTCAAAATACAACTACACAAGATCTAGCTATAATTTTGTAAAAAAAATAAATAAAAATACTGTAGACTGGAAAAATTCTGTAATTTTTTTTGCAAACCTGTGAATCTACATTTTACATTAAATTAAGAAACAAAAAATAAATGCACACGCATTAATAAATAATTATTTCTGACTGAATATGCTTGCACTCAGAGTTTACACACAAATATGAGCTACTGTCAAAATGAAAAATGCTTGGAATGAAGGTGCAATTAGTATTCATGCATGCATGTAATTCTAATGGATTCACACCGAGCCACGCATGCAGACGCAGACCTCACATCACAGCAGATGTGCATAAGTAAACGTTCTGCAGGTTAGCGTATACCCAGGTACTAAGTGTTGGTCTGAGCCCTGGCAAAGCGATAGCAGAGCAGAGCAACCGCTGACAGACAGAAAGTGACCTGTGTCTCTCACGGTAGAAAGCACACCAATAAAAAACACATACCCACAAGACAAGCAGCACAAGTTTGGGATGCATCACGGTTTTACCTTTGTAGTTACTAATGGTTAGGCATGACTGACTGGGCTCTGGTCCCTCGGGGAGGGTGTGGCAGGCCACAGGCAGGCCCCTCTCCTGTAGGACTGTCCAGCAGCTGTCCAGCAGCACCTCACAGAAAGTCCTGCAGGGTAGCAGGGCTATCCCAGGTTTCTCAGAGGGCTGATGGCATCTTGGTGCCAGTAGTAGGCAAAAAAACCATTCCAAACCATGGTGGCAGCCTGAACGCAGGAGCCAACCCCATTCATTTAACACAGCTACCACATCCTCTGCCTGGGTGTGGTTAAAAAAATTAGGTACAGAAAATGTGACTTCAACGTGAGATAAACAGAAAGGCCAGTCAGAGCCTCTTGATAAGCAGTTTGTGGAATCCTCAGTGAAAGCGGAAGTGCTAATTATACTAATCCTGCTGTCAGTGACCCTTGTCCCTGTAAGGTTGGTCGCTGCCGTTTTGCCTTCCTGAGCAAAATCCACAGTGGGCCCTGAGCCTAAGCCTGACCCAATGGCATCACCACTGACATTTATTTCATGTTCGACGACTTCTGATAAAGACTTATTATTACCCGTTGAGGAGATGACAGGTGTCCTCACTGTGACATTGTTATTCACAGTTGAGTTCTGGTCCCAGTTCTTCACAAATCCTTGGATCCCTCTTGCAGCATCTATTTCTTCCAACCCTACATCAGCAATTTTCTCCTCCTTACTGGTCGTTTCACCAACAGAAGTGTCATTGTCCACTGTGGGGGCCTTTGTGACAGGTGGACTGTTCCAAAATAATGCATTAAGAGGACCCACATACAGAACCAACAGGAGAGACAAGCCCCAGCTGAACCTCATCTTTGCACATACACTAGTCCTTCTGTTGCCCGAGTCATTCAAAACATGCTATCAGGCACGTCTTGCAAAAGTAGTCACACCAACACTGGAGTGCAAGATGAGTTATCTTTTCCTTCTCTTAGCTCATTGTAACAGGGGGAGAGAGAAATGGAAGGCGTGTTCTCTTTAATATAAGTTGGACCTCATTGGCCAATCTACTTTTGCCCTCTAAAATGTGAGAAATACTCAACCTCCCTTCTGTGTCCCAATAGACCCCGCTTCGAGAACACAGATGTGCTGCCTCCGCTTTCCCAATGCTCCTCTTTTGAGATTAAAATCCATATATGGACCCTTAAAAATATTTAATATAGGATACTTGTTTGCTTGCAGAACTTCAATGCTCATTTCATTGAACAGACATTCACAGACATTCAAATGTCTGTTCTTGGAATATGTAAGTTTGGTAAGCGGGCACAAAATTCCATAAAAAGAATCAATTGCATGTGTGCATGTGTACAACAAAAGCATGTACAGCTACAGCAATTACAACAGTGATCCATTT
The DNA here is from genome assembly GCA_032359235.1 of Enteromius mattozi. Classification (NCBI taxonomy): domain Eukaryota; kingdom Metazoa; phylum Chordata; class Actinopteri; order Cypriniformes; family Cyprinidae; genus Enteromius; species Enteromius mattozi. The sequence continues at coordinate 7,064,699 of JAUMHE010000051.1, forward strand.
ACAAATAAGAATTCTACTGTAAACTGCAGGGGGCTCAAATATCGCAAAAACTGCTTCATACCAACACAAAAAAATGTTTCCATTTATGCATTTCTTCCTTCAAAACAAGACTTTTTGAAGAGTCTGGGGGTCCAAACAACATTAGAACTTTTTGACTCTAATTGTATTGACAAACCTCATTTTTCTTTAAAAGCTGTGTGTGTATGACTCTGTATGATCATTTTTATTCATTATTACTACAGCAACTGCACAAAACAGCACTTCAGTTATTTAAGGGGAAAACCAAGCAAATGGTGTACCCAGCACTTCTTCTCAGTCCCTCACTAGTTGTACTGAGAGCTCATTGTACATCTATTCATGCCAGCAGGGCGGTTTGGCGTGGGTCTGAGTGACAGACACACAGCAGCTGACAGCATATCTGATCTGGTAGATGTCTCAGCCTACGTACGTGTGGAAACCCATAACCTCATCATTGTGAAAGTCAGTTTTCCCACATTCTGATTCTGACCATGCTTGAACCTCCTCTGCTCAAAATCTCAAACTGTCTGTCCAGCTGTTCACTCCACATATGCTCTCAGCTCACCCTGATCACACCATGGGTAGTTGGCCCTCTAACAATCTCTTTGTCTATTCCACTCGCTCTGTGACATGCTCTCACAGTTCCCGTCTTTCTTACATGCAAACTTTGAAATTGGCACAGCCTGCACAGTATCTTTCAGGCAAATTCACAACACCAGGGTGTTGCCAACAGGGCAAACATGCTGGCCCAATAAAACAAATGTGTTATTTGGACTTTTCACAGTATGAATTGGCCTTTGAACGCAGGCTGTTACCATTCTAAATTGAAAGTATAATAAAAACAAATATATTGAGATGCTCCTGATGATACTAATAATACAGTAAAACAAGACAAAAAAGTATACGTTTGTAGCATACAGCTACAGTGCTGTAGAAAAAAATCTAGTTTTAATTTTCACATTGACATTCAGTCAAACTAATATCCATTAATGAATAAAAGTAAAAAAAAAACACTATAAAATGTAGGCTCACTCTTAACTGCAGAACTGCTTCATATCATATGTAGCTTGAGCTTGAACTATGCATTCTTTTCTTATATACTACAATACTTTTTCTACAGCACTATATAACCTAACCATTAGTAACCACAAAGGTAAAACCGTGAGGCTTCTCAGTGAACTGTTCTTGATCCTTGCACTGTTAACTTTAACCTTAGACCACCTCTGACTCTGCTATCACAGGCCAGTCATAGAGCTTTGGGAAACAACTGTATAGTTGCCATCAAGGGGTTCATGCACAACTTCATTTGACTTTATAAAAAACATTGCAAGTCCAGATTTTTAAAGTCTGGTCTTTTTAAAGACCAATTTATTTTCAGCAGCTAAAAACTGTTGGCACAAAGTCACAATGTCAGGAAATTAAGTTTAATACAAATCACCATCTGGTTTTGGCATAAAATACAATCACATTGCATGTTTTGGGATTAGCACATTCATTTAGAATCAATATCCAATTTAAATTATTTGCGCAGTTTATGGCTTTTAAATGATGTTGAACCTTAGTGCGTGTGAACAAAAAGGATAAGGACATGCTCCATTCAGCAACTCAGTCGTAATATCCTCCCTAACGTCCTCTGATTCTCACAAACTTGGAATGAAAAAGCATGTTGGGATCAGATCGAGGCATCCGCTGGGCAGACAAGCACCCAGGGGGGCAGACATGAGACCAGTGCTGGATGAGTTTATCCCACATTATTAATAAAATACTCAATGTTTATAGAGGCAGAGAAGGTCAGCAGCCTATTTTTACTAGAAAACAATTTTTATTTACTATAAAAAATTACTGAAGTTCTTGATAGACGCCCACATGACCCGTGTGTGTAGCTGCAAGCAGCGATTACTCGAGTTCAAGCACTTTAGTTATTGAAGCACATAAGAAAAAAGAGATTACATATTATGTAGCAAGCCTGTAACCACCTGAATCAATTATTTAAAAAAGCATTTTTGGCAATTCCAGGTGATTTACCATATAGTAATATGATGTTTTAAAAATGTTTATGACTGTTATAGCGCCAGCTGTGGTCCGATCTCCCTGAAACTTTGCATGCTTATTTACAATCACCTGTTGCATGTGCTTAGCAGGTTTCATCAACTTTTGAGTTTTCGTTTAGGCTTTATAGGTTTTTGGATATATTTGGACAGGCCCCTTTTCTAAAAGACCCTGTTATAGCTTCCCAAACGGAAAATCTCTTCATGTTTTGGTAATTATTGATTAAAGAGAATTGCATTGCAGTGTTTTTTTTCCAGACTGAGCAAAATACCTACACTGTAAAATCAAGATATACTGTAGTAATTAAGCTGTACTTAGTTGTTATACTTACTAGGTTTTACCAAGTTACAGGCAAATAAGACAATTTACTTAATGAGTGACACTTACTTAAAATATTCAAGTAGCCACGATGACATTAAAAAAGCAGTGAGAGGCAGCAGTGCACTAATTTGTTGCTATTGCACAACATAACAACAGAAGAAGAAGAAGAAAAATTGCCCTATGTCTGTTATACTTCACTATTTTAATTCACTCGTTTAACAAAGTCATCTTCAATGTTGAATTTTCAATACAACTGAACATCAGATATGCCACATAAGGTTTTCCTAAAATGTTTTCTTTTTTTCCCTTTTTTTTTTTTTTACTTACTATTATAGCGATTAGCATTTTCTTTGGTTGGTCACTTAGAACTTTGTCTACATTGTTATAATTTTCTTCCTATTTATGGAGCAATGCAACATGAAATCAAAGTTATTTGGTTTCAAAGGAAGAAAAGTAATAAATAGGTTGCTTTTAAAAGATGACCTATATTTTAATTAATTTATTATATAGTTATTTAATTTTATTTTAGTTGTCAGTGTGTGTTCTGTTTAGTTTTAGTTTAGTTTTTACGACTTCCTGTTTTGCCTTATTTGGTCTTGTTCCTGTTCTTGTTTAGTCAATCAGTTTACCCGCCTCCACCTGTGCTCCTCACCTGTTTTAGTTTCCCCTAAGTGTTTTTCCCTGTTTAATAGCCCATTCTGTTTTGCCTTTTGTCAGTCTTCAATGTTGTATCGTAGCTGGTTATCGTGAGTGTGTGTTCCTGCCTGGAAACTTTGTGTTTGAATAAAAAGAAAAGATTATTATTTCTGTTAATTTGAGTCTGCCTCCGTAATTCTGCCTACACGCGCCAGCGTGACATTAGTAGTGTATTCTTTTTGTGTGTTAATTAACAATCTTTTACACTTTAAATGTTTATCATAAACCACTTGAGAAGCTTTTAATTTGGATTATTTAATTCTTAAATTATTGTGGCAATATGCTGATGTCACATACTGACTTGAGAGAGTGTTGAAGCCACTCTGGAAATTAAAAGCACCTTTTGAATATATCCTTCGTCAATTTTCATTACTACAACCATGACACGTAACAAAAACAAAGCAATTGCATAATTATTTCTGCCGCAATGCACTCTGGGAGTCAGTGAGTAGCTAAACTAAGTCAGTGAGTAAACCTAAAGTAAAGGATCTAGTACACTCTACAGTGCTGTTTTAGTTACTAAAAAAGTAAACTATACTAACTAAGCATTTGTCAGTACAACATACTGTTTCTATTTCACTTTACTTAGTTTTTTTAAGGCAATTGGTTTGCATGCTTTTTTTAAGTAAGCCCAACTAATTAGATATTACAGTGTAGGACTAGTTCACAACAGTTTTTCACATCTTTGCAATAATAAACGGCACTCTTCTTATACTATTGATCGGTGGGCGTTTACATGTCGCGCGCGTCTCACATTGTAATAACAAAGCGAAAGTAGCTCGTGGGCGTGGTCACATTAAAAATAATGAGATCAGATTGAGAAACTAGACATAGTGTTGGTTTCATACTGATAACTTTATCAAAGAATATTTGTTTTCAACATGACTTACTGCATTCAAAAGTAGAATAGCTTTCTATAGATATGTGTGTCATGTCTGTGTGTCATGTTTTCACGTAGTTTCAGTTCATTTTAGTGACGCCTTTCTAAAAACAGTTCGCGGAGAGACAAAAGAAAGGACGCGCACACTGTTTATTTTCCTTATTTTGCAAAAGCACAAACTTTTGTTGTTATTGTGAGTATACTCAAAAAAAAGTAGACACCTAAGAGATTCGAATGGTGTATAACACTTACTTGTGTGACTAAAGTCAACAGAGTATCCTTGGTGTCTTTTGCACTGATAAGAAAAAAAAGACGCCGGTCACATTCGACCTCAGAGGGTTAAAAATGGTTTGATTGACAGCAGTGGTTCTAGAGGCAAAGTTGTTCATATGATATGAAAATATGTAATATAATGTGTGGAAAACCGTGCAATGTACAATCATTTACTCCCTCAAAAAAATGGTCATGTTGTAGGCGATGTGAGTACTACCATCCCTCCAAGTTTAAAGTCTCTGCGACTTACAGTTTGGTCTGCATGATCAGTTTTACGCGGAAATCGCTCATCCATGACCATTCTAACTATGCCCTTGAACCCCTTGTAATAATAAAAATCATAATATGCATGTATTAACCAATGAACACAAAGCTGTAATCGCCATCTTCAGATCTATAAATGCTGGGAAAACCACTGGATAGGCTGTTTCATAATTGACTTGTATACTGGCATAGCGGCATTATATAAATTCTCATCAAATAACACTTGACGCAGCATGAACAGCTGTCTTAATGGCCTATGCGTATACTGCGTTTATATCCTCATAATCCTGTTCAGCTGGACAGCTTCTTGTAGGGTTACGGAGTACACAGAGAGACCACACTTGAAGACCAGATTGCAAATACTTATTTAAATACACTCAGTAATTTATTTCCTGCTTTTTAAAAATAAAGAAATTAATAATACTTTTGAAAAATGCGTTTAAAATCATGCACTCAATAAAATGACACTTCCGTTTGTGGAATTAATTATTCAAGGCTCCCTGCATTTCTATATTGGCCTCAGTTACTGAAAACTTTTGCTTTTTTTGTGATTTTACATTACATTTAATACTAGACACATCCTTATATTATGAAGCACACGTTTGTAGATTGATTGTGAAATAAATGTCAGATTATGCAGTGCTGTGCTGACAACAGATCTGTGTAAATTATTCATGGGATTTGGTACAGTTGAAAATGTATTTCACAGATGGTCATAAATATAGCAGCTATGAAGAAAAAGTCACATGACTGAAACAGATGCACATACAATACCTTTACTGTTTATAAGAACACTGCATTCCATGGGTGTAGATTTGGGAAATGGTAGGGACAAGTACTGTACTATCTATTAACCATCTATACTATACCAATATTTGCAGTTATTGCAGTTGTTGTTAAATGTAATAAGAGTTTTGTATGTTTATGCACTCCACTGAAATATTGTACAAAATATGCACTAATATGGAGACCATATCTTAAAGAAGTAACCAAAATAAGGAATTGCTTGTCAAACAAATGTTTCCAGAACAGTGACAGATGTACCTTGCTTTACCACACTATTAACATCGCACACATGCGGACAAGAATCACAAATATTTTAAGGTCAGCCAATTACGTTTTTAAAGATCCCTTAATCGAACTGAATGTGATTATCTTATAGGGCTTGCTAAGATTTGAAAGCAGCATTTACATAACTACTTTTACTGTTTTTTCTGTTTTTTTTTTTATATGGACAACCACATTTGCACTACACAAAGAGTGGATTTTGGTATTGACCGTATTCCTTAAGCTACCTTTACCCATGAGATTTTGTGTTTGTTTGAAAAAGGGAATCTCCAAAGGAAACAGGCTTACATCCTAGCAGTAAAATCAGTGCAGGAAACCTAAATTAAGTATATGAATGCACAATGTAACTATTGTAAAAGTGCTGAGTCTAAAACAACAATTGCACAAAATGCTGGACATAGACTGGCCTTAAAATTTTGAAAATGACCTTAAACATCTTTTGTGAACACAAAACAATAAGTTATGACAATTTGATAGTCAGAGACACTGCATTTGCTCCTTGGTTTAGAAATTGCACCATCTGCTGGTAATAAAACATACAATAGACAACCAAAACTTTATAATTTTCTGCAAAGTGAAATATATTTTTGAAAATAAACTTTAAGCTTTTAAGTCAAATCTAACAAAATATTTTGATGATATAAAAAACTCCTTTCATCCTTTCATCCTATCATTTCATCGCAGGTCAGAACGAATCTAACTTCAGCTATTAAAAAATCATGCTAATTGATGAATTCCCAGAAAGAACTACAGTACCCATAATCCCAGGAGAGCTCCATCAACTAGAGAGGTCATTGTGAAAAGTATAAACTGCCACTGACGTTTGGCTTCAAATCAATGTTTAAAATGTACGTATACAACTTGACTAGTATATGGTCAATTTTTGGTCAATTCTTTTATAAAGTGTCATTTATTTCACTGGATGCATTACAACAATTGTTTTTGTTATGAACCACTTTAAGCAAAACCGACAAGAAATAAACAGATTGAAAAAATATACTGTATATATATGAATATCTGCCTTGAAAAGTCTTCTTGGCTGACTATCAATTTCGACACATCCTGTCACAAAGTTTTTATCATGAAGCCTATGCCTTTATGTCAGAGTGGGATTTTGGCAGAGTGAGGTAATGGAATGAATGTTCCATATCATTCACAATGCAGCATTCATCAGAATCAGAACAGAAGGACATGGAGGCACAATCCGTCCTTTACAATTAAAACCAAAGTGACTCAAGTGAACTGAAAGAAAAAAGAACATTGAAAAGGAGTATGACAACGTTTTTCACCTAAATATGATACTTCGAAATAAACATACATAATCAATTCCACTGAAATCATGCATTCTATAAACTTTATACTGTGCATGTTAAATTTTTATATTTTTTTTGCATTCAAAATCAATGAAAAGTAGGAAAAGAACTATATGTGCTGGTGTAACAGACCACTTCAAAAATAATGCCTTGTCAATTTCAAAATTAAACAAGAGTTCTGACCTTGTCATGTTTACAACAATTAACACACATTGTGTGGTAATCCAAAGAACAATTGGTGAAACAAGCCTTGTATATTTTCCTTGCCAAGCTTTATGCACTTGCCAAGCCATTACTGGGCTTATCATAACAGGAAAACAGTTTTCCCTGTTGATATAACACCTTTTAGTGGATATTCTATGCTAGCAGTGGAATGGCAAAGTGGAACTACTGTATATACATACCTTTCCTCCAAATGCTCTACTGCATTACTGCATTTAGACAAACCTTGGTTTATCAAAACTGGTCGTAGACCATGGAAATGTCAAGAAAAGCTGAACCACCTATTATGATATAGACTATGTGTAAACTTAACAGATATTACATCAATTCAAGACAGCATCATGTTCCCACAAACTCTAATATTAGTGCAGGTGGAAAGGTCCCTGATGTGCTGTATCATAAAGGCTGCAGGTGAATCATAATGCAAGATTAAAACTGAAAAAGTTGGAAAGACATTGAAAGATTTAATATGACAACTTTTTACTTCACCAGATGTTAAAAGTTGCATACTGCAAGCAATACCATTAAAACCCGAACGTTTATAAAATAAAAGGAAGCCTTAGGATGGTAATTGACATTCTATCAAACAAATGAAAAGCTCATTTCTATACTAAAAACATAAAAAGACCCAACCTACCTATACAGACATGTAAATAATACATAAGCATGCATGAAGGTTAACCACTGAGTTACAATATTGCACATATCCACATTTGCAGTGGATAATTTGCTAATTTTCAAACTTTCAAACATAAAGCTAGCCAAACAACAAAACAGAGTAGCCCTATGTTAATTCATTTATAATGATAATGGACGCTGGAAAAATGACATTTCAACGGAAATTTTATAACTGCAACATTTCAACAAGAACAACAAGCGATTTTGATACCTGCTCGCTGAGCTTCCGATACTTTCTCCATAAGCACAAGGCAAAACGACAATCCCAATATAAACCAAAGAGATCGCATCTTTATCACGTGTTTCTATTCCTTCAATAACTCCTCTGAAAGTACATAAGAATTAAAAAAACAGCATCAGTGGAGAAGTAATGCATGCTCAGTAAACACTAAAGGCACTGTAAGACAGAAAGAGGGGCGTGAATGCAAACCTTGAGCGCATCGCTTGAGTGTCCTCGGGGAGTTCCACTATCAGAATTCCACTTGATGTTCAGCCCAGACGGACTGTACTATATAGAGCTATTCTAATAATAATTCAAAGAGGTGATTTTTTTTTTCAGCTTGCCTGGTTCCTAAAGCCGACAGTGTTGGCTATTTTCTTTTCCTTTATATTTTTTCTTTCTTGCTTACTTACTTTCTTTCTAACTTCCTCCCTCTCGTTTTTTCTTAGAGCTGTTTTGGGATAGCCTAAAAACACTGAACTAACACAAATATAACTATAGCGACTATAGTAATTGTTCCGTTTAAAGATAAAATCATGAAATCACAAATTATATCAATTCGATACGAAACAGTTTATTCTAAATGACTGTCTTTCCCCTCCGGTGCTCATAATAACAGGATAGCTGTACAGTAAGACGCAGAAGTAATATAACATGACATGTAATATTTAGGGCATCAGTTCTGACATGTTATGGGCATCTGTACAATTTCTAAATATTTCTCCACATACATTCCTTTAAGTTTAATCTGGTTAGAGTCTTAAGTAGTGTGGTTTGATACTGTATGTCTGAAAGAAAAATTATACTATAATACTAAATGATTTTGTGAAAAACTGAATAAATAATATATAGA
>JAUMHE010000051.1:7078063-7090346 GCA_032359235.1 Enteromius mattozi
ACTCACGTAGTGACGAGATGCACCTGGATGTAATCATGTGCACGCCAATATCATTGGCCTTTTCTTAATACCCGAAGTCGATTGGACTCTCAAGCGAGTTCCCATATGTAACGTCTCCATTCCCTCCTTCAGGGAACGTGGGTTACCTACGTAACCTTAGACGTTTTTGTATTTTGAATAGTGTCTTGTTTGCATACAGTATTTGTGGGTCAAATGACTAATAAGAAATGGTCAAGATGATGCATAACAAATGTATTAAAAATGTATCTATAAAAAACAGTCATTAAAAACTTTCCAATGTTATTTAAGGTAAAGAGAGAGGGGGAGAGAGCGAGGGAAAGAGAGAAGGTTTATCCACTGTATTTTCTTTCTTTTCCCCTCAGGAGTATCCTAACTTGTTAGTTCCTACCAAAATTGAGAAAACTAATATGAACTGTCAATTCTGATTTACAAACAACCTATGAAAATTATAACAAAAGGCTTTATCCTGAAAGAATATGTTCGTATAACTTATGTTCACTTGAAATATAACAAATAAAATGTTAAAATAAAATAAAAAGAATGACACTGAAATATTATAGTAAAGCAATATGCACAATACATTAGGAACGCAAACAATTCCCAACACACACTTTGGCAAAACAATGAATACTAAACCTGGATTACCATCAACAGTATTTGTCTTATGTGTCTTGTTGAACAATTAATCTCACATAAAGTCACATAAACCATGCATTTCTCTCTTTTATGCCTTAACAGCTGACATACTTCTGGAAAAGCTTACCATTAGAGTAGATTTTGGTAAAATCAGTAAATACTCTTATTCGGGTGAACATATCACTGAGGTCCAGTTGATTGTGAAGGTGAATGGGGTTCAGGTTGGCCATTGAAGATCTTCCAGCATGGAGAACTTTGTTTACAGTCATCACCAGTAATCAACTTATTTGAATATATACTGAATTAGTAACTTTACTGGCCTCTCTACTAGGTCATGTTGCATTCCATAATTATATGAACTATAGTAATTATTTGCAAATATCTAAATTAGGTGTTTCATGGAAAATTTCCGGGGAAATTTCCAGTGAGGTCAAAAACAGGGCCTTAGAGATCAATGACTGAATTTACACTGTCACTCAATTTAGATTTTTTCCAGGTATCTTTCAGAAAGCTATCTTTTTGTGCCTGTTAATAGAAAATGATAAAGAAAAAAATCTAAACACACATAGGTGTCCTTGCACTGAACATCATGATGGAGGGAAGTCATTGTTTAAGCGTCTGTGGTGCAAGAATTCAATCTAAATTAGAGGGTGGTTGCAGGGATTGTGTTGTTTAAGGCTGCTGTGATCACCGCCATGGAACTAAAATATTTTCAATTTTGCTGAATCTAATGCCAAGGTTTAATGTGGTCCTTAATGTGAAACACTGCCATCTGCTGAGAAACAGCACTGCAAACTAATTATTATCATTACTGTAATAACACAGAATGACAGCAGTTTAAACACAAGATACTGGACATCTCTTTCAGTGTATTTCAAGAGGAAAACCATTTACCAAATGGTTCACTTTATGATTTTTGTCTTTTTTATTTTCAATTGCACATGATCTGTCAAATTGCTCCTTTTTGACCATTTAAAACAGACAAAATGTAAACCCCACAGTTTCTCTCATTTCATCCATGATCGCTCTCCCTTGTTGCAGCTCCAGAACTTACATTTAAAACAGTAAAACCTGACAGCAAATATTGCACTTCTAACACATTTTAGATGAACTGCTTTGACTTTCTACTCATGGCGTACTTAACTCAGACTTAAGTGTACCACCATTGCTTCTTGTTATAGAGAAATCTATAATAAAACAGTTTTCATCCTGTCAGTTACTTTAGATTATTATTTTTACATATTCAGTCTCTTTTGCCCCATCTATGATTATAAAGCACTTAATGATGGTGAAAAGAGAATGAACATACTATAACAACCTAGTCATTGACAGGATGGAACATGCAATACTTGAAATTCTATATACTTTTGGCAAACATATTGTTACACTGCCTTTTTTACATTTCCACAGAAAACAGCAAATAAATGACCTCTCTTTGACCAATAACATAATCCATATCAATCCAGGAGCTATTTTAATCACACACATAATGGCAGCACTCATGGCAAATTTCTATACATATATTAATTGGTGTTTTTTTAATCTAAAATATTTTTTTTTCAATTTCTTCCACATTCATGCCTTTTCATTCTAAATCACCTAACACAGTGACACAGTGAACACACATTCAAATAAAGACAAAAACTGCAACATACATTTTACATCAAGAGCTTCTCAAAACCTGATTTTGATATTTTAGCTAAAATAATTTCTTTTTAACTTTTAAGTCAACTTTTTTTTTTCTTCTGTAGACTATACACTATATTTTAATATAAGTTACCCATGAGTAAAACTGCAACAAAAATAAATATTCATTAAATGTCATGGTTTGTCGTAATACATTTTAAAGACAAGTACAAAATGGATCTACCCATGCACTCAAACAGTATGCAACAAAATGTTGTCTTATAATTGTCACTGACTGGGGCAAAGCTGTGAATGGGATGTTGAGCACAGTTCAGAGAAAGCTAAACATCTACTACCACAGCCAGGACATTTGTGGGTAGAGCCAGTGTTCTTTACTATCCATATGGATATAGAATCTCAGCATAAAGTTTCCAGTGACTGCAGTGTAGTTGCTATTTCCATGTCCACAGGCAAGTGTCTTTATGTGGTGAACAATTTGGCAAGGTGATTTTCTGCCATATTTGGACCACATTTTTTTATTTATTTCAACAGATTTGGTCTGTTAAGTGAAAAGGTAAGTTGCAAAATGCTTTTCTGAGTAACAGCAGAGCAAACTAACATCCTCTGAATTCAGAGAAAATGAATTACTCTTGTGATTCTTGCAAGCAAACATGCAAAATGGCTTCTTCATACTTTTCACAGGAGGACACAGAAAGAATTTGGAGTTTTAGACTAGTCTGATCTCATCTTTTTTCTTTTTTTACAAAACAAAAAGAAAATAACTGTCAGACTTTTTTTCTCAACTCTACCTTTGGTTGTTCAATCACAATATTGGCATTTTCTCTAAATATTATTTGTATTTTTTACTGTAAAGTCCTGCCTCCTGATAAAGAAGGCCAAAGGGACAATCTTTATCCCTGTCATTTAAACTTACTACAGTACTTTAGCCCTGACGTATTGTTAATCTGCTTTTTTTCAGCACGATCTTCACTCATAAAACCAGCATCATTTTCAAATCTTCACAAAGAAGAAAGAGTAAGAGTTATTCAACAAAAAGAAAGTAATAATGTATGTAAAAATAATAATCCACTCTGGAAAAATGAGAAAAGTATAACCAAATCCTCTTTGGTGAGAAAATTCAGATTCATGGAGAAACCAAGATGGTTGCTAGATGATCACTCAGGGTTTCTGGGTGTTCAGCATGACTTTGGAGACAAAATGGACAATGGTTGAAGCAGGCTGGTCTGGATCCAGCTCAGCAAACAGATGAGTCACATTGTCAGTCATGCTTCCTTGTTTTCGAGCCACAAACCCAAAAAGTCTGCATTATAAACCAGAGTAAAATATTATTAGTCATTTTTCAGTGTATTTAACAAAAGTATTGTCATTGATTTAATTTACTATGATGTACTCACTTTGCTACACCACCCTCTGCTTTATTCCACCTGTGAAAACAATGGGATATGGAGCTCTTATTGAATTTAATGTAAAAGTATATTTCTGAAAGGATGGAATGTAGTACATGGACCATGCAGATAAGCAAACTAAAATACCTGATCAAAATACTTACTTTCTGTCTTGTGGGTCCAAATTGCAGTAAGTGATCATGTTGATTGGGTAATGACGACGGAAAAAAATCCTACAAAGAAAATCAAGTTTGGTTATTCCAAAATCATACAAGATTTATTTAAGACAGCACCTAAAGGGATAGTTCACCCAAAAATGAAAATTACTCCATGGTTTGCACACCTTCAAGCCAAAGGTCTATATAATTTTCTTCTTAGATGAATACAATAGGAGATGTCCTGGCTCTTCTTCTTTTGCCAGAATACAACTTTCTTGTGAGCGTATATAGGACAGTTAGAGGAAGCTAGAGACTACAGTTTTAAATAAGGATATTTTTTTTTTACATAAATGCATTGATTCACCTCAAAAGACCTTTATTAACCTTCGGGAGCCAGGTGTATTACTTTTTATGATGCATGGATGCAGTTTTCAAGCTTCAAAACCTTAAACCCCATTCACTACTATTATAAATCTTGGAAGAGCCAGGATGTTTTTTTAAATTTTATATCACCCCAGTTGTATTTATCTAAAAGAAGAAAGCCATATACACCTAGGATGGCTTGAGGATGAATAAATCATTGGGTAATGTAAAATTTTGGGTGAACTATCCCTTTAGCAGTTGTCTATATAATATTTAAAAGTGATTCATATTAAATCCACTCACTTTCTCTGATTGTCAGTGAGTGTAATGCCCTGTGTGGACACTTTGAAGTTGACAATGGTTGCTGTAGGAGAAGATCTGGCAGCAAGCGTTTCAGTGATGGCTTTGGCCACAGCCTGAGGACCAGTCAGCGATTCCATATCCACGGAGTTTATGTACAAAACATTACATGCTGTGAGAACGAGATAAAATTAGTGTGAAATAAAGGTCTCAAACAACACCAAACTGTCCCACGTAAAATGAATGACATGAAAAAAGGACGTCATAGCTATTATTTAAGTAAGCTGCTGTGACCTTATTTTAAGGACTGGTTTCAGGTGCACATGATGAGTAGTTGATTTTCATAGCCAGTAGTTACTATAAAACTAGCATGCAAACAGTAACAAAATGCTAGGAGATAATGTGCCATATTTACCATAAAAATCTTCAGTAGGTTTAGGAGGTCCTGAAGTGGTAGAAAATTCACCAGAAATTAGGAGACGAATGAGGTTTACAAAAAAACAATGAGGGAAGGAAAAGAAAGACTCACCTGCTCCCTGCTTTAATAAATCCATGGTTGAACTTGTTGGTGTGGCTAGTTCCAAAGCCTCTTCATTTGGATCTGTTCACAAAAATTTCACAAATGAAGACAAGTACAGGTCAGTCAGTGGTTAGGAAATGCAAACAAAAATGGAATCTATTGTAAAGGGACCAATTACAGGGGCCACAGGGATTGGGTGATAATAGCATTCTTACCTCTTGTAGGGATCATAAGCTTGCATGGAAGAGCCAGAGGTGTGATGGCGTGTTGATATACGAGAGCCGACAGACACCCTTAAACACATACATGCACAAAGGACAAGTTATAGCACACACACAAGCTAATGTGTGGAAGACTGCAAACTACTATTCAAAGGGTACTAATTTAAATCAGTACAATACACAACAGACAGAAAGTCACAAAAGCATCTCCACTGGAAATTAGTTTTTACCAAAGTACGGCTCGTTTGGGCAACCCTTAAGTCTCACGCCCTTGGCACTGGTTTCAATCAAGAAGTGTCGTACCAACTCATTTGTGATGTCTCCAACTTCAAAGTAAGAATAAAAGATAAATGAGGATGAAGTTCTGTTAAGTGATGATTTGCACAATGCATGTAGTTATATTACCTTTCTTGTTCTGCTGCACTGTTGGAGGGGGGGAGGCTACTTTCATGGCCAAGCCATATGCTCCTCTGAAAGAGTTACTATCTCGAATGACAAATGCTCCTGGTTCGCGATCTTTCAGAATACAAATGGCTGGAACATATAAAAGAGTAAATGCATCACTAGGCATTGATACATGCCTACTAAGGCAAAACGCTGCAACTATATTCATGTTCAAAACAGTGTATTGCTATGTCCTACCCTATGATAGATGGGTTTGGCTCCACCCTACACAGATTCAGTGAAAACTGTTAAAACTGGCATCAAATCTCTTACCTTGTTCCCTGGTGATTTCTGGTTTGTACCAAAATTTGGACGTATCTTGAACAAATTTGATATTGATTCTTATATCTGGAGGTCCATCTGCTGAAAAAGAACAAATGATTGGCTGAATAGTTGATCAAATGAGTACACACATCTGTGTCTTTTAAACATTCTTCTCAAGATTTCTTTGCTAGTCTAATGTTACCATATATTGAGGCGATCGCAGGTCCTTGTGTAGGAGTGGGAGCGTTCCTACTTTCTATGCTGTCTGTTGGAACATTTTTAGGATTCTCTGCAATGGATCCTGCTGTTACGTCCAGGGGCAAGAACAATGAAGAGCTACAGGATTGTTCTAGGGGAAATGAAGGGGTAGCAGACCCATGCTGAACCAAAGAAGTGGTGCTTTGCCTGGACTCTGCTCCATCTCTCTCATGGGTGGCCTGAACCCTAGGTGGAACTTTGTGATCTGGGCTAGAGGCAACTGGAGCAGGTGAGTGGTGGCGGTCTAGCACAGGGCTTGGTGGGATGAACTTGCCGCTGCGACCCAAAAGAGGGCTATTGGGAGTGGTTGGTTCACTGCCGCCACTGGCTGTTGGTAGACGTCGCCCTAAAGCAGGGCTACTTGGACCACCAAGCCTACGTTGAAGGGCAGGGCTTGGAGGGGTATTGGTGGCAACTGTACGGTGGAGTGTGTTGGGACTTCCTGGAACGTGATGAACACCCACAATGTTAACAGTGGCCTCATCAGGATTAAGGTAAGTAAAGGTGTCTGGGAAGAGAGGAGCCCGGACGGGCTCAGATGGAAATGATGCAAAGGCAGGCTGCCTTCCAAAACTGTAGAGAGCACAACAGATAAAAATGGAGAAAGTGTGAGTATATAAAATGAATCAGATAAATTTCACCCAAACAGATAAGACCATGTACATATACTTTGAATTTGAAATAAAGGGACAGTGTTCAGATAACAGTTACCTATCAGAATTTGCATTGTTGACTGGTTGAGGTGGGTTGAAAGTGTGTGCAGGAGGAACTGGTCTTTCAAAAGCAGGAGAAGATTGATGCTGCAAAGGAGAAATCAATCCCCCACCTCTGACTCCTGTTGCCACAAAACCATGTTGCTCTACAAGACAAATAAATAAATAAAAATGCAATAAAAAAAACCCCCAAAACAAAACAGTGAATGACTTTTGACCACCACTGCTTTGACATATGAAATTTTGGGATGATGTGATGAAAGGTCTAGGATGAGTTCAAGAAAATGTAAAACGGAGGGCAGGCAATATGGTTGACCTTGGAAAGATGGGTATCATTTCATTCCGCATGACATACTAAAATACAAAAATGAGTAGGGTCATGACTTAAGGTCAAGAATACCAATGTCACAAGGAGCTGATTATTAGGACTATGTTTTTTCAGTGCTATGATCTATTTAATATGACTTGAATGCACCATGAGCTCTGCAGGAATGTAGATCTTCAGAAGCAGGTTTAGACACCCTGATTTATCACTGAATTAAAAAAAATATTCTTGACACTATAATATTGAAATGCAATAAAACTCACATAAACAAGAGGGTTTGCAGGAGTTAACTGTAATTAATGTGTGAAGGGAGGAGAGTGTAGCATTCTTTGAGATAATAAGCATGTCAGTGTAAGGGTTTCCACTGTCATTTGAAAAATACTCTTACCTTCCATATCATCACTAGAATCAGAATCTGACAGCAGCAGGCATAAAAAGAGAAAGAGGAGCAATGACAGTTTTTAAAAGGGGAAGAGAATAATAACAGTGTGAATGTGGTGGGAATGCACAGCAGGAGAATTAGCACTGTAGATGGATGGAAGGGGTGGGGCAGGGGGTATTTCTTAACACTATTGCCTATGTAATGGTAAATAAACCAAGCAATTTATTAAATGATGACAAAATTGGAAAATATACATAAGTGAACAGTGCACCATACTGGTTTTACAGGTACTCACCTAAACTGCTTTGTTGTACTAGAGCTTCTGTAGGATTCTGTGCTTTCATTCCCATGGCTGAAATAGGGGCCTGACTAGAATAGCCTATTTAAACAAACGATTTTCATTGTTAGCTTTAAGTGCTCAGAAGCCAGAAGAAAAAAACAGTCATGCATAGAAAAGAACTACAAAGGCGCAAAAAATGGAAAATATAAATCTATAAGAGATATACATATTATTTAAGATTTATCTTAAATCTCTTGATTAGTCTGTGGTAAGGTTGTTAACGATATAGGAAAGGTAGGGGTCAGGAAATGTATCTCACCACCACTACTGCGGGTGGGACTAAAAGGAGCTGATTCCATTTCCTCAAAGGCTTCCCTGTAGCTATGCACTGTTTTCTGAAAGGGAAACTTACATGATGACAAAATATTAAAGTACAATGTACAACTATGATAAGTAAAAACAATTCACAATAACTTAATTAAAACATTACAATGTTAAAAGAAATTATAAAGTGAAACATATATCTTCACAATTTATCCATTATTATATACCTCCTTAGGTTGTCCACCTGGGTTCATTGCTATTGTGTTGGCAAAGTCTGGAGATACAGGTTTCAATGGAGAGCACACTCTGTGGGCTGCACTGTCATTTTGGCTGCTGAGGTACTGGCTTTCACTTGTGGTTCGTCGACGCATAGTTGGCATGGCTTCATCTGGGGTTACTGTACGTGAATGTGATCCTAAAGAACATGGAAAAGTCTTTAAAAACTTTGCCAATTTCAACTCTTCAAATATCAGTTTCATAATTTCAATATTTATAGCTGTTTTATTAAAATAGGTCATGCTGTACATCATTCAGTGGCCTCTAGTAGCTATGTTTTTAATGACTGAAACCTCCCAAGATTACATAGAGTATGTGTACAATTATGATAATAGTTACCAAATAGGTACCAAAAGTTCAGCCAAAATCCAATATGATGAAAACAACAACAACAAAGAACCAGGTAGAATGCAAAATAAGATGACAGAGATGTGAAAGAGAACAGAAGGGAGTGGAGAACAGAGGGAGAAATGGAGGATCGTGAGATGGAACAAACCAGAGAACGAATAGGAACGATGATGTTCAGACCGGAAGGACATGCTATTGGAGATGCCCCTGATGCGGGCGTTGTACTCTGGGTGGAGGAATAATGGAGTGGGTTGAAGCAGAAGAAGAGGAGAAGTATGAAGGTGCAGGTTGGAAATCAGTGGTGTAAGGGGTGATCCATATACCACAGCAGAGACAGACAGAAGGAGGGAAAAAAAACAAGAAGAATGAAGAAAGGGTGAATCTGGTTTCAATGTATTTCTTTTAAATACAGTGCTACATTACAAACTGTAGCCTACTGTTTTCTAGAATATGTTTGTGTAATTGTACATGACTTTCCACATGGGAGTAAATAATCAAGTAACAAAAATGATACAGTGATCTACTAGTGGTACTAAAAAGCACTAGTGACATAACAGTCTTGAATATGTTTAACAGAAATGATTGTTCCAGCAATTCTATTCACTGCCAGAGGCTGGTGCTCCAATGTATTTTCCTGTAATATCAATAGTCTGCTGTTCAAGCCAGAGAATGCATGGTAGCTGAAGCACAGAGTTGCAAGGTCTATTCTGGCCACTGGCGACTTTCATCTATGCAGGTATTTACTCCTACACAGAGGATAGTGTTGACATAAACAGTGTGAGTGTCTGCCAAGAATACTCTATATCTGCATGAGAAATGACGACACCTCTATAATCTTCTTTCATCGATCTTTAGTGTGTGGGTCAACTTTATAGTTCATTATTAGAACATGCCTTCATTGTTTATCTGTGCAGTGGGACATACTTGCAGGGATTTTTTTCCAATGTTTATGTTTTGTCTATCTCCTACAGGACTAAATCAAGAGTTGAGTGAACTTGCTGACATTACTATGGCTCCATTAAGTTACCAGGGCTTGATGTATTGTCTTTCTTTGTCAAATATGGCTTAACATTAGATGCCGCCATACTCTGTATGAGAGTTAAATGAAGCCAGGAGCAGGCTTAACTAAACTGAATGCTCTAATGATGTCAAAATAAGGCTGGAGAGTCATATCCTGATTATCCATCAAGTTGTCACTTATAAAACTTAGTAATGAACCATAGTAAATGCATGCCAGCTTCAGCAAAATTTTTAGCTTACTCCAAAATACAGAGGTAAAATCAAATAAAAAGGATCACATAAACCAGGGTTTCTCAAATCTTACCCTGGACTTTCAATGCACTGCAGAGTTTAGCTCTAACCCTAAAAAAAAAGTGAACATGTTAACCAGTGTCTTAAGGATCATTAGAAAATTACAGGTAGGTGAGTTTTATCAGGGTTAGAGCTAAACTCTGCAGTGCACTGGACCTCCAGGGTAAGATTTGAGAAACCCTAACATAAACTGTAGATTAATGTTTTCAAGTTTCAGTCATCTAATGTATGCAGTAAAAGCCATGTACTCGTTCTTTCTTCCTCACCTGCCACACGGTGGGCCACAAGTCCCTCAAGGTTTAGGATCTCATCCTCAGACTTTGGCTCAGGTTCTTTTGCAGTGGTAACAGGGGGCAGTGGGGATGACGATGTGCTGTAGCTTTTCTGAGGGCCTGGGAAAGTGCCCTGAAGGTCTGGAGAGTAAGACACCTCGTTGCTTCCTGGGTAGACATACTGGGGCTTGATTGGAGATGGGAGGGGTAAAGTTGGGGATGGTGTTGTAACTGAACTTCCACGGATACTATAGGGATCTTGCTGATACATAGGTGAAATGGCCTGAGGGGACTGGTAACCCCTTTGATGGTGCTCCAATAGTGGAGTCATGGGGTAAGCAGGTGATGATCTTTGTGAGGACTGGCCAAAACTTGCAGAAGAAGAAAGAGGTGGGCCACCGGTGACACTATAGATGGCCTGATCAGCTTGGTAAGAAGGTCTGGCTAGTGTCTGGGCAAATGGTGGATGGAAAGCTGAGATGTTCTCTCCTGGGGGAGCACTCTGAGATTTGGGAAATGGTGTATGCGAAGGCTCCAAGTCAAGCATGAGCATGTTTAGGGCATCTATAGACTGTTCTACATCCTGCTGTGAACCACCTCCACGAGTTGGGAAGTGAGGCATGGCACCATTCGAGCCAAAGAAGGGGTCATCCACAAGACCATATTGATGCCAAGCACTGAGCCCTCGCTGCACTGCCTCTCGGCTGCTGGTATTACGTTCAGGAGCTTGTGGCAAGTACCGAGGTCCTCCATCCAGCATCAGACCACCATATGACTGCGAGCGATACATTCCTTCGTTCTGCCCACTGTACTCAATCAGTCCATGTGCTGATGATGACCCTCGAAGCTGGTGCACAGGCATCTCTTTTTTAGGCCTGCGCTCAAGGAAATTCTCAAGTTGTCTGTCTACTTCCACTACAGTGGACTCAGTGACTGGTTTCCTGTCAGCTGGTGTTTCTTGACCCTCGAAGGAGGAGTGAGTGCCAAGACTGCCAGCACTGTTATCTCCTGCCTGACTTTCTGGCAGCTCGTCGTCAATAATGTCAGTTTCTCGCTCAGCACCAGCTTGTCCGTTAACGTGGACCTGGGCAGGTACAAGGTGCCGGACTCCAACCCCTGGGCTTGTGTTGGCAAAAGAGAGGAAATTCTGATGAGGGAGAAGTGGTGGTCCCTCTGACCCACTTAGAAGCTGTTCCAACTCTCGGTTCTCACAAGGGCTAACTGCAGTCTCAGGGGGAGCTTGGCTCACAGGCCCTGAGGATGACAAAGACTGTTGAGCATCATCTGTGCGGTCTGTCTTAACAGAAGCAGTAGAGTTTCCTGAGTCACTGCTGACAGAAAGGGCGTGGTCTGCAGCTGGTAGTGGATGGTTGGCAACTGGAAGAGGAAGTGCGTGTTCAACTACAGGAGGAGCGCGGTCAGTTGAATAAGCACCATTTGCAGACACAATTCCCTCAAGAGAGTCTTTCTCCTGAACCCGGTTGTAAAGGCTGCTGTCTACTGGACCTTGAGAATGTGCAACATCTGAAAAAGAAAATGTCTCATGAACATTATAGAATCACTTTGTCAGCTTTTTTCATTAGAGCCTCTTATCGTTATTCTAGTTCACTCAAAAAAGTTATCATATGCTCACTCTCATGATTGCCATTGAACCTATACACACTTTATTCTGCAGTATTCTTAAAATGGAACATACTGTATGACCAGTGCCGGCCTGAAGGGTTGTGGGGCCCTAGGCGAGCTAAAAAAAATTGGGCTCACTGGTGTAAAAACAGTGAGAAGAAAGCACAAAAAAGACAATTTCAAGATATATATGCTGCTGAATAAACACGGAG
>JAUMHE010000051.1:7110216-7128802 GCA_032359235.1 Enteromius mattozi
TTTTCATGAGCTGTATGCCAAAATCATCAATATTAAAACAATAAAAGGCTTGAACTACTTCAGACTACTTGTAATGACTCTAAAATATATGAAAGTCTAATGTTTATCAGTACATTACAGAAAATATTGAACTTTATCACAATATGCTAATTTTTTGAAAAGGACCTGTAGATAGATATACCAACAGACAGACAAACATAGAGACAGACAGACAGACAGAAGATAGAAAGACAGACAGACAGATAGACAGGCAGATAGATAGATAGATAGATAGATTGACAGATACAGTAGATGTAACTCACCCTTGGGTTCTGCTTGGTGATGTCATGCCTCCGTTCACTGAGATTAAGCAGCTGAAATTGGAAACAAAAACCTTTAAACATTAATTGTCCATGATAGAGAACATCCTCTTTACATATTCTTATCCTGATTCCAAACCTGTATACATTCTCTTCTTCAGCAATTGGGGCCATGGTATTAACATTACTGTACCTTTTTAGGAAATATGAAAGACAACCCCCCTCAATCAAAGACTTGCATTTTTGAGTGAATGGATGTAGCAAGGCAATGGATGGATGGAGCAAGGCAATAATGTTTAATAAGTTTCTCAAATAGTTTGATGTTTAGGTTTAATTCTGTTAAAATAAATGTATTCAACTTTTTCCTAACAAGCCTGCTGCATTCTAAATTAAGGGAGGTTAAATTAAGGTTTGGGCAAAGTTCAACTCAAAAAGACTGTAACAAATAATTTCAAATCATAAGACTGTGCTAGAAATAATCCTTAGTTGTAATTTTGACTAATGGGCTGTAAATTTTGAAAACGTCTGCGGTACAAAAGAAGGCTTACAATAAGGCAAGAATGAGGAATATCGGATCAGCTTTCCAGCGCTGAAGAGAACTCAAGGAGCGGGAAGGACTGCGATCAGACAGCGAGGCTGCTTTGCTTCTTCTCTATAGGTGAGTAACATTGTGTCTACACACCGGAAGCTGCAACAGCTAGCGCCGACGTGACAAGCGACCGTTGAAAACGTTGAAATTTGTGTCAATAAGGCATAAACCGCAACGCAGTTTTCTGTTGGTGATCAATTACCACATCACTTATTAAAATGAGTTCTATAGTATTTTGTCCTGCCGTGCCGCTCGCTTCCGGTGTAGATACAGTGTAACATTGGGTTTAATCGTTGTTTCACAGAACTAATCGTTGCCTGGGCAGTGTTGCCAGATTGGATGGACGATTTCCAGCCCAAAAGCTCACAAATCCCCACCCAAAAACCGCCCAAAATTTTAACGATCAAAACAATGTGATCGAATGTAAATCAAGGTTCATAAGTGACATTTTTAACTCCATAAAACAAAATTATGATGACAAAATAATATAAATATAATACTAGATAAATCGGAGAAATAGATTAAAGCTTGTATGTTAACTAATTAGTCTATATAATTCATATGTTTGAAAACTGCCAAAATGACCCCAAACCCACCCAGTCTTTGTCTACCCGCCAAAGCCAATATTTACCCGCACAAACAAATTGAAAACCGCCCAATCTGGCAACACTGTGCCTGGGTTGAGTACGTGTGTGGGGCGGAGCTATCAAAGTAGTGGCGAGATCCATTTGGGGAACGGGTCGTGTTTACTTTGGGGATTTGAAATATCAGCATCACTTACCCCACATTTAATGTGACATGATATAACAACAATATATATACAACAGCTTTTCAGTCGGCTGCATTATTTTCATGTTTCATTTGTATTCTGCTGTAAGTAAATGAAATAATGTTTTTCTATTTATTCTAACTTCCTTCTATTGAGTCTCTTGTTCGGGTTCTTTTTAAGTTTAACTAAAAAACGAAGCAAGTCAAAGTTACCCAAGTAGAGGGTTTTTACAGATAGAGGTTCCCTATTATTTAACATCCTCACTGTGATCACACTGTGTCACTAGTCATACTGCATCACTAGTTAATAGTCATACAAAGAAACTATGCAAGTATACTGTATGTCAAATTATTCTACTAATCCTAAACCTACAATAAGAATCTACTCTGAGAATTAGTAGACATGTAATTGCAAATTAATGAGAATTAGCTGTCATGCACTTGACATGTAGTTATAGTTAGTGAATGTCTAAAAATTGATCAAAATAAAGTGTAACCAAACATTTGTTAAGGATTCTTTTGTGACTGTCAGTGGTTCAGAATTTTGGCGCATCCTTACTAGATAGTGCTGCTGGTGTTTAGAACGGAGCATGCTGGTCACCTCCCTCAGGTGTACACTGTATTTATTCTCCTCTGTTTCACCAGGGAAGGACAGAGCAATGATACGCTCTGTGATGTAGACCAGGTCCACTTCGTTATTTTCCTCCATTTTTTGCATCAAACTTAGGATCCTTAGATGAAACAGAAAAAACAAACAATAGACACTAAATAAAAGAAGATAACCTGATTTATAATCTTATTCTGCCTGTTTTTTTGTTTTTTTTTAATATTCATTTTCAGACACAGGAATTTACAGTTAATCTGATCATTTGCACCATTGCACATTATTTTTGTGGTTGTAACAAATGTTGTGCAAGTCATAGAGGAGTTGATACAGTATCAGACATAGCTTATTACTGCATAAGCACACATGGCAAACACATGTGGAATCATCTTAAGTGTAGTCACAAAGAAACACTGCTTTTTACTAATAATCTCATGAGTTATTTGCTATGAAGAGATCCCATTAAGCCAAAATACAAGTAGCCAGATCAAACCACAAATATAGTCTACTTCAATAATATTTAATGCATCAATAACATTATTTACAGTTTTTTAATTGCTTTTAAGTAATTTCTCTTAAGATCTCCAAGACATGATGTCAGTGTATAGGCATACCTGGATGGCCTTCGTTTGGAGTCCATATTGGGAGACTTTGTGGATCCCTGGTTATAGAGGACAACAGAAAACCCACACACACAATCAAATTTTACATTAGTAATTTTCTGTACACAAATAAATCTAATAAATATAAATATTTATGCATATATGACCTATTCTTTTTAGGTGTGGTCTGTAATGATTATTACCATATATTTATATTACCGTAGGACATTTGGTGAACACATTACATCAGTTTTCCTAGCTGTAACTCCTTGCTATAACTCAAATGGCACAATATAATAATAATAATAATGATAATAATAATGAAAACAACAACATGAACATTTTTTTTGACTTCTGGGCAGTTTGTTTGATTCTTACCTGATTGATCTTACCTGATTGTAGTTAGTTGTAGTAGTTGTTGTCGTAGTAGTTGCTGTAGATTCACAGGCTGTGGCTACCTGCAAATATGAAGAGGAGAAGATGGAGGCAGAAAAATTCAGACCAAGTGCAGCTGTTTTTAACAACTTTCCTTTCCTAATTTTGGCATATTTCATATAAACGTTTCATAGAATCCAGGTAAATCCGAAAGGTTCACATACTTTTTAAATTTATTAATTAATGTGACATATAGAGGTCACCAGTGTTGGCAATTTTGATTTATAGCAGTTATATATTTTTCCAATCAGCATACATCTTGCTGTAATTACTGGCAATCGATTTTACATAGATGTAATACTCAATACCTAAGTTGTACAACTACCTTACTGACGATTAATAAGCAAATTAGGAATTAAAGATTTTTTTTCTTTTTAAGAAAGACACTGTTTGTAGTGTGTTCATTATTTTATGAATGAGAATAACAATATGTGAACATATGAAAACATCCAAAAATGAAAAATCTGTCATCATTTATTCACCCTTAAGTTATTTCAAAGAAGATATTCAAATATTCAAAGATATTTTTTTAAAATGTTGATAAATAAAACAGTTGACATTGACTTCCACAGTATAGAGGGGGTGGGGGGCTATGGAAGTAAATGGCTACTGTCAATTCTTTGGTGACCAACATTCTTCAAAATATTGCATCTTCTTTTTGTGCTAAACCTCGCTTGTTGAACTATGACACAGCCATGTTTATAATGTGGCTCATCACAGTTTTAATTAAATTATTAACTAATTGTTAACTAATTGTGGACTAATAACATTAAGTCTAAAAGTACATAAGTCTAAAAGTTATTATTTGAAATTTGTTTCAAATAATCATAGTCAACTAACCCACTTAAACTATGTGAGCTGAAGCTGAATAATTAATAAAAATTACAGTATCTAGCAAGTTAATTAGCTCAACTAAAACAACACATTGAATTAAAATAGTACCAAAACTTTCCAACATATCATTTAAGTTTGACAAATACTGTAATTAGCTTGCTTGTCTCTAATAATGAACATTAGACAGAGGAAGTTGTTTTAATATGAACTGCAGAAGTGCTTAACTGCTCATTGCCTCATTTAATCACCAGTATGAACTATCAATGCATAAATCAAACTCACTAAGACTGTCAACAGTTTTTCCTCACACCAATTAATCCATGTATGTGATTTCACAAAAGTCATATAGAAGATTGAATTTGCTCTGAAACCAGTACTGTCTTGCTTATATTTAAGATGGATGGCATGTGAGCTCTATTGACACAGTCTTCACTTCTTGGTTGTCACTCCCAAAATTAGCTATTAAATTGCAATAAACTTTTATAATTCCAAAGTCACTGCACATGTCAGTGGCAACTAGCAGTTCACTAAAAATAAATTAGATATAACCATAGGTCCCTTTGTTGCTGGAAGTCACCGCACGTGTGGATGGCATGTAATAGTTGCCTTTATCAAAGAAAATCTGGCAAGAAAAAGACTTTTGAGCACATAAACACCTGTCGGAGGGTGGAGCTGCATTACTGGAAGCATGTGAGAACAATCTGTAGCATCACTGGAGTTATCATAGTTAACCCATAGTGAACCACCAGAAAGATGAGTAAAAACTTCTCTCTCTACATGTAAGCACTCTTAATTCACAAAAAATCTCTTAATTCACAAAAAAAAACCTCTCGCTTGAGGTGGTTTTTGACTTGTGTGAAAAAGGGTTAAATGCGAATAATGGCAGATGGAAAAATCATGTGACTTCGTGCTATAGGATAACTTGACGGAAATGGTGCTTGTTCGCAAATGTTTCATGCAATATTATTTTTTTACAATGTAGAATGGTGTCCCACTCTCAGCATAGACAGGAGCTTATGGAAGGGAGTAGCAGCTCTGCAATGACCCCTTGAGCTGGAATTGGGGTACTGAAGGATTGAAGTGGAGATGGAGCAACCGAGGGCGGAAGCGATGACTGAGGGAGGGTTAAAGGAATACCCCACCCCAAAATGGAAATTTTGTCATTAATTACTTACCCTCCATGTCGTTTCAAACCTGTAAAAGCTTAGATGATACACAGATGCACTGTTTGCGTCTATTTATTTATGTTATTTGTTATGGTTGAACCACTGATGGCTGATGGAGTATTCAGATGATGTCTTTAATTATTTTTGTAGACCTTGACAGTGTAATTTACCTGGCAGTCAATGGGACAGTCACAAGGGAAAAAGTGTAGAGGTGTGACCTCGTCAATCTGGCCAAATTTGCCCATTGGTCACTGACCATGTTGGCCTCCTAACCAACCCCCTTATCTGCTGATTGACTTCATCAGTCTGTCTCCTCTCCACAAATAAACTGGTGTGTAGTTGGTGTTCTGGTGCAATATGGCTGCAATCACATCATTCAGGTGTATCCTGCACACTGGTGGTGGTTGAGGTGAGCCCCTCCAAATGTAAAGTGTTTAGAAAAGTGCTATAAAAATGTAAGGAATTATTATTATTATAATATCTTAAATTGTGTCCCGAGGATGAACTAAGATTTTACAGGTTTGGCAATGACTAATGACAAATTTTTAATTTTTGGGTGGAATAACCCTTTAAGCCAAATGGAGCCATAGTGGTGGAAGGCCAGAGAACAGTAGACGTGGTGATGTCTGACCCAGGTGGAGCTGGTGGTCCGAGCTGAAAGCCTAATAGTCACTGCTGGAGTTGGGTGAGGAGGAAGGAGAGGAGGAGGAGTCAGGGCGATGGTGAAGTGATGTGAGCTGAGGCTGAAAACAATGCCAAGGGATCCCTTCGCAGAAGGCCGAGGTGTTGTCATGCCACTGAGAGAAGTCTGAGGAAGAGCTGAGGGGCTAATGGGAGACTGTGAGAACTGGGTTGCAGGAGTGGCTGAGGGCTAGAAAAGAGACTGAGGAGGAACAGAGGGACTGGCACAAAAACAACATGATTTGGGTAAACACACTGTCCGAGATTGAGAGAGGAGGTGGGAGAGGGAGGCTGGGAGGGACCAGTGAGACAGAAGAAGAACAGCCTGATTTGGGAGATAGTAATGGGCCAGAGAATCATCCTCTCTGAAATCAAAACAAAACAGAGTAGCCAGAAACATAATCTCAGTGACAAGAATGTGGGCATGGCTTACTTCCATTTTCTTGTAAACCAAAAGATGTAAACCACTACCATAGCGATGGATGATGCACGATGTTCTGCTCCATCACTCCTGTTGGCACTGGCTTATACATCGAGGCAAAATTATGTTTTCTGTCTGAGGTAGGCTGACACTCCTCGCAGTCTATTGGTTTCTGGCCAGGCACTGGGTTAGGAGTGGGGCTGGTGTTGTCATCATCAGATCTGATAGTGAGCAGTGATCCACATGACATCAGCATCCGCTCCAAAAAATCGCAAAGCTCCCTCAAAGACTCCCCAGAAAAGTGGATCTTGTGGCATTATTAAGTCCAGCGATCACAAATGAGCAAAAGCAGTCTTCCAGAACGGGTGTTTGATGGGTTAAGTCGAGGAATTCATCCACATGTACCTAAGGGAGTGATGATTTCCCTGCTCAAGGCACAATTTAACAGTGGGTATGCCATCGTACATAGAGAAAGAAAAAACATATGAAGCCAAAAAAAAGCACACAAAACCTCCCACTGTAGTTCACTTCTGGGTCCAGTCTTCTGTCACAACCACTGTATGCAAATGCACAAAGATGAAGCTTGCGATTCCAAAAGTCTTTAACAGATCACACAGGTAACTCAAACATGTAACACTGACAAGACAAACACAGGCAGGGAAATGGTGCAAATGCAAAAAGCCCAGACTGAAAGACATGCAGTGACAGTTGTAATAAAACCATCTTAAAAGAGAATGAATTTATAACAGAAAAAAGCTAGCAAAACAAACAAATAAATAAAACTAGTACTAATAAATTAAAAGTTCATTATGTTCATGAAATATAACTGCTGTATATATAACTGTTTTAATTGTGAATCGATAGGTTTAACTGTAGGGATTTTATCACTGAAAATATGCAATTTTGGTAATTCTAGACCACAGGTTACACACTGCTCATCATTAAACCTTGGAATAAAGTTCTCATTTGCATATCTGCAGTATCAGCAACCATGACTGGATAAATACATTGTGCAAGTTATTTAAATAAAAGGCTTGTCTTGAAACATTTTGACACGAAAATCATCCTTGGCTGTCTTACAACGTAGAGCTCCTGTTACTGTACAAAGCTTGTGCTATGAGACCCATGCTGTTTTTTTTCTGATGAGATGTCTCAGTGTCAGTGTTTTCCATTTGGCATTGCAATTAACCCTGCAAAAGTTGTGCTAACCCTGCTTCAGTAAAAAACAGACCATGGACCCTATCATACACCCTTCATAATGCAACACAAGTGTTTTTACTAGTTTTAGCCTGACACAGTTATTTCATGTCCTGCACCATAAATTTGCACCCATTTATTTTGCACCTGTAGGCAGGTCCACTATAGGCACATAAACTACATTAAAATGTAAAAGATTATTATTGTGTAGGCTACATAAATATAAAAATGGCAGCATGTCTCAATGGATAATCATTGCATGTATCAGAATTACGCTACCTATTTGCTCACACACAAGCAGCTCTGTTTCCTCTCTGGATACACATTCAGTCATTGCAGTTGTAAATTCCACCGTGTTAATAGCGAGTAGCAACAACCCATGTGCCAGTGCCAGGCACTCCGTTGTTAAACTAGCAAAAGTGGATATGGATATGCCTTAAGTGCACCTGTGCTTTGCGCTTTGTGCTTTAGACACACATTTTAACACACATGTACACACAGAGGTCAGTGAAGGTCATAATTAGACAGAGAATACTGAGATATCCTTCTGTGATCTTTTTAATAGAAAGAAAGAAAGAAAAAAAGGGTAAAAAAAATCCATGATTTACCTTTACCTCACATTTCTTATGGCACGACAACTTGCACTCTGCAGGAAAAGGAAAAAAATGCATTAAATGTAATCATAGAACTGTTAAATTCAAGGTTAAATTATATACAGAATATACAGTCATTTATTCTTACTGTACCAATCCACTCTATAAAAGGTCTTTGTAAGGATAATCTGATCTATGTGTTGTAGAAGCCAGGTGTAAGTATCCATGGCTAATTTGTCTTTGCCCACTATTTGCCCTGAGTACAAATACCCTTGCTTCTATTTACACTTTATGTGAATATTATGTCATTGTCTGTATTTATTGTAAACAAGGTGTTTTTTGTTGCTATGTATGTTTGGTGCAAACAGCATCTACCGCTATATAGACTGTAACACTATTTACAGTGTAAATAGCATGTCCCTTGCAAAAACATTTCTTTGCGGCTAACTTATGGGTAATTTGCGGCACATTTGCAGCAACCTAAAAGCAGTGAGTTTCTCTGAAGTGAGGCACTTCATAACAAAATATATAAATGACAAAAATATGAAAATAGCATGAAATTTATGTCATGTCAATAGATATGATTGAAGTTCTGAAGTCCTTCAGATCTACATGAATCATGTAAGTGATTTTTTTAGAACAGCAAATTTGTTAAGCAACACCTTTATTTATCTATCTATCTATCTATCTATCTATCTATCTATATCTATCTATCTTTTATTGGTAAATATGAACAAAGGAGTCTGTAATAATAAATCTGAAAATATGAGAATATATATGGGAATATACTTCAAAGATATTTTACTTTATGATCATTTCTAAGGGGAACCAATAATATACAGAAAACATTATTTTATTTCATAATGTGATTTCCCCTCTCCACTTTCATTTATTTTACCTGTTGTAGGGTTAGATAAAAAAATCAAAAGGATAAACAATACAGATTTATTGTCACAGCATTCTTTGATCTTATTTACCAAAGGTGCCAATATTTCTGAACATGACTGAATCTATCAGTTAACACTTAAATTTTACTTAATCTGTGTCCATGTCTTTCCTATACTTTACATTTACTTTAAGGAAGAAGTGAGGTTTTCCATTTCAATGTCTGTAAATATGCTGCCTGCTGATGATGTTAGATGTGATTAGATGAATATCCATGCTCTGTATCAGCTGTAAATATAGATTGTTTAGAAACTCATTTATTTACCAGTTGATCCTGAAAGAGAATGAAGCCTGCCCCTGATACTGAAGTCATTGGCAGTCTTAAAAACATGGCTTGTTACAACTCTTGAGTGGTTCCAGCATGAAGGCCCAGGCTTCACCATTCACAAACTCATGGAGGGACTTTAAGAATCATGTGATCTGTATGGCAAGACATCAACAGCATTTACGTTAAAATTAATAAAGTTTGAGCAATGAAATGAATAACACATGCTTAATGTTCTGTGTCACCCCATGATACAGTTTAGTTTCACTCTCTTTTTCAATTCATTTTCAGATCATCTGAAAATGAAAGATGCAGATTTCAACAAAGAAGTGAACTTATACCTGTAGGGGAGTAATCATGCTTAATAGGATAAGTGAATAGAAAACAAGTAAATGGATGACTTTATATAATTAAATGGTTAAGGGTAAAATAATATTTTTTTATTTAAATATTCTTAATATTTATTTAATGTTTATAATATATAATATTTATAAATATTTTAATATTGGTCAGTTGAATTTGTTAGAGCAAGTATCTTCAAATATCTAAATTGAGTTGTCATGTTGATAAATATTTTTAGAAATACCGCGCATTTTGTGTTGAGATTTGTACTGTATTAGACTACTTATTCATGTCAAGAGATAACTGAAGGTTTGGATATATAAAACAATGACACAAAAATACCTTGAATTTGCACCAAAAATTAGAAACACCTGTACTGCATTCATGTTTACCACAGGCTTGCCACAACTGTCTGCCGCAAATTTGATGCAAACTTTTAGCCACAAAGCTCATTTGCATGTGAAAATATTATTTTGTGGCAGTGTTCACTATAAGTTTACCACAAGAATTTGCCAGACACTATATTTTTGCAAGGGATAGCTTCTCAACTTCACAGGGATAGCTTCACATCCTGACTGAGAGAGAGAGAGAGAGAGAGAGAGAGAGAGAGAGAGAGAGAGAGAGAGAGAGAGAGAGAGAGAGAGAAAGCTGAAATCGCTAGAGCAGGAAGATTAAGTTTAATGTGTGAAAACAGTGAAGTCAAGCTGTTAAGCAAGGGACAGAAGATGGCTAGCATGGTAGGCAGTATGATGGTATTTAAAATATTAGTGTTGTAGCAAGATGGAAATAAATTTTGTTAAGTTAGAATTAAGATGTAGAGTATAAAGACAAATATATTAGGTCCAGGAAAAAAAAAATATGCTAAAGAAATTAAAACAGGGTTGTAATTATGGAGACAAATCAATATAAATGCACTGCGAGAGGCTAGTCTGTATAACATCTGTATCTGTATAACTGTATCACATTGAGCACAAGTTTATTGTGAGAAACAGAACAATATAATTTATATAATTTGTAGGCCCAACATTCAGATGTTCTATTTACCACAAAGGTGCACAAATGGTGGGACAACCAGGCCTGAGCTATAAGCAAAGGGGGGATTAACAAAAAAGCATGTTACAGATGTGGGGGTGAGCAGCAGAGGTGAGGGTGTCATTCAATAAGAAAAAAAAATGGCATGTGCCAAAAAAAGACACATTCTAAAGGTATGCAGATCAAATTGATCAGCTAGGAAGGTTGCAAAAGGGGGATCAGTGCACAAGACAAACAAACAAAGAAAGTACAAAGAGCACATCTCATTTGAAGGAAACAGCAAAGAGACTCACAGATGAAGTAAGGAGCATAAGTTCACAACACATAATTCAGAAAGAACCTAAATAATAGAGTCAGTGAAAAACTCAGAATCGGCAGCATCCATAGTACCCATACTAAAGCCTAACAATTGAGGTCATATTGACCTGGCCGCTATGACTATGAG
This sequence comes from Enteromius mattozi, assembly GCA_032359235.1. Lineage (NCBI taxonomy): Eukaryota > Metazoa > Chordata > Actinopteri > Cypriniformes > Cyprinidae > Enteromius > Enteromius mattozi. The sequence goes on from JAUMHE010000051.1 coordinate 7,121,435, forward strand.
CACCTCCTGATTCTTGCCACAGTTCTGCCAAGACTGCAAAGAACAGGACTATGTCTAAAGCGAGAAGCACATTCATTGGAATAGAATAGAACAGGACACAAGGTGGAAACTGCGGGTTTGCATCCAGGGCAAGAGTGAAACAGAATGCACCCATACCTTCCAGTCTCTCACAGAGCTGAAAGTTCACAGGCTTGTCCACAAGCTGCTGGGTAAAGAGGCTAAGTGGAAATGGGGTGATCAACAAGAGGATGCATTTAAGCAGTCAAAAGAAATTAATTAGCCAGCAGAAGCTGTAGTATACTATGACCCTCAAAAATGGTGATTGAATGAGACCTCACATGGGGATGGGTTAGGGCCACTGATCTATAATAGAGAACTGGATTGCTCATTACATTGAATTAATAGGAAATCATTACCTATTTAATGAAAAAAATCCCCTAATAAGTCAGCATTTTTAAATCTGAAGTATCCCTGTACATTCTTACAGTGTAAACACTTTAGGCGTAAACATTTATTTTTTAAAGTCCGTGTGAAATCAAAATTGACTATAAATATTGCTATTTTTGTGGTGAACAAATCATAGGTGCCCAAGTCAATCCACAAAAAAATTGTTTGCCTTCGTAATATTTAATCCAAATCTGAAAATGCCCCTCCCCTCTAAAATGACGGGCCTTCTCTGATGACATCAGTTTGATGGCTTGTGCATGAGCGTGACATCCTTAACCACGTACAGTAGACTTACTGCAAATGTTTCAACAATGATTTCATTTACAGCATTCATTTTAAAATAGGCAACGATTTATCCGGTGGCTAAATTAATTATTGATTTAGCACATATACATATAACTTTACCATTAAATCCGGTATAGGGAATAGTAAGATGGCAGTTTAGAATACAACGAGCAATCCAGTCATTATATATGTAACATCCTGATGTATCAGTATTGTAGACACACTGAATACAGCATAATGTGACGTCATCGCTATCGCGAGACCGTGAGTGTACGAGACTTGTGATAAGAAAGTGAAGTAAAAATGTCAGAGTAAAGACAGTAGCTGAACAGACGTCGTAGTATTGTGTTTATTATAAGCATATACAATTGCCAAAGGGCAAACACAACATGGTGTCAGAGTAGCAGTTCAAAAGACGCACCGACAGCAAAGACGATGGACGCGTACGGAATTCCAGCCCCGCGCATGGACTGGGACTCGCCGAACCTACCCGAAGCATGGCGGCGGTTCAAGCAACAAGCCGAACTGATGTTTTCAGGTCCACTACGGGAGAAACGCGAATCAGATAAGTGCAGTTACCTACTGCTATGGATCGGGGAGAAGGGACAGGATATATTTAATACCTGGACGCTTACCGAAGACGAAGCTAAGAGACTGCAGACATACTACGACAAATACGCAGCATATATCACCCCGAAATCCAACCCGATTTATGCTAGATATCGCTTCCACGAGAAAATACAGGCAGATGGCGAAACATTTGAACACTTTATTACTGAACTGAAGTTGCTCGTAAAAGACTGTGGATACCCCAGCAGCGACGAAATGGTTCAGCCTATACTGAAGGAATATGCAGATGTGTTCCAAGGCATTGGAGAATTTGCCGGTGAATGCACACTACGAATTAACCCACATGCAACGCCAGTAGTCTACCCTCCACGCAGAGTTCCCATTGCACTATGTACCAGACTAAAAGAGGAACTAGACAAAATGGAAGAACATTATTGTCAAAGTAACCGAGCCTACTGAATGGGTAAATGCGCTAGTAGTAGTCGAAAAGCCCAACAGCCAAGACCCCAGAGACCTCAACAAAGCCATCCAGCAACCACATTACCCACTTCCCACACTAGAAGAGGTCACCAACAAACTTGCTGGAGCCCGATGCTTCAGTGTCCTAGACGCAAGATCAGGTTACTGGGCTATCAAGCTAAGCATGGAATCGTCAATGCTGACCACATTTAATACGCCATTCGGCAGATACAGGTTCCTTCGCCTGCCTTTTGGCATCAACTTGGCGCAGGACGAATTCGAGAGGCGCGTAAATGAGACGTACGAAGGCCTCAGGGACGTAGCTGCTATAGTCGACGACATCCTTGTATTCGGCAAAGACAAAGAGGAACATGACACGAACCTAAGGGCTATGTTACAGCGCATGAGAGAGAGAGAGGACTAAAACTGAACCCTGACAAATGCTGCATTGGTGTCCAAGAGGTCAGCTACTTTGGTCACAGGCTCTCATGCGAAGGCATAAGTCCAGACCCTCAAAAGGTAAAAGCCGTGCAAGAGAAGCAGCCACCACAGTCTAAGTCTGGAGACCATACTTGGCATGATCAACTAACTAGCCAGATTCACACCACACCTCTCAGAGGTGAATGCACCGCACAGACAGCTACTAAAGCAAGATAGCGTGTATGTATGGGATGCGATACATGACAGAGCATTCAAACAAATCAAAGAGCTGATTACAAATCACCCAGTACTGTCATACTTCGACCCACAAAAGAATCTCACCCTGCAGGTAGATGCATACAAGATCGGCCTAGGGGCAGTCTTGCTTCAAGATGACAGTCCTGTCGCCTACGCCTCAAAGTCCCTCAACAGCACGGAACAAAATTACGCCCAAATAGAAAAGGAGCTGTATGCTGTACTGTTCGGATGTAAACGCTTCCACGAATACATGTACGGCAGAAAAGTAACTGTGGAATCAGTTTTTGAAAAAAAAGTTTTTACAACGTTGTTGTGTTTGCTGGGGAGATCATATCAGTGGAGGTTCTGGCTTTTATTTAAATCTTTTTTTTTTTTTTTTTGGAAGGTTTGTTGAAGTGTATTATGCTCAGTAGCCTAAGTTAAGTTCAGTAAGACCCCAGCCATTTTGTGTTTTTGTATGTTCGTGTGAACAATCGTTTTAATGTTCAGATTATTATTATTATTAATCTTTTTTTTTTTTTTTAATTAGGCTACATCTTCTCATTATCAATTTATTTTATTGATGTTAATTTCTATAATTGCTGAAATTTGGTGATTTTCAATTAAATATTTGACTATTAGCTGTTTCATGTAGCTTTTTTCCCCTTCTGTTATTGCTTCATGAAGACTGTTGCTGCTGACCAAATACCATGGTATAATTTTAATTGTTTTTATTTATTTTCGCAGGTCGTCTTTTTTAAAAAGAAAAAAACAGAATACCTTGTGCATGCATATTTGTGTTATATGATTTTTGCTTGATTGATTACAGGCACACAACAGAGCTATCAATAAGAAAACCTGTTTTACCCAATATAGTTTTTACTCTGTGTTGTTTAGCTTTTTAAATATTCCATTAGAGGGGCTTTATTTTTGGTAGTTTGATTGGATTAGCCTGGCTGTCATTGGTGACTAGTTCAGTTTTATATAAGTACACTGTAAAAAAAAAAAAATCCCGTAAAAAAACTTTTTTTTTTTTTTTCCGGCAGCTAGGGTGCCGTGAAAAAAAAAGTAAATTAACGGACTGTAAAAAAACAGTAATTTTCCGTAATCAAAAACGGAACTGTTCCAGCAGCTGGGACGCCACAATAAAAAAAAAACATCCCTTTCAATTTCATATCAAAATATTGAAAAGACTATGATTTATTACTTAACACTGGAATATTACATTCTCACATTTCTGTACACAATTTTTACAGATTGCTTAATAAATACTGTATTAAAACATCTCAATATAGCAGGATGCATTAACATTACCACATAGATTAGACAATTTCACTTTTTCCAAAAATAGTACATCTTTTACTTTAAATGTAAAATTTTTCAACAACTTAGTATTTGTCAAGGGCCTAAAAGTCAAATTTTAAATATACTCTATTCGGTTTATTAACTGCGTAGAAATAGAGGGGTCGAGCAATTAAACTGCATCAAGTAATTGTGTCAAAGAAGCTTTACAGTATTAAACACGAAAACAGTGAGGAACCAAAATTCCACTGTTCTTCCCTGGTCAGACAAAACCAGTAGTTTCTAGGCTGCAACAAAGTCAGATGTGCAGAGGACTCATCTGGTTCCTGTGGTTTTGTCTCGATGGCCATTGAGGTGATGTGGTTTTAACTGGAAAATTGTCTCCGGGGGTCATGTAGAGGTTCTGGTCTCTGCTGACATTCAGGGCTATAGAGGTCATCTCTCGGTGCTAATAACTGCACACATAGAGGGTAAAAACAGATTAGATTAAAAGGAAAACCTTCCATTCTAAAAATACATAGTATATAAATAGAAATGAAGATCATTAGAATTTCTGCCATATCTCACATTTGTAATGTCTTTTGACACAGTGTAAAGTGTGTAAAGCAACTTACATAGAAATTTCCTTCAAGATTCTTCAGGAGAGAAATATTTCCCAAGACACAAACCTGCACATATTTTGCACTGGCAGGGTACCTGAAAGAAAAAATTGATAGCAGTGAGCCAAAAAACTAAGATAAACAATATTTAATTTGTTTTTATTACTTAAAAAGTACCATAAATACCAGATATTAGTGAAGAAAGGATGAACAAATTATAAATAAGTTCACATACCTGACTTTTATTCTTGGATGAATTCTGACGTTTCTTCATCGGATTTCTAGGAAAGTAGAATGACAAAACCAGCAGTAAATTCAACTTGAAGCCATTGTAATTACCAAAGTACCTATTAAGACATATTACTTAAGGTTATACTTAACTTTTTTTGTTGTTGATGACAAATTTTTATGGCATTCTGTTGGTACTGGTTCAAGAGTAACCACCTCCATCTCGCTAACTTTGTTGAATTGGGTCCATCTTGTTCTTGTTATAACCATTCATCTTATTTGCATGAAATGAAAGACAGTTACTTTTCTAATATGAAAGTTGAACAAAAAAATTTAAATATTCAGTGTATGCGCAAATTAAAACACATACTTGTAGTTTTGATTTGTGAAAGTGCTCTCCTCACTTCTACTGGCTTTATAACGTGAAGGACACTCTTGGTACATGGGTAACGATGATTTACGCTTTCTAAGTTAGATGGAAAGTGAAAAATTATTTCAAATAATATGACTATTTCTGTGTAGCCCTTGATGATGTATATAAACTTTTAGACCTTTTTTCACCAACACCACAACTAACATAATATAATAACAATATAATATAATACAATCATAGACATCTTTCACCTTTTTAGCTTGCCCTTTGATATCAGCTGCTCACGTAACTTCTGCAGAGAGAAACAAAAACAAGCATGTGAGTGCATGGAACATGATAATTAACATTTCTACAAAAATCCACAGAAATTCTGTTAGTAAACAATAAAACATTCAGCTTCAGTTAAACCGCATGAAGCTCACTCTATAACCGAGTTTAGGCCTCCCAACCTGGCCCCAGAGTAGCCCGACGTTTCTCTTATTTGTTTCTAGACTAAGCCTAACGTAACTTTGAATAATTCAGACATCAGGTCATATTCGTTAACGTTACCTCTGATTAAATAAAAATCATGCTATAATCATCTTCTGTGGAAATTCCCTCATGTAACATTAACTTAGAAAAATGGTACTTAACGTTATTTAACGGAATGCAACGGAAACCAAAATAGGGAGCACAACTTGACTACTGTCAAAATTGGAGGCGATTTTAATATTACTCTTAATAGTCAAATTGATCGATGGCCTCCTGGCAGAAACTCATCGGTAACTGTAAAGTTAAAGTCATTAATGGATAGATATGGACTAGTAGATACTTGGAGACAAAAATTTCCTGACGATCCGGGATTTACCTGGTCTACCAAGAATCTTAGTAATTACTCTCGCATTGATTACTGGTTAGTATCAAAAGACTTAATTCAAGATGACATTTCCATTACTATTCATCCCACTCCGATGTCCGAAATATGTTTGAGAGAGAAATATCTAGAACTTCCTATTGGAAGCTTAATATGTCAAAGTAGAAATTAACCATTTACTTGAACATTATCTAAAGGCGGCAATTGCAGAGCAGTCTTTTTTGTAAAAACTGGGAGTTATTTAAATTTGAATGTGCAAAATTCCTAAGATCTCATGGTAGCATGTGTGTTAAAGCTAGAAGGGCAGAAGATGAAATAGTGACAGAACAGTGTTTTAGTCGTCGTCTGATAAAATCAAACAGGCTACACATAAGATAATGACAACAGCAGTGCTTGCATGTGAAATTAGGTGCAATTAGTAGAAATTTGTACTTCATTTAGTACTGAGATGTAAATTTGCAGACGCTCCCTGAAGCAGCATAGGCGAATATCAAATCTAAAACTAACTTTAGCGTGCTCCGTTAACACCGGTGCGTTTTTGTTTTAAAACAGTGTTTAGAATAAAAACGATCATCGTTTACACTGGTGATAAACCTTCCCCGGGGTTTTCAAACTAAAACAGGGTCTGCAGGGTGTTCAGAAGTTTTCGTTTTTGAGGGTGGAAAACGCCGGGATATGCGCGTAAAGTTATGCTTTTTAAAACGAAAACGCACCTAATGTAAGCATCAGTTGCGGCAGCCAGCTTCAGATACATAATATTTTCGTTTGCTACGCGCAGGATACACACGAAGAGCGTTCAACTCGGACACGCAGACGGTCGTGGTAATAAACACCCTTATCATTCGCGTGTCCATACTTAATGTGCATCTCGTGAAAAGCATTTTGAGGGCCCCTTATCTTTTGGGGGCCCAAGGCAGTTGCCTACCTTTGCCTAATGGCTAAGTCCGCCCCTGTCCATAATGGTTTGACAACAAGAATTAAACCAGGAATGTAGCTCATCCGTTCCAAAGGAGTCAGAAGGAGCACAGAGCTGATTGAAGGCAGGAGAAAACTGTACGGCAATCGAAGGGTTAATAACCTGAGAGCGCGAGATTTAACTGCAGTCTGTGAAAAAACAACATTAAATAACACAGGCATATGATCTGAGAGTACAAAGTCAGAGATTTCCAGATTAGTGATAGGCAAACCAAATAAAAGAACAAGGTCCAATGTGTGTCCATGCTTATGTGTAGGGCCAGACACGGACAGGAACAACTTTTGGCTTATGGCCTTAGAGGTGGCTTTTCTCAGGGGAATTGCCTTTATGGAAACTAAGAAGGAAGGGACATGTCGTGTGTCCCAGTGGACGCACGTGACCGGCAGCTTGCCATGTGAGACAAGCCGGGGCCCCACTACATCTGGCCAAACTAGGGGGATGACGCTGACAGAGTCTAAAACGCCTGTATAGTTACTGCCTTGTACCTCGATCCTCGTCAAGGGTCCCTCTTGTGGCGTTCCTTGATGAACCACACAGCCGGCTGTGAGACCTGATGGCCGAACAGACAAAACTGGACTTCACTCTGGAGCAGACCAGAGTCGTAAAACTGATCAATGGC
>JAUMHE010000051.1:7142453-7158626 GCA_032359235.1 Enteromius mattozi
CATACTCATTTTCTATTTGTTGAATTCAATTGTAGTGCAATATAAAGTATTCATTTTGAGTTGTAAATAGTGTTGTGGTTTATTAGGCAAATTTAAAACATTAGTAGCTCAGTCCTTTATATCTATATCTATTTTAAATCTGTCAGTTATTTAGGTTATAATTTTAAAACTTTAAATATTTTTTTGTTACAAAAACCCATCTATCTGCTTCAGAGGACATGTGACAACCCCTCGGAGGTGTATAGGTTAGTTTTCCGATGCAGTACTTGTGGATATATCCGATTTACGGATATTCAAAATCATGGCCACCATCCACCAGCATTACCAAGTTTGAAAGAGCCAGGATGAATAAAAAAAAAATGCAGACTGTGTCAAGAAAGTCATGTACACCTAGGATGGCTTGGGGATGAGTAAAATATACCGTAATTTAAATTTTTTTTGGTAAACAATTCCTTTAATGTTGGATTCTGGTTACACAACATAAAAACTAAATCTTGGTCAACCGACTACACAATCGAAATGTAACCAAATACCAATGACTTATGATGTTGTGTGCCAGCTGGGAACCTGGGTTATGGCACTAATTACTTGTTTCTAAGGTATCCATACGCAGTGACTGACTGTTGTAAACTTTCTGGTTAAAGAGGCACACATTGACAGATGCTTTCTCCAGCTATAGAATTTGGTTCACTGAAATAAAATGCTACATTTTTTTAAAGGTAAGTGGTTGCAAACAATTTATTTTAGATACATTTAAAATTTTGTTGAAAGTTAGTCAACTAAATTTGTTTATTTAAATGTAGCTTAATTAAATGGACTGCAACCAATTTAAATTGTTTTTCTAAATTCAATGAATCATTGTACACTAGTTTTCATGTAAGACAATCTCTGCTTGAATTTTTTAATGAAACAAATCATAAAAATTTAATAAGATTTAATCACTGGAATATTTGTTTTGTTGATTTCAAAATAATTTCTTTAAAAATGCTTCACATTACAATAATGCTCCAAGGACCAGATTTACTAACAGTATTTGGCCTCAAACTAAACCCTCCTGCATATGCGATTTTAGGTGTTCATCTTGCATCAGTTTGGGGTAGTCATCTTATGGTATTTCATGTTGAAAAACTTTAGTTTAGTTTTAGCTGGTTTTACAACTGTGTTGATTCTATACATTACACGCACCTGATTATGATCGCCTATGCTCGTTTAGGACTAATTTGGAAATACGATGGCTCCATCTGTGTTCTTTTACTTTCACATTGTTAGCAGATTAAGATTTTTATTAGAATTATCCACTTCTATTGCCACTTTTATGTGATTGCACTCTAACACTAATTTGCACTGTTAAGAAAATCTGGCCCCAGATATTTCTAGGTGTTCTGCTGTGCTTGAAGTTCTGTTCTGCATAAATTTGAATAAACTTCACTGTATCACAAATGTTGTCAATTAGTAGAAAATAAGAGGAAACAGGCAAGGACAGTGTGATGATGGAAGAAACAAAAGATTAATACGTGGCTAGTGAGTTAGTCAATCTCTGTGGTATTTTGGTCAAGCTACAGTAGCTACCCCACTTCAATCTTGTATGTCTGCAAACCAGAGAGGCTTCTTTTTTGACACTAGTTCCTAGGTAGTGTAAAATAGAAGGCTAATGCAACTTTTTGTTTGTGTGGCTAATAGTTTGTGCACAGACATAATTAAATTGAATAATACATAAGGGTGTTTTGTTGTTTTACATTGTTTAAATACAAATTTCACATCAAAGACATAAACTCAGTAACTAGACTTGGATAACCAGAGATAATGAACACAGACCATTTGATGAGATATCCAAGGAGAGGTACTGAAACCTATATCACCAACATATTAGTAAAATCTGTTCTAATGGCAGTACTGACCTTTGCAAACCAGGCCTTCCTTCGTCAAAGCCTGCTTGCATACTGCACAACTCTTGGCCTTTTTAAAGGTCTTAGACTTGAAGGTGTGGGAATGAACAGCCTCAAAATCTTCTGGCTAAAGGGGCAAAGAGGGATAGAGTGTTAGAATGCATTCAGTTAACTAGCCATTACTTCATTGTTTTAGGTCTTACAAAAATTTCACAGATAATTTGAAGTGATGGTAGATCCTGTATGGTTTTATTGTTTCAGTGTTAGTATGACAGAAAGGAAGTCAACATTATTGTTCCACAAACACACAAATATAGTAACTGTTTCAAACACACAAACATAGTACACATGTAGTAAGTCCCTTTAACAGCCATTTGGTCAAGGAAATGAAAAGTGTGATCCTCAGCATTTTCAGCTGTACTATCTCCCTAAATCTTAATGGCTTTTGTCACACATTGACAAGACCATTAAGCACACGACAGCACAGCCTGGTATGGATGACCTTGGCTGTGGAAAACCAGAGAGAAGGGTTGGCTGGAGACTCATTGTACACTAAAATAACTCTTTGCTTAACTTAGAACAATCAAGTGTAGCATTTACTCAGAATGGGAAAGATTCAGTTGCATAAACTTAGCCTCCATGTTAAGACAGTGTCTTAAGAGCTAGTCTGACCAACTAGCAGTTAGCCAAGAGTAATCTGTTTTATTTTTTGGATTCAACTTAGACTAATATACATTTTTATGTAACTGAATTTAAAAAACTGTGACCACTCTTAAAGAAAAATTTAGCTGACTAACTTTTAAGACAAGTCTTAACCTTGTATGCAACCGGCCAAAGTTCTTGTAAGTTTTTCAGTTTCACTTTATTTTGACGGTCTCTTTAACACATTCTGTTTACTATAAGTAACTAAGAATAAGAATAAGTTGACATGTACATGTAAAGTCACTTATAGTCAGTAGAATGTCAGTTGGGAGACCATCACAATAAAGAGGTAGCAGATATTAATAAGATTCTGTTGATGTAGTTGCAACATTACTTAATGTCAACAGACTGCTCAAAAGAGACAATCAAAATAAAGTTTTTTTTCTTATGAAAAACAATCGATCAGCTGATATACTGACTTGTTTGCATGACAGATTTATTCAAACTTGCTGTCACAATCCCAGTTTTGTATTCCCCTGTCTTGTTTTTAGGACTTTTTTGAATGTTTCTCAGTTCTTATTGTTCCTGTGTTCTCATACTTCCTATGTTTAGTTTCTGTTTCCTTTGTTTCTTTGCCTAACATTTCAGTCCCCTTAGCATGGGCATACACTGTACAATTTCAGTTTTTGTTAATACCAACTGTCACTGTATGAGTAAACGGATTGTGATGAGCCAAAGCTCAAGATCTATGTGCTCACACTATACAGAGCTGCTACTTGACTGCTCACACTATACATGCGAAATAAACATGTGGGACTCCCTGAACCCAGAGCTGTGTGGCCTCCATCACTTCTACCCTAAACACATGTCATGTCGCCATGGTTTCACTTCTGTTTTCATACAGGCGCAGGGAAAAACACTGCTTCAACTGTCTGTTACCCTCATGAAGGCCAACCTAAATTTCTGACAGAAATCCATTAGACCATCCGATTGGATCTGGAGAGAAGATAATCACCTCCCGTACCTCCTGTACACTGCACGTTAGGGGTGGGCGATTTAAGTTAAAATTCATATCAAAATAATTTCCACTGAACAGGCGATATCGATATTATATTGCGATATGAGAGGAAAAAAAATTGGAATAACATTTTAGTAGACCTTAGTAAAATTGCAGGCCAAATATGTATTTTAATCTTATATAATTAGAAAAAAACATGATTTCAATATCTAAGGCAAAAAATAAAATGGTCTGACTTTAGATGTTTAAAATTATGCTACCTAAACCACCTGCACAAAAGAAAACAGCAAATAGACTGAAAGAACATGCAAGGTCACTCTTTGTCAGCTAAGAGAATAAGAAAATGGCATCTAAAATTTTCTAAAGACAGTTTCCTTCAGAGATTCATTCATATTAACCTCCTGCCCCTAATTCAATATTTATATATTTCTTTATATATTTGGAGCATTGTGAACAGGGATTTTGCACTGCCTGTTACCGCTAACCTGATTTTAACATGTTCCTGAGTCAACATCTTTGTTGACCCTGGGTTCAACATTGTGATTAACCAATCAGATCTGAAGAAACAGTTGACAGTTTTTGTGAAGTTTAGGCTTACAATCAGTGTTTGGTGCTTGTACATCAGAGTCAGTCATTTATTATTTCCTCTGATTTTAGGCATTATTCATGGGTAAGGTTAGGTTTAGTTGTAGAGATATGGTCAAGACTATATTTTTGCATTAAAATGTTGTTCCCGGGAACACATTAAACTTGGCAAAATCCGGATGTGCGCCTGCTACAGTATTTTCTCTCTTTGTGTCCGTCTTCAGCATCTCTGTCCTGTGTTAACAGCCGTTTACAGACTTAGTAATATTTCCACATGAATTACTCTTTGAGAAATTATAATACAGTTTGTGTGTGGTTCCAGAATAGATATCAGCCAAAATAAATTTAAAAGCCAATCATGCATTTAGAGAAAAAATCATCCGGTTCAAACAAGGCATCTCTTTCTGATGATGCAGTAATGACTGTGGGGGGAAAATATCTTTGTCTGAAAGTTTAAGTATCGCCTGAGACAAAAAAAAAGAGTAGCACAAGTCAGAATTTGGCTCAAAATCAGGTGAAAATCGCACAGTGTATGTCCAGCCTTAGTTCCCTTTCAGTCGGTCACTCAGAGTCACGTTGGATATAACCGACGAATTGGGATCTCGCTTCGAGAGACCAATCCACTTCAAGTGTATTAAAACACGCCAATGAACACTGGCATGCGCTGATTGCATCCAGCTGCAGCTGATCACAGCGTGAGTATAAATGAGCAGCTGGTGCAGCGCATATTCAGCTTTTCGAAGCCCCAGACGGTTTAGCTGATTTGGGAGTGTTTCGGTGACCCTCAGGTAGATCTGTTTGCCTCTCCAGAGACCTCTCATTGCCAGTTGTTTTACTCCCTGACCGAGGGAACTCTCGGCACGGACGCCCTGGCACACAGCTGGCAGTGAAAAATGAAAAGACCCCCAGAGATGCCCAATCAGAGTCATGCTTTCATTCCTGCAGCAGAGGTTGGAGCGAAGGCTGTCTCCCTCCACCCTTAAAGTCGATGTGGCAGCTATCGCTCCAAACCATGACCCCATAGATGGGAGGGCGGTTGGTAAGCATGACCTGGTCATCAGGTTCCTCAGGGGAGCCAAAAGGTTGAATCATCCACGGCCCCCCACTGTACCCTCTTGGGACCTGTCTCTAGTGCTAAAAGAGCACTTCAACCGGCCCCATTTGAGCCTTTGCCAGCAGTTGAGCTGAAGTTTCTATCAATGAAGACTCTGCTCCTGCTCGCACTGGCCTCCATCAAGAGGGTAGGGGACCTGCAGGCATTTTCGGTCGACGAATCGTGCCTTGAGTTTGGGCCGGCAGATTCCCAGGTAACACTGAGGCCGCGGGCCGGCTATGTGCCCAAGGTTCCCACTACTCTGTTTAGAGACCAGGAGGTGAGCCTCCAAGCACTGCCCTTGGAGGAGGCAGACCCCTAGCTTTGCTCTGTCCCGTCCGAGCACTAAGATGCTGCGTTGACCGGACACAAAGCTTCAGGACCTCAGACCAGCTCTTTGTCTGTCACGGAGGGCGGCAGAAGGGGAATGCCGTCTCCAAGCAGAGGATGGCCCACTGGATAGTGGACGCCATCACCCTGGCCTACCAAGTACAGGGTGGGCCCTGCCCCCTCAGTTTACGGGCCCACTCAACAAGGAGTGTGGCATCGTCCTGGGCGCTGGCACGTGGCGCCTCACTGGCAGCTGCGGGCTGGGTGACCCCTAACATGTTCGCTAGATTCTATAGCCTTCGTGTGGAACCGGTATCCTCCTGTGTTCTCACCTCAAACGGGTAGAGGCACTGAGAGGCCGGTTTCAGGATGACTTGTTAACTTCTCCAGAGTCTCCATACAGTAGACCCTGTTGAGTTTCTCTGTCCCCTCGGCAGCCGGATGTGGTGGAGTATCTGGCGCCAGGCCCTCACTCGATGAATCCTTGAGAACCGGTAGAGGGCTGGGGTCCATGTGGAGTACCTGAAAGGACTCCATGTGTATATTCCACAGTTAAGACCTAGAGCCCGTGTTTCCCTGGCAGACCTTCAGCTACCTTAAGAGGGTTCAATCACCTCCAATTTTCCATATGCACTGAAATACTGTCCATATGAGTATACGTCCTGAGACCTCCTACGGGAAGGCTGGACTTCCGTACGCCTGTGTTCAATAGAACGGGACGTTTCCAGTGTTCCAGTCTTACTGAACGGGCAGTGCTTTGATAACAGTAGCTGGCCTCTTGTGGTGAGTCCCGGCCTACGCCAGACAGAGGGGGCTTGGAAGACTCCCGCAGGACACTGGAAGGGAGAGCGTCCATGGCGTTTTGGTAGGGATCCCAATTCGTCTGTCATATCCGACATGACTCGGAGTGACCGACTGAAAGGGAGCGTCTCAGTTACGCATGTAACCCTCGTTCCCTGAAGAAGGGAACGGAGATGTCACGTCACGTCGCCAAAGGTGCTTTACCACCGCTGAGCAGCTGGGTCACCGGCTCGGCTCCTCAGCAAAAACCTGAATATGCGTTGCATCAGCAGCAGCTGGATGCAATCAGCGCATGCCAATGTTCATTGGCGTGTTTTAATACATTCAAAGTGGATTGGTCTCTCGAAGCGAGATCCCAATTCGTGTGTCATATCCGACATACGTAACCAAGACGTTACCCTCATTAGTTTCTATAGTAATTTATTAGCTCCTCTTTATCCATGTTATTGTCACGTGGCTGTGTCAAGGAATAGACATGAAGACGAAAACGTCTTTAATAATCCACAAGGGTAATATCCAGACAGGGCAGGTACTGCTAAACACAAGATTAGACACTTAAGATTCGACAAACAGACACTGAGGTGGAGTCATGGGATCCTCCTGCCATGACGTGATGGAGACCTGACCTGCGGCGAACTCACAACAAAGATGGTGGGCTGAGGGGCTGACAGGAAGCAGCGGCAAAGGGGCCGGAAATGCCGAGGCTAAGGAAGTAGTGATGATAAGAGGAGGCAGGAGAGGGAGCTTGCAACTTCCAATACCAGGAGTGCATAACAACCTCTGTTGGCGTGTTAGGACAGACAGACGGTTCAGGACCTCAGTGGACTTCATTGGACTTAAATTGCCTCCTTGGCCATAAAAGGACATGCAGAGAGTTAAGACAATTACTGAAGAAGACAGAGTATACTAGCATAACCATCTATTAAGTTTCCCGAGTCCTGCCTCAGCTCACCCTCAATGGTGGTACAGTGGGCAGTGCTTTTCTCTGTCCTTGTTGTCTTATCCACCGTCAAGTGCATTGTTGCCAGCTCTTGCACCTGGTCAGACATTGTGTGAGAGTTACTTTCACAGTGGCCTTGACAGAAATACAGACTCATGCCTACGGACAGTATGTATATATGTACAGATACATATTTCGACCTAAAGAGTTGGTACACCGTATTAACTTTGTGTGTTTTTTTTTTTGGCAAACAACAGAGGTCCACAGTGTAAATAAAAACATGGATAAAAATTGTGATATTGACTGATATTCCTTTAAAAAAAATAATATTTTAATAAACTGTGTTTATTAGTTTTACTACTTTGAGATATACATTCTTCTGTCGTAATTTCTTCAAGTTAAACCAAACTTTTATTTTGGGGAGTTGTAGCGAAGAGTTTCTGTGTGGAAATGATGGGTCTCTTTTTGCTTGAGGAGCACTCTGTGTTGTGCAAACAACAACGAGCAGATTAGATTATACAGAATGGAACAAAAATAACTTAAAGACAGCTACCCTCTCACTCCATAATTCATATAGACTAACAAAACTTGAAGAGAAATGAATGCATTACTCTAAGCACAAATATCTGTTATACATTGAATGGGCTTTGCAGACTAAACACTTTGTAATATTCCATAAGGAAAAACAAACAAACAAAAACCAAAACAATGCTTTACTTACAGTACACACTAAAACTTCAATTCCAACCATGCTCATGTAACCCTGAATATCCATAAGCTGGTTCAGGGGTGTATTTCAGAAAGCAAGGTTAACTTACCATAGCTAAACTTGATTAACCAACACAAACCTTCTATACTTGAAGGTTATATCATTTTTCTTTTCTTTTCTTTTTTCCGTTAAATCTTTAATCCTTGAGAATAAGAATAATAAAGAATTATACTGTTGGTTTGGTGTTGGTTTGATGTTAATTATGATAGTTATATCAGATATGTATTTTTATTATAGAAATACTTTATTTATTATATAAACCACATTCACACGGAGGTTAATCGCAAAGTCTTGATTTGCTCTGGTGAACTTTACTTAGCGTTTTTCCTGTGTTTGTTTTCTGTGTTTTTGACTTTGGACCATTTCCCTGGATTGTTTGATTGTTCTCTGCCTGCCTCGAACTCTGCTTGTGACCCTGACCTCGATTCTGCCTCTTCTCCATTGCCCAGTCTGCCGTTGTGTGACCATGCCTGCTTTTGACCATGTCTATGAATAAAAATCTGCATATGGATCCGCACGCCTCCGCCGCAATCATTACAGAAGACTTCGCCATTACAGGATCCAGCGACTTTTCCCAGGAACGTTGGTCAGGTATGAGCCCCACTATAAGGCTTGTCACATTAAAACAGGGCCAGCGCTCTGTTGAGGATTATATGGCACAGTTCATCAAGCTCATGGGTCAGGTTCCGTATAACGGACATTTTTTCAAGACAGTGTTTTGTTTCGGAAGAAATGAGCCCGTTAAAACCGAATTACCTGAGGCGGGGTTCCCTTGCAGTCTCCATGACTACCTGCAATATGCCCTCATTCTGTCTGGTTCTTCTTTCAATGTATGTTTCTCAAAGGACAGTTGCAACTCTGACATCTCGGCGGTGCCTGAACCGACTTACACCTTGGGCCAGGAACACAAAATGGCCGCCACTCCAGAGCCACAGCCACAATTCAAGATGCCTTGCCATGCCTCAGCCAGAGTCAGCGCTCAAGATGGCCACCATGCCTCAGCCAGAGTCAGCGCCCAAGATGGCTGCCATGCCTCAGCCAGAGTCAGCGCCCAAGGTGGCTGTCTCTCCAGAGCCACAATGTCAGCACAAGATGGCTGCCACCTCTGAGCCACTGCACAAGATGGCTGCCGAGTCTGAACCGCTGTACAAGAAGGCTGTCGTCACTGAGCTGCTGCACAAGAAGGAGGTCAAAGTAAAGCTTGCTTACAGAAGGAGGTGGATGGCATCCAACCTGGCGGATCCACCAATGACTTCAGTAAGAACCGCTGGCATTCCCAAGCCCACTTCAGAGACTGTAACTCCCTATGAGCATGTTCCCAAGCCTTCATCAGAACCCCTAGTGGTAAGAAAGCTGGCCATAGCTTTTCAAGAGGTTCCATCGGTGGCTGCACGATCTCTAGAGGGTGTTGCGAAGGCCGATGCCTTCCTGGAGATTATGCCGGTGGCTGCACTGACCTCTGAGGTTGCCAGTGGCAAGGTTGAGTTCTCGAAGGCTACGCCAGTGGTTGCACGACCCCCGGAGATGTTGGCTTTGGTCGTAGACTCTCTGGAGGTTCCACTGGTGGCTGCACAACCTCCAGATCCAGCCATTCATGCCATGGTACCCTCGTTCTGCCCAGTATCAGCCATGGAGGTTCTGCCAGTGGTTGCACGACCCCCAGAGATCTCGACTTGGGTCGTAGACTCTCCGGAGGTTCCACTGGTGGCTGCACAACCTCCAGACCCATTAGTTCAGGCCAGTGAACCCTTAACTTGCCCTGCCACAGACACGGAGGTCGTTGAACGCTCATTTCAGTTCCCCGCAGCCTCCGTTCTGCAGTCACGGCCAGGAGAGCCGGTCCCCAGTCCAGTTCCAGAGTCTCGGCCAGGAGAGCCGTTCCCCAGTCCAGTTACTGAATCACGGCCAGGAGAGCCGTTCTCCAGTCCAGTTACAGAGTCACGGCCAGGAGGGCCGCCCCGGAGTTCCGTTTCCGAGTCACGACCAGGAGAGTCGTCCCCAAGTTCCGTTCCAGAGTTACGGCCAGGAGAGCCGTTTCCGCATCCTGTTATCAAGTCAGGACCAGAAGTGTTCTACTATGTCCCGCATTTGCCTCAACACCTGTTCCGCCCCGGAGGGAGCCTCTGCCATCTGCTCCACCCTGGAAGGTGTGTCTGCCATCTGCTCCACCCCGGAGGGTCTCTGTCCTGTCTGCTCCACCTTGGACCTTCTGCAAACTCAAAGCAGGTAGTGTCTCGGCCATAGAGGCCGTAAGTAACCTATCTCTGCTCTCAATACCAGTCCTGCCTGTTCCACCCTGGTGAGTGTATGTTCTGTCACCGGTTCCACCCTGGAGGGCGTCCCGATCGCCTAAGCCGCCCTGGAGGGCATCTCTGTCACCTGTTCTGTCCTGGAGGGTGTCCCGGCCGCCTAGGCCGCCTTGGAGGGCGTCTCTGTCACCGGTTTCACCCTGGAGGGCGTCCCGGCCGCCTAGAGATGCCCCCCAGGGCGGCTTGTCACCTGTTCCGCCCTGGAAGGCATCCCGGCCGCCTAGGCCGCCCTGGAGGGCGTTCCTGTTACCTAAGCCGCCTTGGCGTCTTTGTCACCTGTTCCGCCCTGGGGGGCATCACCGCCGCCTGTTTTGCCCTGAACAGTTGTAGTGGGAGCGTCTGGAAGCCGCTCCTTAAAGGGGGGGCTATGCCAGGATGGAGTTCCATGCGGCCCCCCTAGAAGGGCACTCCCCATATCACTGTCATCTGGCCTCACACGGACTCAGTCTCCCATAACACACCACTCACTCACACCTGTCTGCCATTTCTAATTACACCAACAGCTGCAGCTCATCACCACACCCACTCACTCATTGTCACACTGCATATAAATCACATTCACACGGAGGTTAATCGCGAAGTCTTGATTTGCTCTGGCGATCTTTACTTAGCATTTTTCCCGTGTTTGTTTTCTGTGTTTTTTGACTTTGGACTGTTTCCCTGGATTGTTTGATTGTTCTCTGCCTGCCTCGAACTCTGCTTGTGACCCCGACCTTGATTCTGCCTCTTCTCCATTGCCCAGTCTGCCGTTGTGTGACCATGCCTGTTTTTGACCATGTCTATGAATAAAAATCCGCACGCCTCCGCTGCAATCATTACACTCTCTCTCTCTCTCTCTCTATGTATATATATATATATATATATATATTACATAGCTATATTGTAATAATATATAATATTAATTGTGCACAATCTGTCACACCCATGGAGTCTCGTCAGTAGGTCACACATCACTGGTAGCGCTAAAGTGAACTAAGCCTGAAATAGAACCTACTCCGGAGCAGGTTATTTTCAGAAAATAAGTTGCTACATACGCCTAAAAGTTACTTCCATTTTTGGAACCAAAAAATGAGTTTATTTGCCCTTAAACATGCCCGGGTATGTCACGTAACCTGCTTTCTGGAACACCCCCCATGTGTGTTTGATCGGGGTTGACAAGCACAGGGTAAAAGTGGACACAAGCAGCTCCCATTTTAGAGCAATGTTTATTTTAGCAAGTAGATCTTATTTGTGTATTATTTGTCTACTTTACTGTTCTTCTTTTGAAAGTTGAAGCTGCTATAGACAAAAATAAATAAATAAACAATTCATAATTTAGGTAGGTAGAAAGTGTGTATTTTTTCCCACTTATATTGGCCATCCATGTTACTAGGATGATGACAATGCATGTAGACCTCGGTTCCAGTCCTGAGTTTATGGCACCCTCATAGATACTGATGGAATTCAGAGAAGATCAATATTCTCCTAAATCAAACGCAAAACATGCATTTGTTTATTGGGAGATCTGTGACGCAGCAAAGATGCAGCTACAATGTTTGTGCCTTTCCCCCTTTCCTTTACACTCATCCTCTCTATCCCCCTCCCCTTCTTTCCCCTCTCTCTTTCTTTTTTTCCCCCTCTTTTATTCAAGTGCAGTTCTCTTTCTCAGGCAGCCCACCCCCAATGTTTAGTTCTCTTTTTCTATTTCCCTCCTCCCTTCTCTGCCAGGGCCTTACTTTCTTCCATCTCGCCTGAATGCCTGCTTGCTTATGTCCCTGCTAACGTTACTTAAATTTTTCATTGGCCTTGCTATCTTTCGCTACTCTCTTTCCTTTCACTCCTTAGCTTGCCTGAATTCCCAGAGCTACCCATCACTGAAGCATCTTCCAGTTTTAAAAAGAAATAGAGGATTGGAAGCTACTGTCTCTGTCAAAGAAGTATAAAAACTGAACAGAAGGTTTCTCCCCCTGCAAGTTGATGGTCTATCAACATGCTGTGCAACCAGTAGGAATTCTCACTAAATTCTTTGATTGATATTGCCTCTGCAAATGACTGATTTGTCATTACATACTGTAGCAAGTTAAATGGAGTTAAAAATGTTTAAATCAACAGATCCAATAGTAGAAACACAGCTACCACCTTTACCAAACAGACAATTGACAAAACTTGACCAAATTGACAAAACAACATTGTTCTAAGGAAGGTATTTTGTTGCAAAGGAATTGATTAGTGTTATATTTGACATTATTTTTGGTAATGGTTATTAAAATATAAAACAGAATTCAGAAAAAATAAATAAATAACAGACAACACAATCTGATAAAGAATAAGCAATAACAATGAAGTAAAATTGGGTAAACAAAAAATTTACAAATAAACAAATTAATGATAGAAAGATAAATAGACAGGCTTGTTACCATTACTGTATGTTACCATTTTTCTTGGATTCTTCCAAGTTGCAACATAATAGTGCAATAGTTATTAAAGCAACAACAACTTGAGTTCTGCATGACTGAAAAATGTTTCACAAAACACACATGTGTAATTGGTGCTGAATGGAAATATACAATATTTACTTTACCATAGCAAATTTCTGGCTGAAGTAAATATTTCAAGTCGATTTTTAGTATTTAGTAGACAAATCTGCTCTTATTTTAACCTTCAGTCTATTATTTATGAGTTTAGATAGTATGCTTTGCTAACTTGCAGAAGACACTAACCAGTTTTAAATTCCAGCTGTGCAGATGGGGAACGTTGTAACACTGTGTTACAATGAGCCCCACTGTTATTAAACTATGCTATTCTATGACATTAGCAATATTTTTATACTATTTACTTTTTTGGAGATTTAATGAGAAACTACACGAAATTGGTGAATAAAGACTGACAACCAAAGCTTAATGTTCAGAAATGAGTATTTCACGAAATGTAAAGCATTTTGGTTAATCTTAATGTGTTTCTTCATGCAATGTGTTTATTGCCAAACTCCAAAAATAATCTCAGATTGGTTTCTCGACTGAACTTCTGCACCTTTAGCGACATTCATATTATTGATATTTAGCTGACAAATGCAGCAAATATATGATGCCAACATGTAAATATGGACCATAATCTCTAACAAATGTTTCTAGAACCTTATTGAATGGCACACAGCAAATCGTGTTGAGATATATAAGAGCCTATATGCACTGCTGTAAAGAAACACTTGCACACTGCAACATTTTCTGCAAATATATGTATTGATATTTTACATAATAATTACAAAAATATTTCCAAATTAATTTGAGGAAATAAAAATTAAATGTAATTACCTCTGTAATTCATTTCTCTAGATATAGTTATCAGGTATAATTGCACTGTTAACCTGTCCCTTAAACCTTAACACACCATTAAATTTAACCATACTGCCAAACCTGTCTTTAACCTTACCCATATCCCACTTCAATAGCAGCAAAAGTGTTTTGCAATACAATGTGAACACATTAAGTACATTGTACTCATTTTCTGATGTAAGTACATAGTTAAGGCCCATCTAATGTAAAGTAGGTCCAAATATATATGAAGAAATGATATATATACGTATATATACTGTATATAATTTTTTTTTTACAATAACTTGGATGATTGGGTCAAAAATCATGAATTCACAAGGTGAATTCATAAGGAAATGACAGCCACAAGGTCAGTCAAGCACTGCCTTTGAATTTTACCTCTTTAAAGGGTTAGGTCACCCAAAAATAAAAATTCTGTCTTTGATTACTCACCTTCATGTCATTCCAAACCCGTAAGAACTTTGATCATCTTTGGACACAATTTTACCAACAATTTTTTATTTTTTTAATGAAATTCGATATCTTTCTGACCCTACACAGACCGCAAGGGAACTACCACAACTGCAAGAATGAAGTAAAAGCATCGTTCAACCATAATTTTATGAAGCTTCAGAATATTCAATTTTGGGAGAGCTATTCCTTTAAGCTTTTTGAAAGCCTGGCCTGCTTGGTGATCTGACCTGACTGTCCTTAGTCTTAGTCTTAGTCAGGCCTAATAACTAGACCAAAAATATCCCCACTGCCATTTTTTTTGCACTGGTTCTCTACCCCACCTACTCATTGTTTGAAAATTTCACTTTTCTTATAAAGATGGCCTGAGGCTAGGACGTACCATAGCTTACAAGCTCTAAGATATATGTGTGTTCATGTATTTTGGTAGTAGCCATATTAGGTCTATATGCATGATGGGGACAATGATAGTAAATGCTTTCAGTGGGCAAGAAGAGGGTTTTTTGAGGGACCTTCAGTGGCAGAACTTGCAAGTAGAAGAATAGCTTGACATTGCTTCAATCTAGGTCATTGGAAGCATGTGATCTGCTGTTATGCTTACGCTATTAGGTGTTGCAGAGGGGATTTCCCAATGGACCATGGGGCCCCACATAATTGCATGGTTTGCATGGTGCCCAAACATGTCACTGGGTATGGGTTAATCTGTTCGATGTTCAAAAGCCTAGCCCTCTGTTTGTTGGTCCCTTCTGGTGTGTAGACCTGGGTATTTAATCCGAGGAAACTTCGGAACTCTTTACCTGGGTCTTAGGTATGTACTCCTTTAACAACCTTGATGGAAGCAATAACCACAGCAAATTACTTATTATCCAGTAGGGATGCAGTGATTAACCAGATTCGCTATTAACCACGATTTAACTCGTCATGGTTAATTAACAGTAAAGGTTCCGCTAAACCGAGGTTTTCTGTTACACAGAACGGGACTGTTGCAGCTTGCGCAAAACTAAAACAAAGTTACACTAGCGGTGCACCGGCTTAAATTACATGCTTATAGAGACACGGACCACCGTGGCTACCACACGCATTATTAACTGTGACAGAGGGCTAAACAGATCCTTTATTTCCACCGGAGAAATGTCTGTTGATAGTGTGAGACTATTTTGGGTACACCAAGAAGGTGCCATTTAAATATTGCAGTAAAAAACTGCTGCTAAAGAATGAATGCATAATGAATAATGGACAGCTAGATGTACATTGAACGATTTTAATGCATGGCGTGAACCACCTGACGCGAAGATATGAGCTTGTTAGCTCAGCATTGTGACCGCTTTAGATAAGAAAGAAATGAAAGTGTGGTAAGATCACATTTACTTAAATCAGTTATCTACTTAAATTAAGTATTCGGTCGATCGATCGAGAGAGAGGTGACAGTTGTGTGTGCGAATTAGTCTATCCTACCTATGGATGACATATGGATGCATCATAATTTGTTTTCATAAATCATAAATGGTTATCATGTTGGAGGAAAGGGTCACACAGACAAATTTCTGTGCACGATTACTGTGGAGAAAACTTTATTTGGAGGTTTGGGCAGGCGTAGAATGAAGTGATGGATGTGCTTGAAGTGTATTTGAGGTCATCATGAGTAGAAGTCTGATAGAGTAAGGAGGGAGGTCATTTTCCAAGATATACAATACTATACATAAACTAAAAGGGGTAGATTTCCAAATTGAGTGGTCAGTCTGAACCTAAGGGGACAGAGACAGACATGAGAGTTCACCTAGAGCAGGGGTGCCCAAACTCGGTCCTGGAGGGCCGGTGTCCTGCGGAGTTTAGCTCCAACCCTAATCAAACACACCTGCCTGTAACTTTCTAGTGATCTTGAAGACATCGATTAGCATCTTCAGCAGGGGCGGACAATCCAGGGGCCAAAGAGTAAAAGTTCTGCCATATTTTTGTTCCAGACATGAACTCAGCAGCTGATTTCACCAGAGGAGGAACCAACTCATTCCTTTCAAGACACAAGCAAGTCTCGAGACAAA
>JAUMHE010000051.1:7167482-7178405 GCA_032359235.1 Enteromius mattozi
ATTATTAAGCTCTTTTTTGAATGTATACATTACTGACAGAGAATGTTTATAGAAAGAGAACACTTTTTTTGGTTTTGTCAAATCTAAACCTACTTTGAGAGATGTTTATTTTCAGGGTTAACATACATCTTAGTCCCCCTCCCTTTTATCCCCCTATCCCACTTTAAACCAAACCTCCTACTTCCCAGTGAGAGTGATCAGTACATCTGGGATGGAGTCTACTCTATCTTCTCTTTGTCTTAATTAAATAAGTTCTGGGATGAATGGGCTGACAGATCTCTACTGGAGCTTGAAGGAAAGGGCTGGGGGAAGGGATGTTTTATTATCCTGTACACTTACAACAGGGACAATCTCCCTTGAGTAGCCTGAGGTTAAATGGATTGCTCAAGGGACGTTAGTGGTAGTTGAGCCCAGAGTGTCATATTAATGGATCCCTTTCAAATATCTGAACACAGTATAACAACATGGGTCTTTAACCACCCACAAGGTGTACATTTCTACTCTACTGGCCAAATCCTGTCTGCCTGTGGTTCTTTGGCATGCATTCCTATTTTAGCTAAAGGGCTCATTTTGCAGAAAAGTGCTGAAAGGTGAAGTTCAGGTCAGACAAGAGTCATATCCAGCCTGACTCAATGTAAATTAAATGTGTGTAATTAGCAGAATGTTAGTCTGCGTTATGATGGTTGTTAGGCCCTTTCGTACTAAATGCTTATATTCAACACAAACAATATTTTGAGTAGAAAAAAACACACTTATATGGAGCTGTACAAAGGTGATAGGAATTATTTGTATTAAAAGCAGGTTTTAGTAACCAGCATTAAATGCCAATGGATTGTTAATGAACCACATGCACAAATCTGAGATGACATTAAAGTGAAGTCACAGAAAAAGAGGTAAAAAAAAAAGTGTTTAGCACATTGTTTGCATAAAATATGCAAACATTCACACTTCTGCGAGATATAAATTATTAATATTATTTTGTCTACATTATGCACATATTTACACCTACATTAGTTTGCTCCATAAAGATTTTTTCTTTTTTTGCCACGTTTTACATTCACCTTTTTACAAATTTAATGCCCAAAAGAAATGTGCAAAAATTGCAAGTGGAGTGAGAATAATGATCAGTGACACTCAAATTGCTGCCACAGCATAGTAAGCAAACTGCTACTTTACTTCTGCTGTTCTAGTTCAGTCTCATAGTCCTGTGTTGATTTTATGTGCTGTAACACCACAATCTTGGAGGAACTTTGTTTCATTTCATTGTGTACAAGCTTTATATTGCTGAAATGACAATAAAGCCTCTGAAAATCAAATCCATTTTCAGCAAATATATAGTGCAGCTACAAAAAATGAAAAGAGTAACTTACAGTGTGTATTGAAAAGACTTAATTGCTGATGCTCCCATGTTTCTTTGCCTTTTCTTGCTAGTCTTTACAATTGACACACAAATGAAATGGTTATCTTGTCTGATCAAGTAAATGCATTGACTATAAGGTCATTTGTAAGTGTTAACATCCACTTTTTTTTTTGATAGATATTAAAATTAATCTTCTCTATTTTCTAATATCAGCACGTATAACTAAAACTTTTTCTGAGAAATCAGTGTTTTTCTGTGATTATTAAAAGTAAGTTTATACAGCAATTTTCTTGTTCTCTATGTGAGCTGGATGGCAGACAACCTAAAATGTGCATTTCACTGTATTCCGTCATGTATTGTACAGTAAAACACAAATCCTTTGGAATATCTAGAAATTACTATTTGAAAGGTTTTTAAAAGTATTTGTAGAGGTGATTTTATATAATCACATTTAATGACATTTTGCTGCATTAAATAAGAGACACATTTATTTATAATTAAAGTTGGCTGCCATTCTGATGAAAACACAACAATAATTGTGCAGGTTTGCTTGCATTTCAAAATGCTTTAATAGTTGTTTGGTATTAGAATGGGTATGTGACCATCTGTTTAAATAAAAAAAGATAAATAAAAAAATAAGAAATGCAATGTAAATGTTGTACAAGTTCAGAATGATGTTTTCAGAGACCTATACCTAGACTTCACTAATGGTTTTTTTTTTTGCAAAGCTCCAAAAATGCCCATTTCTCCAGAATTCCTTGATTTGTTTTCTGTTAGTGGGGTTAAGCATGACCTACGACGGCACTTTGACTGAGAATCAGACCAGTCCAAACCCCCACTTTTTTTAATTAATATGGTATAATGCTAATTTCCTGTGCCCTGAAGATTTTATTTATTTGTTTTTATTTTTACTTTTCTTGCTGACATTCCAAGTAGACTTATTTGTTCAGTCTCTTCCTAGTGGTTGACAGATGCACTTTCACAAAGGAGTTATCATAGTGATAACTGGTAACACAGTAAATATATTGCCAGTGGTTTAATGACTGAGATCTCAGTCTTGTACAAGCTGAAAAAGGAGGCTTCATTAACGGAAGAAGAGAAAGTGTCTACACAGAGCAAGAAATGGTGTTTTGTTGCTGAGATAGCTGATGGGGAAGTTGGATGAATAACGCTGGGTTATGGTCTTGGCAGGATCTGAAGGATGGGAACGTGTGCTGGGACAGATTGAAATTTGGGGGTGGGGTGAGTGGTACAAGAAAAAACAGTAGTTCTGCGGCAAAATATTTTTTTTTCTTCTGCAGGCACATCAGCACTGACAAAACCACTGAGGCATGAAATGAGCGAAATAATGAAAACTTGACCCCTAATCTGACCGCTCTCATTAACTTCAGACTGGGAATCTCATGCTACAAAGCTAAAGCATGCACCACCAAAGGCTCTCCTAACATATTCTGGGGTTGGTTCAGCACAAACACCCCATAAAACTCTACTGCACTAACAAAACCAAACGATCTGGTGCAAAGGATTCACAATATGTCCACAGAATTACTCCTTCCTTAAAAATGGCTGCCATTAACTCACCATAAACCTAAGGGACCCTTTGCGGCGGTGTCCTTTTAATCTCTAAAACGTTGGCAATAACAAAAACTGGGGGTGGAGGAAAGTGGGAAAGTGGGGACACTGAACCTGTCAGGTTTTGTTATCATAGCAGCAAAACTGGATGTGTGATTCAACACTTGTCACTAGTAACACTATCTTTTAAACAAGAGTTAAATTAAAGTGACTGTGCACAATGTACAGTAGGACAGTTTTTGAGCACAACACTCTGGAAAGCCACAGAGGCAGGACTTCGCAAAGTACACTTTGCTTAGACAGTTTTTAACATGCATTGAGTGGCTGAAATCCCACCGCAGGTAAAGGAAGGCTGAAAAATAGGACATGTCTAAATGACCAGACTGTTGTCTGGTAGCACTCACAATCAGCTGTGAAAGGTGACCCCAGTTTGTGTGTATGTATTGGAATGATTCAATACAGAGTAGGTCAAACAAATGCATTCTTACCTTATCTCTCCTAGCTGCTCTCAATGGAAAGAAACAAGAGAAGAGGAACTTCCCCCAGCTAATCACTGCTGCCAGACACCAGTTCAGCCGGGCCATGGTTGCCTCCTTCTGTCACTCTTTTGCTTCCTAAAATCACCCTTTCTATCCTGTGCTTATTCTCCAGGTAAATCCAATAACAGACAGCTGACAAGACAACAGATCCCTTTAGCTGCAGAGCAGGTAGCAAGAATTACCCTGCTCTTGCTTGCACACACGTTACCTTACTCAGTGGATGCTGCAGCATTCTGTCTGTCGAAGGAGGATGAGGAGGAAAGAGGGAGGGTGTGGGAGAAAAAAGCAGAGAGAGGGAGGGAGAGAGAGAGGAACATGCAGTGGGAAAAAACTAGAAATAGCAGAGAGGCAAGTTGCTTTTGATGAGGAGGAGGCAGAAAAGGAGAAAAAGGTTTGAGAAGGAACTGAATGTGTGTGAGAGAGGAATGTGTTTGAAGGAGAAAACGTTTCAGTGATTAACAGCAAAAAAAATTGAGATGAAGTAGGACAGGAGGCAGGCTAAGATACAGAAAGAAAGGGGGAAAGAGATAGAGAACGCAAGAGGGAGAGTGAGCGAGGAAGAGAGAAATAAAGTGAATTTGAGTCTCTGAATTCAAAGCAGATAAAGAGTGCATGTCATCAGGCAGCCTCACACGCATACATGCACACAGGCGCACGTGCGCAGTCTCACACGAGGTTGTACGAACGAGGGGAGATGAGCAATGTGCCGTGTGCAACTGGGTTTCTGTGCAAAGCGTTTGTGTGTTTTCTTTTACCTCTGTATGTGTGCTTGTGTGGATGCATGTGTGAGCTCTGTGTAATACGCTCTCTGGTGTCAAGTGCTCATCCAACTGCAGGTGCACCGCACCACTGCAGAGTCGCCACGCTTCACTAACAAACGTACCCTCTCACTGCATAGAGGGTGGGGGGGAGGGGGATAGGATTAGTAGAGAGCAAGCAGAGAGACAGAGAGAAAAAGAGATGCCAAAAATTGCCAAGAGGAAAAAGCAGAAATGGGGGACGAGATACAAATACATATTCAAATGCTCACTATTTTTTCTTTTCCCCCAACATTCCATGCACTACCACAGGTACCTCAAAAAAGACAAATTCAGTGGCACTAGTGAACACCATATTAAGGATAGAAAAAAAAACAATATCAAGGAAGTGGGTGTAAAACATCAGAAAATACATGTGATTGGGTGCTGCATATGCACTTTTTTGCCCAGCTGCAGAATCTACTTCATCCAAGCTAAATCCATCATTAAACACAACAGATTTCCATAATCACTGTGTCGCCATATTGACTGTACTGTCACATTCACTTTGAATGTGCGGTGTTTTTTTTTTATGTGAACAGACCTTGTGCCAGATCAGAGAAACATGAATCTCCCAAGCTCCCTTGCCAAAAAAGCCGCCTGTTACCATAGTCTAGATGACATGTACCACACATTTGCATTGCAGATTTGATTTGATCTTATTTGCTTTGGCATAGATTTCTTTGGGGTTTTGAAAAATGTGCTTCATTAAAAGGATAAGGATTACTGAAACAAAAGTTTGGGCGGAAAATGTTCATCTAATCCTGCCAACCACAACGCAAGAGTAGGCATACGTGACTTCTTGATCACTCCAATGACAGTTCCTCTGGAATTCTTCTTCGAGACTGCATTCACATTTTTAGACTGCATTTTTTAAAACACAAAACAAAAACAACACGGACCCTGAAACTTTCTCTGTCTGGCCGACCTATAGTATGCATGTTAATGCTATATCTATTTACACTGACCTTGAAATAAAATGAATGAACCACTGCAAATAACATAATTTTATATAAAAAACCCAATATAACAAATAAAAATAACATGAACTTACTTTGGGGGTTCAAACATTGTCACCATGATTGTGATGGTAACCACTCTCCCCTCAAAAATGTAAATGTATACATTTATCTCAGCACATGTCCTTGACATTTGTAATGAATGACAAAAAACAGGTTACAGGAGTCAATTTCTGAGTCCTGCGTACAGATCCTTATCAGCTTTGTCACATTGTGTTTAATCCCATTCAATTTAACATGTTTGTAGGATGTATCATCATGCACTATGATAAACCACCACTAAAAAATAGAATTTCCACAGGTAATGTACTCTGAAACTGAAAATAGGTTTAATCTTTTGACCTGGATTTACATCCATCCCAAGAAAACATTTATGGAGAATACACCTACCCTGGAATTTTTTTACCTTACAAATAACACCATACATATTCTTTTATTATATTAAAGTTCATGAAAATCATCTTTCCTTGTGCATTGTCTTCTTGAGTTTGTACCCAGCAGTTCACCCACAGAAATGGAATTGCATCAATGAACATATAGTTTTCAAAGTTCTTTCAAGGCTGATGGTACTCGTCATGATTGTCATCACTGGTAAGCTCTTAATCCTGTATTCTTTCTTTTTCTCTTGGTCTAAGGTGAGTTTCAGGTACACATCCTCTTTAACCTGCTTGTTTGTCCTTCTGTAGTTCCTCTTTCCTTTCAGGCTGCTCCTCGTTTCATTCTCTTATGTCATCTGGAGATGTTCTCTGTCCCAGTCATTCTGTTTTAGGGCTGTCAATATATTCTGTGGCTGGAACTCTGTGTCTGCTCTGAGATTGCTCATTAGCCGAATCCAGCAGAACTCCATTTTGTATTCCTATTTATACTCATTTTCAGAACAGGTAAATTCAGTTCTGTTAATTGTTATGCTTGCATGTACCCTTTCCTTTTCATGTTTTCTTTGTTTTTTCTTGGTGTCTCTTCCTTTTTCACAGGCATAAAGTCAGACAGTTGCAACAGATTCTAATAAAGCACTTATGTTCAGTATTTTTTATGACAAGGTATTTATTTTGAGTTACTATTTTTTTTCTTCCAGAAAGATCTGGGTTTGTTTGGACCACCTTTCTCTGTGAGAGATCAGACAAGAACTAGTTATGTGACATGAACCTTCTTGTCATACCTCCCATTTTTTATTGTTTTGTAAGTGCATGCATAAGTCTGTGGTAAAGTGGTCCAGCAAATAAATACTCATAGCCTACCTTACAACTCTTTAAATGCTGGAAATCAATGGATTTTATTCCAAGGGAGTATGGACTGGTAATTGGAGCTCTGGAATGTTTGCTAATAAAATCGTTCCTGATTAAGTGAAGTATCCACTCCTCTCCCAAATTACACATTTCCTAGTGATGTTGGAGAACTAAACTATGAAAACTTTTGGGCAATACCAGCTGTGAACATATGGCATTCTTCTAGTATAGGATTCTGTTTTCATCCTTTAACAGTTTGCTTCTCCAACACAACAATGCCTTTGTGATCTCATTACTGTTTTTCACCCTAGGCTACTGATGTGTCCTCATATACTGCAAGATCACCGTTCTCCTCCTTAGCAGTTTGAAAGGTTTCACTGGATATTTGTGCCACAGGAAATGCATGTTGTTAATTTCCTTTCTCTGCGAATGCTGTTGCAATGACTGCTGGACACAACTATGGCCTATTTTAAGGTGACTTTACGTGCCCATACATTTTTTCCCGGAAACGTCCTTGCCAGGATTTGTTTTGGCTTTGTTTTCAATTATCAAAAAATAGTTGGACAAATAACATGCAAGCATTGTACATAATGGACCAGTCATAGTGTGTGAGAAGGTGGATCTATGGTCAAAGTGATGCAAACATGCGTAAATATTAAGTAGAGTGACCACGTGCCAATTTTTTCACACTGAATGATTGTCTTTTTATTAACTAACATAAACGTGGATTAATTAAATGTGTTGTTCCATGTAGGGTGACCATACATTCCCCAGACATGTCCTGGCCAGGATTTCTATATTGCCTAAAAAAATCTAGGCTTTGGCTTTGTTTACGTGTGCAGACTGATCGGTGTATGACATCGGCTCCTTATGTATTCAAAACACTCTTGAAGTACTTTGAATCAAAGCAATATAGAAATCCTGGCCAGGAAATCCTGGCCACATCCTTTTTCAATGTTCGTTTGTATACCGCACAGACATCCTGTCAAGGCAGAGGCTAAGGCCCGGGGAATGGATCCTCCACCACGAGGTGGTGAGTGTGCCGGGATGCGGTCAGTCTACTGCTTGTGGCGCCATTCTGGCCGGGCCAAGTCTAGTTTCTCAGACTTGATTTCCCTCCTAGACGGCTAGCCATAGGAGATTACACCATCATGCACTCTCTCCCAGAGTTATGGAGGCTGTGGCCCCTGAGGGGGCACAACTCATAGCTGCCGGTCTCTCAACCGAGGTTGTTGAGACCATCCTCCAATCCAGAGCTGTACACCCTGAAGTGGAAACTTTGCAGATAACACCTGCTTGACCCAGTTAACTGCCCATTTGGTACAGTGCTTGAGTTCCTGCAGGCCAGGTTTTCTGCAGGGTTGACACATTCTACCCTGAAGGTCTACGTGGCGGCCATGCCCCCCTTGGTGGACGTTCAGTGTGCAAAGGCCCCCTGGTTTCATGTTTCCTCCGCTGCATATTGAGGCCGAATCCTCCGGCCAGGGAAGCTTATACTAAGTTGGATACTTTTCACAGCCTCGCTTCCTCTGATCTCCCTTTGCCTCTAGGGGTCAAGGCTCGCTCGACGCGGAGTATGGAATACTTTTATCTGGAATCTCTATCTAAGATATTTGCAACGCTGCCGGATGGTCCACACCCTTAAAGTTTTTCTGTTTTTACGGTTTGGACTTGCGAGCCACTCTTCTATTCTCTCGCCCTAGCTGTGCATCACATTTGAATACCATGAATGAAAAAGGAAGTGCTATTTACATCCTCTGAGTGAGCAGTCCGGGGGTGGTGACTTCTTCCACTGGTTTTGCTGTGGAGAAAGAAGCATTTCAACAGCTCTGAACATGAAGGACTGTAGGTTGCTGATCTCCTGGAGCACCAAAGGGTCCTAAAATCTGGAGCATGCAGATGTGGCCCTGGAGTAGGTGCAGAAGGTGCTTGCCTGGAACATGCAAGCAAAAGTACCCTGAACTGAAGGTTTGCTCAATGGAGATGGTTGTTGCACGAACGAGTGGTCTAACAGCTGTGAAATTGGCATAAGAGTATGTGCATGCTCATTGTGTCATTCATCGCTCTCAACCATTTGAAGCAAAACGCATGCAGACTAGTTAAAGTGGATGATTTGCTGACATTAACAGACAAGGAACCAATGTAAAGATCAATGTAAAGATTTGAGAAATTGTTTTACAAATTGGTGATTTGGGTTCTTAGTGAGGTCACTTGGGTCACCACAAAACGTATTTTGGTGGCAGGTATTTTGGTGGCCTGGCACAGAGCATGGCAGCACAAGCTCTAGCATGTCACCAATGTAAAGTGGTCTTCAGTTGTGAATATCAAAAATGGAGTAATGAGAGCAGGGTTGAAATCGGAGATTACTGACTATAGCCTGACAAGGCTGCTCAGGTTTGTGTTTTAAATTTTTTGGGGAGGTAATGTAAGGTTATATTGTCAGCCATAATATTAATATCACTGACAGGTGAGGCAAATAACATTGAATATATTGTTACAATGGAACTTGTCAAGGGTTGGGATATATTAGGCAGCAACTGAACAGTCAGTTCTTGAATTTCGTGTGTTGAAAGCAGGAAAAATAGATATGTAAAAATGTCTCAGTGATTTTGACAAGGGCCTTACATTGATGGCTAGACAAATAGGTCAGATTATTTACAAAACAGCAAATCTTGTGGAGTGTTTCCAGTATTTAGTATTTAGGACTTATCAAAAGTGGTGCAAGGAAGGACAATTAGTGGACTGCTGTCAAGATTATGGTTGCGCATGGCTTATCAATGCATGGCCTGTTCACACACAAAAGCTGTAGTTCAAATTGTTTAAAAACTTAATGCTGGCCATAATAGCTGTTTATTAAGGGTAAAGGGCATCTTTATTTTAACCTGAGCTGAAAGGTAATTTAAAACAAACTCCTTTACACCATAATTTGTCTTTTCAAGGTCATTTTGATTTTTAGGCATAACTAAAATGATGATATCTGAATAGACAAGTTGTTTATTTATGATATAGTCCATTAATTTTCACAAGTGTCCTTTATTCGGTTCAATTTGCAAATGATCTTAATCTTAAACATGATAAATTGCAGGCATTATAGGTGGGCATTATTACATTGATCACATTCACATACATTCACCACATCTCATGTTACTTTTCATTTTTTCATTTATTTTTAAATAATAAACTTAAAATCTAATTTTGTGACATGAGAAAGACCCTGCAGATTCTGCAAGGAAGATGCAAGGTTATGCATTTAACTGTGTGTTAATGGGACAAAATGTCCCCACAAGGACAGTACTACCAGTCATTTTTGACCTTGTGGGGACTTTCTTTTTTTTCATTCTAAAAGAGGAAACAAGCTTATAAATGATACACAATGATCTTTATTGACTATCTAAAATAGCAGCTTTCTTTGAGTGGAACGTTCAGGCCTGGGGTAAGCAAATTTGGTCTTAGAGAGCTGCAGTCCTGCAGAATGAGAAAGGATTTGAGCTGAACTCTGCAGGACTGTAAGACTGAACTAGAGTAAGAGGATAGAAAGTACGGTTACAATATAAAAATTTACTTTTCTTCTGTTGTAAGTTGATAGTTTTAAAAGTTGCTGTTCGTCAGAGATTAATTCTCATTATATACTGTATTATTCGGAATAAGGTCCTTTCATGAAAATAGGTCTGTCATTCTCCTAATAACTGAGAGAAAGGAGCTGTAACTTGCTTGAGAAAGAAAGTGAAAACCCATTTTGACATGCTGGTTCCCACTACAATAGATAGAAATATAGCAGAAAGAAAAACAGTCACTTTAACAGTGAATATTTCCCCAAAGAAACAGCCGCATTTGTTGACATACCTAAAAAATAATGGCTTGTCCTTGAACTGTTTAGCTGCCACCCAAATCTGCTGATGATAGCTTTCAAATAGGACATTCACAGGGAAATGAACGAAAATGACATTTGGACATTCAGCAGCAATATATGAGGGAGGCGGGACTCCCACATCACTGTTGCAATGACAGATGTGATGTAATTGGTGCTTTCAGGATTGGTCATATTTAATTGAAATACAGAGGGGCAAAAAAGTATTTAGTCAGCCACCAATTGTGCAAGTTCTTCCACTTAAAAATATGAGAGAGGCCTGTAATTTTCATCATAGGTATACCTTAACTATGAGAGACAAAATGAGAAAAAAAAATCCAGAAAATCACATTGTAGGATTTTTAAAGAGTTTATTTGCAAATTATGGTGGAAAACAAAATTTCATCTCAATGCTTTGTTATGTACCCTTTGTTGGCAATGACAGAGGTCAAACGTTTTCTGTAAGTCTTCACAAGGTTTTCACAAACTGTTGCTGGTATTTTGGCCCATTCCTTCATGCAGATCTCCTCTAGAGCAGTAATGTTTTGGGGCTGTCGCTGGGC
>JAUMHE010000051.1:7189332-7199884 GCA_032359235.1 Enteromius mattozi
AAATTATAGCTATTTAACAAGGGTGTAAAAGCACCTAACCCTGATCATAAGCCTAAAACAGATATTTCCTGAAAAATGATCTCTCAATTCTGATTGGTTGATTGGAATGTTGTTCCAGGATCAACAGAGCCAGGAACATCTTGTACTTGGTGAAATCCCGCTCACCGTGTATTTCTCTCTCTGCCTCTCTCTCTGTCTTTGTGTGTGGTAAGATTAATAAAATTGCTTTAAATTCTGAGGAAAAGTAACAGTAAGTGAAATGTCTGATGCTTATCAATCTGAAACTTCTAAGAGTGAGATTCTAAAATATTTCTGCAGACACCCTAATCACTCAACATTCATGATAAGGGAATAATAAGGGAATTGTCAGGCAAAGAAATAGCTTAATCATTTATTTGACCCATAGACTCTGCTTTGTTTTTGTCTTTCACTCACCTTCTTCTCATTTACTTATGTGAGCATGATGTTTCTAAAATTGTTCAGTTGAAAAAATAAATGTTGGAATGAATCATCTGTTACTGTCAGTACAACATGCATAGATGATATGAAGCAAGGAGAAACAGAGCCATATCGTTCAAAATAAAATGAAATATTACTGTTCATTTACATTTTTAATCATCATTCCAAAGATCTTTGAGACCTTATACAAGGTCATTTCAATTTCCATATCATTTGATCATGCTGTCTACCTCTTTGTTGCTGTCTTTTGTAACTGATGAAAGATATCATCTACCACTAAGATAATAGTAGCCTAATAAGACTTCCTTGTTGACAGATTAGCAAAGTAACAGACAGAAACATTCTCTAGACTGAAGTTTTCATGCAATCATGCAAACACAAGCTTCAGCACTTAGATTATTAGATTAGTCTCGTATTTTCTCACGTTATACTGAACAGCCAAAACAGAATACAGTTCTGGGTTGGCACTGGTTCTGGTGACTGTGCAAGCTCAAGCCTCTGCAGTATCCTGGCAACAGTAATTGGTGCTTTCTGGTATGGAAATTTCTGAAAATCCTGAGGGAGCATGGCCCACCAAGCTAGAGCTGCGGCATCATCAAGGTTGATTCCTCGAATGAGGTCACCACAAAGAGATCACCTATGACCCAAATACAATTTATTTAGCATTTTATATAGAATTATATACCTCAGAGCTCCCTACATCACTACTGCTAAAATATCAAGAAACGGTTCCTCATATTTGGCTCTAGAGAGGTTTGGAGCTAAACTCTGCAGGACAGCAACCCTCCAATGCCATATTTGATGAACCTTGATCTGGACGATACATATAAGAAGTCATCAAATGACTAGTGGCCATCTGTCATCAATTTTGTGACTGACATCACAAAGAAAGTTTTATATAGTTATTATATAGTTAGACATATTTCAGTTTTGAATGTTGAACACAAATTCTTAAAACAAAATTTACTTTGCAAGTTTTTATTTTATGTTATTTATTTAGGGTTAGATTTATGGTTGTCTTTTGTGATGATTTCTCTTGTTACCAATAAGGTTGTGCCTTTAGTAATTTTCGCTTTAGGGTGACATTGACTTTAAAAGTGTTACTCACTAAGGTGTTCAATTCCTACCATCATGAACACCCTGAACCTTCTCTGATTGACAGCCACTTGTTCCTCTCCTCTGTTCATAAAATTAATGGTAACTATGGTAACCTCGATGTCTCTCGAAAACTACAGTCATGTATGTATATGACTTTGTTTGATGTTACATTATCTGCATTGCACTCTGAAATTTACTTAGGTTAAAATATATTGAGAGGATTTTAAAATAATCTAAATCT
Organism: Enteromius mattozi; assembly: GCA_032359235.1. NCBI lineage: Eukaryota > Metazoa > Chordata > Actinopteri > Cypriniformes > Cyprinidae > Enteromius > Enteromius mattozi. Next base: position 7,191,131 of record JAUMHE010000051.1, read on the forward strand.
TACACAACATACAACAGGGTGTGTTGTGAGTAAAATGAGGGTAGACATATATTTTGAAGATTCTTTTCTTTATTGTAGAAAAATGTGTATGTACTAGTAACTGTATAGTTTGTATATATCCCTTAATACTGTATATATACATGCCTATATATAGATATTTTACTATTTCTATTCCTATAACTACTAGAAAAAATAATTGAAAAGATCAACCAAATACAAAAAGGCTGATAAAGATTTTGCTTGTTTCACAAAGTATCCACTGGTGCCAGCCAGGAAACAATTGAGCACTTGAGCTGAGGTAGACATATCCTGCTAAACTTTTCCACATTAAGCATCTCATGGGTTTCTATTAATGTTAACATTTGATGCATTTGGCAGACACTTTTAGCCAGGCTATATATTTTAGTAGTACGCATTCCCTTGGAATTAAACCCATTACCTTGACGCTGCTAGCCATGCTCTCAGTGACCTACGGGAATGCCTTTAGCATTGACATGACTAATGAGCACACACTAGCCCATGTCCTGGGTTAATATGAAATCATTCATCTAAATCACCTATGTATACATTCGTTTATGGAAGCAATTATAGCATGTTTTTAGCTGAAGTTATGTTAACAATCTAGTCACATTTCTAACACAGACCTTTCAATTTTCTTATACATCAGAATGTCATTTGTAATAGACATTCATTGCACTGCCAAAATAAGAGAAATAAAAGTTTCTTTGTGAACAAATTTTATCGTAATTTCTTTGTTTTAGCCATCAGTGCTGCAAAATAGCCCTCTCAGCCAGACACAGCTGTCCTGCAGGTTTGCGCCTGAATAGATCTCTTTGTTTTAAGCTAAGGGCAAATGTGACCTCTTGAAATACACGTGGCATGATTTGAAGTAAAGGTTATAAGGTTCCTTGTTTAAACATCATTGTGTTGATGGGCTTGTCCAGTGACCTCAGCGGTGACACACTTCTGTCCAGATACTTGTCTCATGTACTATATGAGAGAAGAGACTTGAGGATATTAGCAAAGGTCAACAGCTTTAACAGTTGAGCTACAAAGGTCATTAGTCAATGGGGAGTCAATTATTAATAGTTCAGTATCTTCAGAATGGTTACCCGAAAGCAAAAGTCTTACACGAGGGGTGATGTGAGTTATGGTTGTAAGGGGACGGCCTGCCAGTGACCACACCATAATGGGCTCAGGAAGAGGGATGGTCAGGATGTTCCACTGGTCGGCACATGATGAATTGAGAAAATTCCCCTCGGCACCCAAATCCAGAAGGGCGTGACCCGAGTGCAACTTTCCCTGGACGGTGAGTTGAAAGGAAAGCAGAGTGCGTGAAGCTGGAGAGTTTGAACAAGGAAGGGTGCCCACCAGGACTCTCCGTCTCATTGATGGGCCTTGACTTTTAACGGGCATTGAACAACAAAATGACCAGCCTTGGCACAATATAAACATAATCCCTGGGTTAAGTGCTCATGTGTTTGCTGTGGAGTTAATCAGAGGTGTCCCAGCTGCATAGGCTCAGCGTCAGCTGATGGAGGACTTGCAGCATCGGGAGAAGTCTCCAGGAGGCGCCACGGAGCCGTGGACTGGCGACGTTGCCAGCGGCGATTAAGACGACCCTCCACATGGAGCGCAAGATTGATCAGATCATCCAATCCCCGGGGCAGATCCACTGCTGCCAATTCGTCAGTGATAGCATAGTCCAGCCACTCAAGGAAGCGAGCGCATAGCGCGCCCTCATTCCAGCCACAAGCAGCCGCTAGAGTCTGGAACTGAATGGCATAGTCAGTGACAGAACTCCTCTTCTGAGACAGGCGAGACAACTGAGCCGCTGCCTCATGCCCCTGGGCAGATCGATCAAATAACTTGGCCATCTCCTGGCGAAAAGCTTAAAACGTCACGCATCAGGGAGCCCGGGAATTCCATACGGCAATTCCCCATTCGTGGGCACGTCCAGTTAGAAGAGTGAGCATGTAAGCTACCCTCGCCTCCTCCGTGGCATAACGTTGTAGGGAGAATACCAGAGCACACTGAGAAAGAAAGGCTTGACAGGCATTCGGATCACCGTCGTAGACCGGCGGATTGTTGGCATGCGGCTCGGGCTCGGGAGGGATGCCAGCGCAGAAAACGGGAGCTCTATTGGTGGCCTCCCGCTGAAGTTCATCTATCAGCGTGAGGAGCTCGGCGACCCGGGCACTCAACGCATCCACCTCCTGAGCAGTGGTGTTAAGTTTGGAAGAATGCTGGCCCAACAAAACTCCTTGTTGGACGAGCGCTGAACCCTATATCCGATCCCGCTGAATCAATAATTGGTCAGACTGTTCTGTCAAGAATTAGGCTGGATTCAGATGCGGGTATCAGGAAGGCTTTATTTAACAGAAGAAATCAGAATCAACTTCAATAGATTCGGGAGACAGTTCGAGCACCAGCAACCGCCGCGACTGCAGCAGAGATGACGAGGCCGGGAGTTCGCTCTTTGACCCGAGCGAGAAACGGTTTCCTGGATGGAGAATGCTGAGGAAAACTCCCTTGAGCGCACAGAAGATTGCAGGAAACAAACTTGAAGCCACGAGCACTGGAGCCTGACGAAATGAAACAAACAACTTGACGGGTAATCACAAAAGCTAAACAGAGGTATGAACTATAACAGTCTGACACACTTCGACAAAACAGAGGGTAATATAAAGGGAGAAGATAACGAGAAGAACGAGAAACAGGTGTGAGAGCAGGAGAGCTAGCGATCAGGAATCAAAGAGGGGCGGAGACAGAGCAAGGCAATGAAGACAACGAGCACATGGAGAGCTGTCACAACAAAGCCACGCACCCAAACCCAAACACTGGAGACAGCAGAGAACAGGTGATAAACCCAGAGACCCAACACATTGTTTTCTACTTCATTTTTGCACTTGCTTTGCACACACTCCAGATTTAAACCCCAAAATATGGGTCCCTGCCATGATATTACAGAAGATGCAAAAACGAATAGTGGCTGCTCAGATCCCCCTCCTCACTCATGGGGATCGACCACTCATGTATCACCCTGGGATTTTTTTGGCTTTTAATACCCAATTCATTATCCTCACAGTGCCAATATGTGTTGGACTCACAGAACCATAGAAATAAAAGTTGCACATCGATGGTTCCCATAGGAATTTGAAAGGACCTGTCAATAAAATAAATGGAGCATTTTGCATAGTGGGTGAGGTGGATGAAGATTTCTGGCTGCCATGGACCACTGAACATGTTTTATTTTCTGTAGGTTGGAGGAGTTGGGCAGGGGGATATTGTAAGCTTGATGCCACAGTGTGGGCTTTAACAACATCCCAATATTTAACAAAAGAAAAAAAAAAACAGTAAACTTATATATAAACATACAAATTAGTGTCATTATATGGACTTATACAGCATCACACAGAACATCTGGGCAACAAGACATTGCATCAGTAGCTGATGCTATGGGGAAAACTCTTTCTCATGAAATACTGAAGCATACTGAGTGGCACCAATGTCCTACATTGGCCAATAATGTCCAAGCCCATAAAGACTGTGCTATATATAGCAGCACTGAGCTTCATTGCCTCAAAAACTTTCAACTGAAAGGAGCAGTGCTCTGCAGACTCTGAGCTGAAAGTACCATGGAAAACTATGCAATTTCTCATTACCTCCACTCAGGGAACCAAGAATGCACCAGCGTCCTCAGGTTAAGCACACACAGCTGCTGCACTGGTAGATGCACTGGCGTCATCAGGCCAAACAGCTGCTGTAAGTTGACTTTGCTAAATCACCTAGCCTATGTGGAGGTGACGTTGCATGATGGGAGGGTGGAGGTGGGAGCTGGCACTTATAAGACAAAAGGGATAAGTTCACACTACAGGCAAATCTGGCCCAAAACTGATTTTTTAACACCCAGATTTGTTGACAACGCTATATACAAGCAAAACATGAGGGCTCGTATCATAAAAGTTTCAAAACTCTGCTGTTTTTTGTCACATCCTTGTCTTTATTTTCATGTTGCCTGTACATAATTTCACTGGATTCTGCATCAGATCACACTATATATAAATGCTGAATTGCTTATTTTATGTCCTCCATGTTTACTTCCATATTACAAGTGTTGCCAAATCCACCGTTTTCCCACATAATTGGGCTACTTTTTCCACTCTTACTACGTGTTTTTCTTCAAATTTGTGGTTTGACGCAACCTGACTAACACAATATTTAGCCCCCCACCCCAAAACATGCTTGGACTAGGAGCAATTTGGTGCAGATTTTGTTGTTAAAACCTGGAAAGCCTGTTTGTATTGTTCTTTTGGGCATGCAGGTCAGTTCAGTACCATGATCTGTTAACACTGTAAATCTGATATTGGTCACATTTAAAACAACAGTGTGAACAGTTATACTAAAAAATCAGATGTGAGAAAAATATATGGTAGTGTGGAAGTTGTGATTGTGAACATAGCCAATGACATGAGGCAATTTACCATGTGTCATGTTCCACACCAACTGGTGAATGCTAAGCAAATGTCTGAAACCTTCTGTGATGAGAGGCCATGTTTCAGGTAAACTGACATCCTCTAATCCAGTCCCTCAGCTTAATTATGTGTGAGAGCCTGTTACAGGTCTGTTATGATTCAAAAGTCACAGATTCAAGATGCACAACTTGAAAATGGAATCAAAAGGGGACTCAAGAGCTGTGTCCGAAACTGCTCCCTATCCACTATATAGTGCACTATATCGGGTGACAGCCATTTTGTAGTGCTGTCCGATTTCTGAGTGAATGATTTCATTCCCTAGATTTGTTCACTACTTTTTACACACAATGCGTTCTGATTTTGAGTGTACAACCGATGTACACTTGCTGAAGCACTATTTCCCACAATCCAACGTGAGGTAGTGATAGAGCGTTAAAGAAAAAGAACGAATGGAACGTTGGAGGCGGCTTTGCTTGAAAAATGCTGTTTCTTCTCAGGAAAAGAAGTTTTACCAGAACGAAAATTAGTAAAACGGAGTACATTTTGGTTTACCTTGGGAGTCAATTCAAGGATACTGGAAGCCTGCCAAAATAATGTTTTAAAATAACGTATATTAGGTTGACCATTTATATTATTTTGAATAAATATTTTTTTTACAATCATGTTAATATACAATGTTATATTTATATTTTATGAACAAAGAAATGTGACAATTGTTTTTGTTCTCTCTTATTTGTAAATATTAAAAAAAATAAACATGACAAGTATTTTTTTTTCTTTTTAATATCAAATACAATAAACGTGACAATGAACAGTGCAATTCATAAAGCAAAATAATTCAGTATTACAGATGGGTAGGCATATGTTAATGACGAGATTGTCCGCGGACTCTGACAAATGCTATTTACGTCTGCGTCCGAATTCGCTCAATTGTTTTCATTTACTCCTTTCTGAAATAGTCCACTCAACTGCCATACACTATATAGGGATGAGTGAACGAGTGAGCGGTTTCGGACACAGCTAAGGTTGATGACTCGGGAGAGTCGGCAGAAAAGAAGGAGAGCCACCATGGTCTTCTGAGTCTAAGACCATCCACCTTTACCTCAGCACTCCAAGCACCATCTTTTCATATGAATCTTTGGCTCTACTATAAAACTCTTTGATTCCTTGGTTCCCTGTCTGTCAGTCACTACGAGTTATGTCGTGACAACAGACTGGGGTTCATACTTGGGAGCCCTGATTCGGTCTAATAAAGAGAAAACGGCAATCAGAATTGGCTAGTAGAATTTGCATCCTGGGCCACTCCCCGCTGAGCGGGTATAAATAGGCAGCAGGTGCAACCATTCAACAGATTTTGCTTCGGAGCCGAGAGCTCCATGTTTGTTGTGACTGGTTCTGCGCTGAAGTTCAGAAAGAGAAAGGAAGCGGAGGCTGTTCGGTGTGGTGTCAGGACGCGATCAGTGGAGTCCCTGTGCAACCAGCGATTCCCCTGGGCGTTTCACAAAAGAGCAGTTTCTGACACGGTCGGCAGTCGTCTTTTTAAAGATGCCGTTCTGACCGTGTCCTCTTGGATGTGGTCACTATCTGTCCGCCAACGATGGCCTCGAGCGCTGCCTTCAGTGTCTGGGTCTCCAGCACGCTGAAGAGGCGTTCGTGGAGGGTGCATGTGCTCATTACGAGTCCATGCCCCTGTCAGTCCTGTGATCTCGCCTCTCTCTCCTCCGGGGGACTGTAGGCGAACCGTCAGTGACTCTGCCACAGGCAAGGGTAACTTTGAGAGCTTCGCCGCCAGGTGCATCCTCACGGGCCTCTCAACCCTCCCGCAGTGACTGTCCCGTGCAGTTCGCCGGTGATTTGTCTGGGCCGTCTATGGGCGGTCCTCGCATTTCATTCGGCGGACCGGTGGAGAATCAGATATCGATCACAGCATCGGGGGATGGGTTCTCATCTGACGAGGATGAGGACTCGGTGGGGCTGCCGCCTTCGGGTGTCGCGGCTAACACCGAGTCTGACTCGGAGATGATAGCCATGCTTGCCCGGGCAGCCGCGAGTATCGGGCTGGAGGTGTCAAAGCCTCCCAGTCCCGAGCCCTCGCGGCTGGATGATTGGTTCCTAGGGGCTCACAGCCACGTCCCGCGCCGGTTCCATTCTTCCCGGAAGTGCATGAGGAGCTGACGAAGTCGTGGACGGCTCCTTTTACAGCCTGAAGCCGCTCGTCTCCCTCCTCCATTCTCACCACCCTCGATGGCGGGGCAGCCATCGAGACATTCCCCAGGTTGAGCGAGCGGTCGCGGTGCACTCTCGCTGCCAAAGCCTACAGTGCGTCTGGTCAGGCTGCCTCAGCCTTGCATGCCATGGCGATCCTGCAGGTCCATCAAGCCAAGGCACTGAAAGAGCTGCACGAGGGTGGCTCCGACCCGAGGTAGATGCAGGAGCTGTGCTCGGCGACCGACTTTGCCAAAGAAAGGAGGACTTTGTGCCAAAGAAAGGAGGTGGCCTTCGGCCAATCTTGGATCTGCGAGTTCTGAACCGGGCCCTGCACAAGCTTCCGTTCAGAATGTTGACGCAGAAACGCATTACCAAATGTGTTCAGCCCCAAGATTGGTTTGCAGCGGTCGACCTGAAGGACGCGTACTTCAATGTCTCGATTCTCCCTCGACACAGGCCGTTCCTACGGCTTGCGTTCGAGGGTTGAGCATGGCAGTACAAAGTCCTCCCCTTCGGGCTCTCCCTGTCTCCCCGGGTCTTTACGAAGGTCGTGGAGGGCGCCCTTGCCCCGTTAAGAGAAGTGGGCATCAGGATCCTCAATTACCTCGACGACTGGCTCATCTTGGTCCAGTCACGAGAGCAGTTGTGCGATCACAGGGATCTGGTGCTTCAGCACCTGAGCCATTTGGGGCTTCGGGTCAACTGGGAAAAGAGCAAACTCTCCCCTGTGCAGAGGATCTCTTTTCTCGGTGTGGAGTTAGACTCTGTGAGTATGATGGCGCGTCTCACAGAAGAGTGCGCCCAGTCAGTGCTGGCCTGCCTGAGTTCCCTCAGAGGCAGGAGCGTGGTGCCACTGAAACATTTTCAGAGGCTTCTGGGGCATATGGCATCCACAGCCGCTGTCACGCCGCTTGGATTGCTCCATATGAGACCACTCCAGCACTGGCTGCACTCCCAGGTCCCGAGATGGGCATGGCATCGTGGGGCACTCCGAGTGACAATCACTCCAGCATGTCGCCGCACATTCAGTCCCTGGACAGACCTTACGTTCCTACGGGCCGGGGTGCCCCTAGGCCAAGTGTCTCGGCATGTTGTCGTCACGACAGATGCCTCCAGTACGGACTGGGGCGCTGTATGCAACGGGCAGGCAGCCTCGGGGCTCTGGACAGGGCCCTGTCTGCTTTGGCATATCAATTGCCTAGAGCTGATGGCAGTGCACTTAGCCCTGCAGCGGTTCTGGCCGCTACTGCAGGGCAAGCACGTGTTGGTCCGCACGGACAGCACTGCGACTATGGCGTACATCTACCACCAGGGGGGTGTACGATCACGTCGCATGTCTCAGCTCGCCTGCTATCTCCTCCTCTGGAGCCAGCACAGGTTCAAATCACTGCTTGCTGTCCACGTTCCGGGAGAGCTCAATCGTGCAGCCGACGCGCTCTCATGACAGCTCACGTTTCCCGGAGAGTAGCGTCTCTATCCCAAGAAGGTTCAGCTGATCTGGAGTCGATTCAGGGAAGCCCAGGTGGACCTGTTCGCTTCCCACGAGTCCTCCCACTGCCAGTTGTATTACTCCCGTACCCAGGGGACCCTCGGCACGGATGCACTGGCACACAGCTGGCCGCAAGGCCTACGCAAGTACGCCTTCCCCCAGTGAGCCTTCTCGCACAGACACTGGTCAGGTCAGGGACGACGAGGAACAGGTCCTGCTGGTTGCACTATACTGGCCCACCCGGACCTGGTTTTCAGAACTCATGCTCCTCGTGACAGCTCCTCCCTGGCGCATACCTCTGAGGAGGGACCTCCTCTCTCAGGGGTACGGCACCCTATGGCACCCGCATCCAGACCTCTGGGACCTCCACGTGTGGCTCCTGGACGGAACGCGGCAGACTTGAGTGCGCTACCACCGGCGGTGGTAGACACTATCACTCAGGCTAGAGCCCTCTCTAAGCTACTGTAGAATATATACAGTGGGTACGGAAAGTATTCAGACCCCCTTTTTCACTCTTTGTTATATTGCAGCCATTTGCTAAAATCATTTAAGTTATTTTTTTCCCTCATTAATGTACACACA
>JAUMHE010000051.1:7199984-7210622 GCA_032359235.1 Enteromius mattozi
TTCATAAGACCAATAAAAAAAACATTTTTAGTGAATTGTTGGCCTTCTGGAAAGTATGTTCATTTACTGTATATGTATGTACTCAATACTTGGTAGGGGCTCCTTTTGCTTTAATTACTGCCTCAGTTCGGCCTCAGTACTGCCTCAGTTCGGCATAGCATGGAGGTGATCAGTTTGTGGTACTTCTGAGGTGGTATGGAAGCCCAGGTTTCTTTGACAGTGGCCTTCAGCTCATCTGCAGTTTTTGGTCTCTTGTTTCTCATTTTCCTCTAGACAATACCCGATAGATTCTCCATAGGGTTCAGGTCTGGTGAGTTTGCTGGCCAGTCAAGCACACCAACACCATGCTCATTTAACCAACTTTTGGTGCTTTTGGCAGTGTGGGCAGGTGCCAAATCCTGCTGGAAAATATAATCAGCATCTTTAAAAAGCTGGTCAGCAGCAGATGACATTGCTCCCCAAATAATCACGCTTTGGAAACTTAACACTGGACTTTATGCAACTTAAGCCATGAGCTTCTCCACCCTTCCTCCAAACTCTAGGACCTTGGTTTCCAAATGAAATAAAAAACTTGCTCTCATCTGAAAAGAGGACTTTGGACCACTGGGCAACAGTCCAGTTCTTCTTCTCCTTAGCCCAGGTAAGACGCCTCTGATGTTGTCTGTGGTTCAGGAGTGGCTTAACAAAAGGAATACGACAACTGTAGCCAAATTCCTTGACACGTCTGTGTTTGGTGGCTCTTGATGCCTTGACCCCAGCCTCAGTCCATTCCTTGTGAAGTTCACCCAAATTCTTGAATCGATTTTCTTGACAATTCTCATAAGGCTGCAGTTCTCTCAGTTGGTTGTGCATCTTTTTCTTCCACACTTTTCCTTCCGCTCAACTTTCTGTTAACATGCTTGGATACAGCACTCTGTGAACAGCCAGCTTCTTTGGCAATTAATGTTTTTCGGCTTACCCTCCTTGTGAAGGGTGTCAATGATTGTCTTCTGGACAACTGTCAGATCAGCAGTATTCCCCATGATTGTGAAGCCTAGTGAACCAAACTGAGAGACCATTATGAAGGCTCAGGAAACCTTTGCAGGTGTTTTGAGTTGATTAGCTGATTGGCATGTCACCATATTCTAATTTGTTGAGATTTTGTTAAATGTGAGCCTAATCATCAATTAAAAAAACAAAGACTTAAACTACTTCAGTCTGTGTGCATTGAATGTATTTAATACAGGAGTTTCACAATTTGAGTTGAATTACTGAAATAATGAACTTTTCTACGGCATTAATCGATTTGTTAGCATGTAAATTCAGCTCATAATAGTTTAATTTGGTAATGTTAACCATAATACATAATAAAATACTTACCATAATCTAATAATTTATCTGACTTAATCTTAAAATTTAAACTGAAATAAATGAATTTGTACAGCCTTAATCAGAAAAGAAAGGCGCACAGGCAGGTGTGCAAATCAACATATGAAGGCAAAAGGAATCGATGTGAATTAATCAAATGATATTTTTATTGGTTTTTAGTTATCCTCTAACTATTAAAAACCATACACGAGCCCTAAAAAGACGCTCGTTAGCATCGAACAGAAATCTTAAACATTTTATATGCTTTAAATTTGTTAATTTCATTTTTTTTTTCTTCAATTTAAAACACATCTGAGTAATTTAATTATCTCATGTACTTTGGTTGCTAGTGTTTTGCTTAATCTGAACCTGAGCCGAAAGCTACATTTATGCACAAGCATCACTCTGGGATCCGCCCAAGAAGCACCAGTACCTTTAAATGAAGTGCAGTGCGCCTCCCTTCACCGCGGTTAACATGACCAGAGCTTCATACTGACAGCAGCTCTCGGGGGTGAACACTTGATTAAGCTGCAGAGCCTCTACAAGAACCGGCAAACATTGATTTCCTTTTTAATATAGAGGTGAAGGTGTTGCTTACACGTATTTTTGAGCTCTGTGCTCTTCCCCCGAATTCCGCTGATCCCATTTCATCTCAGGGCATTGCCTTTTAATTGATAGATCTCAGGAGTTATGCACCATTGGATTATTCTACCAAGTGGTGAGAGGATTGGTGATTGATATTTTTAAACACTGATACACTTTCTTCCATTACCCGGACGCTACATCTACGTTCTCGGACATCTCAAACGAAAGAAAGCGTCGGTCCTACAAATTCAAGGCTGGTGGAATAGGTTCTGTACAGTATAATGCTGCTAAGTTTGTATACTCTGGTGACATTTGTATGGGGACTACCCGGCTTTTCTGCCTCGTACGTGCCCTGTGAGCCGTGCGATCAGAAGGCGATGTCCATGTGTCCTCCGGTGCGGATGGGGTGTCAGGTGGTGAAGGAGCCCGGCTGCGGATGCTGCTTGACCTGCGCACTGACCGAGGGGCAGGCGTGTGGAGTCTACACGGGCACTTGTGGACAGGGACTGCGCTGCCTGCCTCGGAACGGGGAGGAAAAGCCGCTGCATGCTCTACTTTACGGCAAAGGCGTTTGCATCAACGAGAAACTATACAAACCACTGCCCAGAGGTAATATATAGTGAAATGCAAGAGGTAATTTGTATGCAATGAATGATTAAATATAGGGGAAACTATCTATGTCTATCTATATATCATACATCTGTTGTATTAGGTTATCTAGGTCAGAACATCCATAGCAGAAAATCTTTTAGGATTTATTTTATCTGGATGAGTTTTTACATTTATTGACTACAGAATTGGTATTCAGATCAAATTCCTTTTCAGCAATCCCCCACCCACACACCCGCAGATCTATCTCTCTGTCATTCTCTTCATCACACTCTTTCACAGGCTTTAGCCTCCCCTGCCTTTCTTTTCAGCTCCATAAAAATCAGCGATTAACTCAGCTGTCAGCACTCTTAAAACTGTGATTATGCGATCTCATCACATTTACTGAAAACAGCTGCTGCAGCTATTTCACTCTGAATCTTCATCTCGCAAGTCGTTAAAAATTTAGACCAGAATGGAAGGCTTTAGAATGGTTCTGACAGAGAACGAACTGGAAGAATGAGGCAGCATTCTTAATATAATAAATAAAATTAAATTTAAAACTAATGAGTTAATACTGCTCAGATGGGACTGTATGCTGGCCTCTAAATTTAAAGATGCAATGCTTCATAAAAAGTAGTAGTTTTGACCCACCTAATAAGAAAAAGAGTGGCATTGTTGCTTTGGTTTAATAAATGAATGCAAAATCATGTGGTATGTTTATGAATTAATATGTTTGCCGTTATATATATATTTGTTGATATAAATTAAAGAAGTGTCCCTGCAACTTATTTCTGTGCATAGTGATGAGATACATTTGTTTGATTATGAAAAATCAGTGCCTGGATATGGATATTTTGGATATTTTTCTAGCCAATTATCTCTGGTCAAACAACAGTAGATGTGTCTCATCACTAAGGATATGCAAGTTGTGAGAGGACGAATTGATAAAACATGGTCACAATTTTCTAAAAAGTTAAAAATAAATAATATGCGGTTGCAATTTAACTACATTGATTTAACAAATTAATAAAACATTTTCACATACTATATTAATAAGTTATAGGAATGTTTTTTAAATACATGGCTTCAATAACTTTTTTCCCCTGCATGTCATTTGCGGGCTCTGTGTTAAGTATCTTGTGTAAATGCACTCATTTGGTGCCACCTTTGTACTATAACAATAAGATTTTAGTAATAGAAGGAATGTTAACAGTGTGTAATGGAAGACATTTAGAAGACAAAGCAGAGAGAAAGAATGAGCACACCACCTCTCCCAAGGCTGCACAGATCTCAGATTAGCATGCATTCCCAGAACAATACCCCCAGATTAGGAGACTTGGAAGTGCACTTGTCACATCACTAAAATAAAATGTAATATCCATCAAAAAATCTGGTTAACTAATACTTGGCAGATGATAAAACAGCAGCTTAAGAAGAAAGCGGAAGCACAATGTTGATTTATTTAATAATTTCCAAGCTTTGCTGAGGTCTTTCTCCAATTTGTCAGTGATGTCATCGCAAATGGCTTGAGAGATTCTGCTCATCCATTGTGACCCTGGCTGCTTAGCTTTTCCACAGAAGACACAGAAGGGACGAGGAAGGGGTCAAGCCCTTGAATCTGATTACTCACTGTACAGCTGGGCAAATGCAGTGACGTGTAAGAGAGAGGAAGAGGGTATAAACTAAGCAAATTGAAGATAGCATCTGGCATCTCTGCTTACAATTAAATGAACAGAGCCGGTGGTTGAGTTCAAACTGTTGACTGCTTGATTTGATTCTATATGAAAATGTAACTTTTAAAACTTCCATGATAGGTTTTGTACAGATTGTGTATTCAGTACAAGCCTTTTGCGTTTTCCAATTAGGAACTTTTCTATAGTTTTTATAGGAAGTTCATGGTTATATAGTGAGGAAGACACAGTGTGCTTATTTTCGCTAATAAAGTTTTCATTATGAGATGACATCTTGAGAAAGCCAACAGCTTAAAAAAACACCAGAAATATGTTGATCTTTTGATTCTTGAGTATTGGCTTGCTCTCAGATGCTCAGAAGTCTTCTTTACAAGCAGTATTCCAATAAACTGAGCAGCAGCATTCTCAGTGTATATGCTGTAAGACCAGTGCAGGAAGATAAAAGTCTTTCTTGTGATTAGATAATGACAAAGTGACTGTAATCAACTTGAAGAATACCAGTCCATTGTGACCTTAAATTAATGGTCTTGATTGTTTTGTTATTGGCATACAGGCGTCTTAACAGTGAAAACAACTCTGGTGTATTTGTTATTGTGTGATCTCAGTTATATCATTGCATCTGACCATTGTCCTCTTCTCAGATCGTGAGTCACATGAAGACACCCATGTTACAGATGTAACAGAGGATCTTCTTCCCCAGGCCAAAGTTCCATTGTTCCAACGAGACCACATAAACAGCAAGAAGGCTCAGGCCATGCGAAAGGATCAGAAGAGACAGGAGGCTAAACTCAGGATCAGGGGCAATTTTGAATACCCGCTTTACGGAAAGGACAAACATCAGTCTGACATTGTAAGTTTGTTCATCAACATTCATCTGATGTTAAGTAACAACACTTATGTTTTCATGTTGTTTCTGTTATTTATATTAATGACTAACACCTATTCAAGACTGTTCTGTTAATTGTGTGTCTGCTAACTGCAGGGTCCATGTCGAAGAAAGCTGGATGGAATTATCCAGAGGATGAAGGACAACTCAAGAGTCGTGGCTCTTTCGCTGTACCTGCCTAACTGTGATAAGAAAGGCTTCTTCAAACGCAAACAGGTTAGTTCTGCACTTCAGCATGTTTATAGATGTCAGCTACTGGCAAGCTTAGTTGTCGGAAAGTTTTCTTTCCTATAAACACATGGCTCTTGGCTGAGGGCAGGGTCAAGTTACATTGCTTACTTTGTGATGTCCATTTTTGGTTTTATGTCACAGTGTAAACCCTCCAGGGGGCGCAAGCGAGGCATCTGCTGGTGCGTAAACAAGCATGGAGTTCAGATGCCGGGCACTGACTTTAATGGAGGCAACATCCAATGCAAAGATCTTGAAAGCAACAGCAACAACAACGAATGAAACCGCTCAAATTTGGTTGCGTACTTTCATCTACCATATTATGTGATTTGCCAATCATTTATAATCTTAATCTTAAGAAGTTTGACCTTTATTTGTGGAAAATCCATATTACAGCAAAAACAGCCTCTTTTAAAACTAAGCAGAGGATATGATCAATACATGCAAGAGTTATTGAATCCTGCAATTGTCCTCTTTGATCTTCATGTGTCATTAAAAGTTTGGTGGGATGTATCAAGTATCATTTGGGAAGTGTACTAGAGTCATGGACTAGTTTTTACTATATCTTATCATAGACATCTTAGAAGGTTTTATGAGCTTAAACGAGCAGTTTACCCAAAATTAAAAATTCTGTCTTATTATTTACCTGTCCTCATGTTTTATACCCATATGACACTCCTTCTTCTGCAGAACACAAAATAAGATTTCTAACAGTTTTGCATGAAGTTTAAGTCAATTGGATTCTTTGTGTATTATTTTGCCTTCCACAGGCGGAAAAAATATTTTGGAATTACAAGGTGTGAATGATGCCAGAATTTGCATTTTGGGTAAACTATCCCCATATATTAAAGTGACTATTTCATATGACTTTGCTTTTGTCCATGGCACAGCACTTATTCACTGAATATTACTCATCACACACTTGTTTTGTAACACCCTTCCCAAAGGTTTCAGCACATTGTTTTGCCAACCTGAATGATATCGAGAAATTCCTATTCTAATAACCACTGTTTTAATGCACTGTAAAAACAACAAAAAAAAAGCCCTATGAAAGAAAGCAAAGCACAAACTAAGCTTAGACACACATATATTAACATGCAGTTTATATAAATCACTACTGAATAAGAAAGACTCAATTTTTGAATGCACAATGGTTACAAAACAACCAGACACTTTTCTATTTTTTTTTTTTCCAGCTTTAACAGATCAGGGTCCTTGGGTTCTTATGGAAATCTCAGTGCCTTTTTTCTACTCAAATATTTGAATACTGATTTACATCAAAGGCATCAAAGGGGCCACAGAGGAAAAACACAAACACTCAATACTGACCTTTAGTTTGCAGGAGTGTAGATTCAAAAAAGCAAATTCAGTGTTCTCAAAAAGTAGGCAAATTGGGATTATTTGCATTATGAAAATGCCATAGTAGTACAATACGAAAGGTACTATTAGGTGCTGGCCCATAGACTTGAATTTGGTGCAACCACAATTTCCACCTAATAGTATAAAAATATGCTCTTCGTGCTTATGAGATTATTTGCATTGTGACTTGCGTTTCAGATCAGAGGCTGACAACAGATTTGTTCCCTGTATGCAGATTTGCAGAAAGCCCTCTGTCATCTTCACTTGTAAACACCTGTAAACTGATTGAGTTTTATTTTAACCATAATCCTCAAAGTTGTTGATTCTGTAAGATTTTTGAAGGACAATATATAATATATAGTAACATGGAAAGGATTCTGAATGATAACACTCCATGTGGTGGGGTTAGGCTCACGGTTATGAGACAAAAAAATATAAAGCAGAGCAGTGTGACAGTTTTAGTTTAGATTCTTATTCTTAATTTAATAGCTTATTTAAAATGAGCCTAAATCAAGTAATATGGATGATCAAATTCTTTGTATACCTGTGCAATATTTATTTGCCATGTAATTTATGTACTCTTATTTTTGTCTCTTTTGTAAAGACAAAACATTTATTTAATAAATATAAAAATATAAAGATATTATATAAACTGTTTCTATTTTGTCTGTGTACTGTGCTTCATCAGATACAGTTTTAGAAGAGCATACTTACAGGAGTAATTTAAAATATTGAATTGGTGCATTGCTAATTACATTTGCCGCCAGTTTCTTTGTTTTATATTTTATAAATCCTAGTTAATGTGTTTGTTTTGCCTTCATGAATGATTTGAGGACACCTATGACTTTTGTCACATAAACAAAAAACAAACAGACAAAAAAAAAACTACAAATACCTTGAAATACTTCTTTATTTGTGTGCATGTAAAACATTGGGTCCAAAATAAGTGACAATGACACCTAACAGCAAGGTTGAACTGTGTGTAAAATTTCAACAAAGTAAATCACAATGTTATAATAGTTAAAATAGTTAGTGAACAGCTCTATTAAATCTATTTAACACATCTTCATTGACTTTTTATGCAGCATTATATAATTGTTTTCTCTTCCTTTGTGTGACCACCAGATGTCAGTAGTTATATGCAATTGGAACAGAACATCAACTGCATTAGTACAAACCGTGTTAGCATACATCGGTCTTTTTTTTAAGACAAAAGATTTGAACACTTCATAAGCAGCTCCATATAATGTATTTCTGTTAATCTAATCCTTTAAGGTAAGGCACTAGCTCACCAACTTATTGTACAATGTAGTGCTTCACTGTTTGTCTAAAGGAACACTGTTCTATCCAATAAAAACAATATGAGAAGGGCCAACCTAAGGAAGTGTATTGAAACAAATAGCACCAGTAACATCATGAGAGAAATACAACGTATACATACGAAGTATGTGAAAGTGTTAAAGGTAAGTTTACAATCCTACAATCCTAGTTATTTTCCTACAGAAAAGTAGTAGTATAAGCCTACTAATCTCAGTCTTCTGGTCATATGTCATCACTTACTGTAGCTTGGATTGAATGAATACTATCGATTCAGTTATATCAATACTTTTAACGGTAACAATACTGTCTCAGACCATCTCAAATCTACAAGCGCAAAAATGTATAAACACACAATGTATATTGGTAGCTTGTTTAGAGAGTGTAAAACACTGACTCCTTTAGGGGCAAGGGTGTGGGTTTGTAGGCTTGAAGGTCAAGATGGGAAGGGATAGGAAGGTTTAGGACATTGTTAGTTTTGAGGGTCCAGAGAGGGATCCATGTCTAGGTCCTCAAGGTATTGGCCGCAGTTGGGATCACCCCTAATCAGTGGAGAGGTGGGGATGGGTCTTCCTGTGTGTGGATTCACACACCAGCACTCACCACGATGTCCATTCACTGACATCTTACACTGAAACACACACACACACACACACACACATGTTGGGTTTACATGTTTTATGGGGACATTCTATAGGCGCAATGGTTTTTATACTGTACAAACTGTATTGTCCTACACTGACCCTACACCTAAACCTACCCCTTCCAGAATATTATGTGCATTTTTAGATTTTCAAAAAACTTCATTCTGTCTGATTTATAAGCTTGTTTCCTCATGGAGACCTAACAAATGTCCCCACAAGGTCAAAATTTACTGGTATTCCTATCTTTGTGGGGACAATTGATCCCCATAAGGTGATAAATACCAGGTGCACACACACACACACACACACAACAGTCAAATCAGCTTTTAGATGTAAATTTAGCATTTTAAAATTTAATTGACAGCATTGTGGTTACCACAAACACATTTGTAAAAATACTTTTCTTTTAAAAAGCACTTAAAATGGAAGCGAAAGGAATACTGACAATAATGTAGACGTGTAACATTCTTTTTGTTTACATCAAAGTAAACAACACATGTGAAAAAATTGCTTACTTGTTCTGTGTGGAGTAATAAAAATTAGCAATTTGCCAACAGAATGCATTAACCATAAAACCTTAAAATGACTGTTAAAAAAAGAAAATACATTTTTAATAAAGAAATACAGTTTTAATAAAGGTTTTGACAGGAGATGATGCATGAGCTGGTAAGATGTATGCCTTGAATTAACTTAAAATACACTTTGTATAAATGTTTCTGGTAAATGCATATATTCCAATAATTTCTTTGGATAAGCAGGATAAGATCGCCACCTAAAACACATCAACGTTGGTGCAACATCACCAAAAGCTTTGAAATCCCTCAGACTAAAGGAATAAGAAAATAAAAGGATCGAGAGAGAGAGAGAGATTAAGAAAATAAGAGATAAGATGTGAGAAGAAGGAGATGGAGAGAAATAAGAGGGATGAACTGTCACTGGAGTGAAGTAAGCAGAGCTAGAGTAGGTTGACAGGATTAAATAAAACAACTAGCCAAGATAAATAAGCTTTTCCCAATTTTATTGTAACATCATTAAATGATCATGAATGCAAAAAAATGTCTTTTTTTTCTTTCTTTCTTTTTGTTTCTAATCTCTGGCTTTGCAAGGTTATGGTAAATGACCAATTATGATAAATTCATTTTAAAAGGGTACAAATATTCCATGTAGTCTCAATTAATATCAGGTGTTAAAAGCTGCCTGCCTGCACAGGTTTATTTAATATTGAAGAATAACTACCAGTTCTTATTAAATTAGGTTAAGATGGATTATATGAAGTCAGCCTGTGAAACATGTAACCGATCCAAAAAGTATTTAATGTCAACCCAGATATGGCAAATCTACCGAAATGTGTGTTGCTTTGAACTTCTTGCTGCTGAATAGGAAATGAAATACCTGTTTCAGGTTGTACTGCCCCCTCTTGTCACAGTTGGGCATGTGCAGGGAATAAAGGTCCTCCAGGGGGCCCCTGTTATCTCTGAAGGGTATTTTTGCAATCCTTTCCAGGACCTGGTCAAGCTCCTGCTGACACTGGCTCTAAAATATATAAATGAATGTGCTCAGATTGGTATGTTCAGATTGGCACTGTCATATTTATCATTCATTTCCCAAGTTAAGATTTATACCTCTATTATTTAATCACATGTGACATTTAAAATAAGCTATTCTTATTCTCTAAATTTGTAATGCACACACAGCATTAAAATCGTACTAATGCCTTTGTGCCATTTGTGGGTGTCTATTTAGGGTAATAGCACCTGAAAATAAATGTTGTATGTACGGAGATTGAAAAAAAAAATGCTTTGCACATGTTCCTGTGCATTTGAAGTCTACAGACTGATCAGATTTGATCACTGTATTGTGGTCAAGGCCCTCGGCCAAGATAAATAAGCTCCAGAGACAATTATTAATCATAAGTCAATTGGAACAATATGTTTTGTCCAGGTTTGGAACAGCTATGGCAGATTCAAACTTTTCATACAACTTAAATGAG
>JAUMHE010000051.1:7223842-7251755 GCA_032359235.1 Enteromius mattozi
TTCAATAAATAAATAAATAAATACAAGCCTGTTAGTCCCAGATATCGTGTTTTATCCTTATTATAACAGAAATAAGCAAATGATTCAAATACCATATGTATAGTTATGTGACTATAGTAGCCTAGTTACTGCAATAAATCAATTCACTTAAAATCACTTATAAACCCTTTAAATCACTTACCGCTGACTTCCCGAGGCTCTGCGCTTCCAGTGGGCTCAGTGTCCACTTTACGTCCACATCTCCCGAGCCCTTGAACCAGCTGCTCTAGGGGCAACTCCGAATCCGGTTTGGGATAACACCGCAGACCACTGGAGCATCTCGGTGTGTAAACGCCGCACAGCTCGCCCTCTTGCCGGGCACACACTGGACAGCAGCCGCAGCCGGGCTCGCGAACAATCTCCGCGCACGTCTCCGTGAGCATCGGGCAAGCCGCTTGGCGCTCCGCAGTGCAGCTCGGACAACGGAACACCATTTCGGTGCGAGCGGCGCCGTGAAAAGTCACCAGTGCCAGCAGCAAGCTGCAACTCCCGTAGAACAGCATCGTGTCAACGATGTAAAAAATCGGAGCACTAACTTCTGCAGGTAAGAAGTGTGCGCGGACAGGTGAAGGCTAACTGGGGCTGCTGAGGGCTCCTATCAGTGTTCATATGCCGCTGACATCATAGGAGATGACAGGCGGGCTGCAGCTTTGTCAAACAAATCCTCAAAAGGGCTACAGTGCCAGCGCCTTGGGTTTGTGTTTCTGTTAGGCCTGGGTCCTGACTAAATTTCAGAACAGATATTTTAGAATAGTTTTAATCGTGACTATTCAACGTGCTATTTTAAAAGCCGTTTAATAAAAGTTCTTATATAGCAGCTGGAGTCATACTTAGCTCTAAAAGATTTTGAGAGAATTCCCGAGCTAGGCTGAACCAGCAGGGTCTTGATAAATTAAATGGCTTAATTAAATTAAATTCTTGAAATACAAGTGGCTTGCAAGTTATCAAAGTTAAGTTATTTATTTATTTTCAACAGGGGGAGCCTGTCCTCCCACCACAAGGCAGGCACCCGCTGCACATTGCACATATTATCAATTACATATGTGCAATACTGGTCATGTTTATTGAATGAATTATGTATGATGCAAACTATTCAAATTTAAAGATAATGATTAAATTATAATCTTTAAGTTCACCCTAAAACAACTGGAGGGGAGGGAGGCACTGTCTGTTCGGTCTGCAACACTAATGTAGGCTTTGAGAATAGTCAAAACAAGCAAACTGTGTTGCAGTTATGGCTACAGTCTCTTCGTATATTAAAATTTAATGTCAGTGCTGTGCCTTCATGTACTTAGGACTAGCCTGCAAGCTGAATGTTGTTGTAATCTCTCAGTTGCCTATTGATTACAGGGGCCAGGAGTCGAGGTATCATGCTTACCAACCAAACAACCATTAACCCATCCAGAGCAAAGCCCACACTCTGTTCCCCTCTGAGACTAATCGTTGTTTATTTAAGGGTACAGAAATAGCAGCTCCATGTGAGACCTATAGCTTCAGTGGTTGTTGAAGAGATATAAATGAGGATTATTTTTCTTTGTGGGTGCCCTCTGATTTTATGGTATTTTATGTATTTGTGGTTGCAGGCTTCCTTTTCGCCTTGGAGATTTTGATGGAGAAAGGGGACTTTTGAATTGCCAGGTCATGTGGGTGTCGTGATGAAGCAGGAGTGTTTATGCAGTGTCATTTTATTTATTTTTTTAAAAGAACCAGCTGTAGACCCACAAGCTCATAACCCATGTCTGTGTACCCAGAGTTTGTACAGCGTCTGGGTTTCTGTAAGATTCTGAGGGCTATAAGCCACAGTATCTCCAGTTGGTTAAGTGCAGTTCTCCATCAAGGACAGGAGTAAACAAGTGAGATAAATTACACCAACTGCCCTGAGGAACCTCTATACAGCATACCCCCACTGTGGAAACTTCTTTACATTACTAAGATACATTGTAGTACAAGTGTTTGTTTTTTCTTTCTCTTAGAGATTTCAGCAGGTTGCACAATTTTGTAGAAACGTTTATTCTTGTAGTCAGAGTCTGCAAAATTCTGAAAAAAGTCCTTTAATATATTAAAGTCAAATATAATAGAGGCTATAATGTTTGGCCTGGTTGGTTTTTACAAAGAGCGAGATTGTGTATGTGGCTAACACAGAGATTTTTGTTTGTGTCTTATAAAATGTATCTAATCAATATTATCTTAACGAAGATGATATTCACATGTAGGTTACGTATTTCTGAATTTACATGACTGCATATTAAAATGTATAAAATACTTACAAAAGTGTGTACTTTGGAATATTGTTTCATGATGTGTATAGGCTGATGTTTGATTTCCAAGAAATGCAGTGAATGTGGAAATAAGACAAGAGAGAGCAAACATATTTGCACATGTCTACCATAAAAACAGCAGTTATGCAATCTGGTTGGTAAAGCAGATTTTGCTGTTGCACTTTAAGCTATTGTAAAAATTAGACATGTCAAGATAGTCAATGAGATAAGAGTTTGGACTGTGATATAGGCTACAGCAATGAGGGCAAACTAACAAACTTTTTTTTTTAATTTATAAACTAATAATCACAGTTTAAGTCTTAACTGATATTTTATTTAACATTCCCAGGTCATTAAACAGCTCACCTTTAAAATACAAGTTCTTTCTGTTGGTTTTTAGTGCACGTGAAAGACGCAGGAGGGCGCGCTTAGTTAAATATTCGCTTGTTTGGCGTCTTCGAGCCACCGTACCTATAAGAAACAAGATCATGTGACGGCTATCAGGATGTCAACAAATGTAATGGGGAATAAAACTGAGCTAATGCCATGAATCCCAATGCCGGTACAAAACCGTGTATAACGTTATTTGGGGCTACGGGCCAAGTATTTCTTGAGGCATAAGGTATGTTTTGGCGCATTTTCGTTAACCGACACAACTGTTGGAGCGTCAGGAAGAGTTAACTTAACAGTGTTGATTTGTTTTTTGTTAGCAAGATTAAAACAAGAGTGTAGGTACATTGTGATTGAAATCTTTTTGTGTGATCATATCTTTTATAGTGGTAAAAATAATTAATATTTTTTTTTGCACATTTAGCTTACATATCACAGATGTCACAAATAAGAAGAGATGACACTCGGCGTGCATGTATTTCTAGTTGATGAACAGTGTGTGAGCAATGTTTGGTTGTGAAATCCCACCCTTTTTCTGCTAACTTACATGTGATTTTACAAGCCTGATTTTTTTGCCCAAATTAATGTCTTGTCTTTATGATAAATATATGCTTTATGTTTATTCAGATTAGAATATTTGTTTCTTTTTCTTGCAGTAATTTGCAACATTTCTGTTGATATAATATGTCTCACCCTTTTTAGGATGTCATCCACTCAGGCTGGTCAGTCAACGGTTGTACACAGACTTGCCACATTACTGCGAAATAATGGTATAGAATCAGTTTTTAAATTTTGTCATTGTTAATTTCAGCAGTTGCACCAGGCCCAGTTTCAAAAAAAAAAAAAAAAAAAAGCACACTGCAAAAAGCAAATGTCACAAAGACTCTGTCCACAGTCACTCATCAAGATTTTTGCAAGGTTTGGAATAAGTAGGATTCAAGTTGTGAATTGAACGCAATTCTCTTTATGTTGAGACAAAGCAATGTAGTCAATATTTACAACTGTAAATCTGGACACTGCTTTGCAAGATAATGTTTGCATGTTGACAGAAATGGAGTCAATACAATCTGAGAGTGCTTTTGCATTTGTTTTTAGGATGCTTAGCAGGCTGAAGCATTGCATTATGTTCTTGTTGGTCTCTGTATAGGTGACTCTGTACTGGATGGTTCCAGTACTCTCACTCTCCAAGTAGGATGTTTACAGCACCTGACACAACTCTTCGAACGGCATCTTCTCTCAAGAACACATCAGCATGGTTTTCTGGCCCTTCCGTCCCACCCAGCAGACACTGCCTCTCTGCTGGAAGTCCAGTTCCTTTTTGACATGCTGCAGAAGACAGTATCACTCAAGGTGCTGAAGGTTTCCGATGATGCTTCGATGTGTCAATAACATTATGTGCATATTAGGGGTACAGCTTGATTTTGATAGATGAAAGTAAAATGTATTTCATAATATTTAGTAGTAGTACATTTTTGTATACCTTCCTTGATTCAAATTTCTAACTTCAGATAAATGTCTTGAGTAATCCTTATTACACTGATCCAATACACCGAACTGCTGTTGCAATGATCTGATCATATATGTGTGTAAAACAGCTTGTTAATCCACCTGGTGTGAAGCTACAGTATGTTGTGAAAATCTTCCCTTTCAAGTCCCTCAAACACTTAGAGGTATTTCAGAACTAACCAAATTCATTCAGTTATGTTTGTTGCTTTATTCTGCCATATTGTCCTAAATGGTGCTTTTTGTTTGATTATCTTATTTAGCTCAAGCGTATTCCTCCTCATTGTCTGGAGGGTCTTAGAGGAGTTTATTCTCAGCTGGAAGTCTTCACTTGCTCAAAAGGTGTCAGCTGTCTAGAGGTAATTTTTGCATCAACAAACATTGGCACAGTGACTATAAATGTAAACATGTTTGCATCCAGAATGTAATTGTCATGTATGTGTGTGTGTAATAGGAGCTTCTCTCTCTGTGTGGTGGTGATCTCAGCTCAGCTTTACCCTGGTTAGAACTTCATACCCTTAATTTCAGTTACAATACCATCTCCTGTCTTGATGAGTCACTGGTAAGTATCTCCCATTTTAAACTTTTAAAATAAAGTAACAGAAATTGGAATCTGTATGTAACAATTTTCTAAATTGTTTTAGAGTCTGCTGAATGTCCTGAAGTGGCTTGACTTGAGCCACAACAAGATCCAAGATTGTGCTGAATATTTAAAGGTAGATTACTTTTGTTTTTGCTTTTTTTTTTTTCATGACCAGTAGTATACAGTTTTTTTTTTTTTCGCGTTTCTTTGTCAATTTCCTTCATTATTTTGAAGAAAAATCTGTGGATGTGTGTGAAAAAGTTCTACACACCTAGTGGTGACTGAATGTATAATCAAATTAGCCAAAATAATAATCAGTCACGCAAGGGGTGGTAGATGGGTAGACTTTAAAAAGGGAAGAATTGGACAAAGAATAGTGTGAGGGGATACCATTGCACACCCAATAGAAATGCATGATGTCACAAATAGTGGGCAGTCTCCTGTTGCATGGTTCAGGGCCCCCCCAGATTTTTGGTGTATTAAATGATAGGACAGAGTGGATTTATTCATACCTTTTGTGTCTCCACCAAGCCTCTTACTGAACTGGAGCATCTGAATTTAGCCTACAATAACCTACAGAGAACACCAGTGCTGGGCCTCAGTGCTCAAGCCAAACTCATAACCTTGATCCTTAGAAACAATGAACTGGAAACTATCAATGGTAAGTTTTCAATCATTTGTGTGTTTTTTAATAGTTTAACAAATTGTGGTTAGCTTGAATAAACTGTTTTACTTTGCTAAAATAAAGCTTAATCTAATCTAAATACATTATTCTAAATGCAGGGGTGGAGCAGTTGTCATCACTTCAGTCTCTTGACCTGGCTTATAATCTTCTTATGGAGCATTCTCAGTTGGCGCCTCTGTCCCTCCTTCATAATCTTAATACAGTAAGATAAATGCACCTTTTCTAAGTAATGCTGCTTGGCTTAAACTGTTTGTTTCAATTATAGGAAACTGATTATCCTCAATCTCAGATTTCATTCTTAGCATTTTTATGATGCAACAGCTAGACTTGATGAAAATCATAATTACACATTTGAATACTGTGTTTTCTAGCTCAGCCATCTGGATTTTACAGTCACAATATTAATTATTGTTTTAAAGAATGTGATATATCCAATTTTTTTTTGTCTTCTCATATATACCACTTTGACTGTTTTCTGATCTCTTTTCAGTTGACTTTGGAAGGAAACCCTTTGTATTTTCAGAGGACACACAGGGTATCAACTGTCCACCACCTCTCTCCACGAGCTGCTTGCCAAGGGGTGAGACTTTCTCTCAAAGCTCATTGTTCTAAAAAAGCAGGGGAGGGGAGAGGGGGGGTTAATTGCCCAGCTATCCAGTGCGTTGTGATTGGCGTGACAGAAATGTTACACCCCTTATTATAATGCAGTGCCGTGTCCCGGCACGATGACACAGAAACGATAAAAGCCATTACAAATAAGGCATTTGTTGCATCCAGTGGGGACATAAATACTGATTATAATGACATAGTACTGTCTTTTTACGTGTCACGACTCGAATCTCACCGTGTAGTAATAGTGAGCTGTTTACTTGATCTTTCTCGCTGTTCTGCAGATGTTTTAGAGTTGCAAGCTGATGTTTAAATGTCTGCTTGCATTTCAGCTCCAGCTGGATGGAACCTCTCTCTCCCAGTCTGATCTGCTGGTGGGTATCAAATGTTACTTTATGTGCCATCTCAGGTCATTCTACCCTCCTTGTTTCTCATTCTGTATTGTGGGAGGCAAATCTGCTTTTAATCTAAAGTAGAATAGTGGGCAACATAAAGTACTTTACTTCCTCTGACCAAATGGAGCTTTTAAACTTCAAATGGCTGCAGGCGTGGCCCAATAATCACCAAATGACATTTAGTGTTTAGTAAATGTTTAACCACATGGCAGCTGATGTAAAAATGAAAAAAAATATTAAATTAATAGTTTAACAATGAATCAGAAATGTTTCATGAGCCATATGACAACTAATTTGATAGACAGACAGACAGACAGACAGACAGACAGACAGATAGATAGATAGACTGATAGATAGACAGACAGATATATAGACAGACAGATATTATAATTCTTTTTATTTTTTAATCTTCC
Organism: Enteromius mattozi; assembly: GCA_032359235.1. Taxonomy (NCBI): domain Eukaryota; kingdom Metazoa; phylum Chordata; class Actinopteri; order Cypriniformes; family Cyprinidae; genus Enteromius; species Enteromius mattozi. The sequence continues at coordinate 7,230,718 of JAUMHE010000051.1, forward strand.
TTTTTAAGTGGGTCTGTATTTTATTATAGTAACACTCAAACAGCTCATTTAAAAACCAGAAGGGTGTAGGTGTGAAAGAACTACGCACACTAAGTTTTCCTGTCGAGAAAACAAACCACATTTATGTCTGTAATATATTTGTAATACATTAACATTGTTAAAAGAGTTCCAGCTGCACATTTTAACATAGAAAGAGATTTAGAAGACATTCATGTTTTACACTGTCTCTCTCTCTCTCTCTCTGTCACATCCCCCCTTTTCTTTTCTGATACAGGCCAAAGATTACATTCATTTAGATCAATGATGCTTCACTGACTGTGTGTGATGGTGACACCCAGTGTTCATACAGTATAATGATTTAGAACAATAACAACAATGGGCTAAATCTTATTTATTTATTTATTTATTCATTTATTATATAATATTCTCCAAGTGTCTTGCAGGCCAGCTCAGACCATGGTTTGGGACATGCTATCTAACATACTGTAAAAAACATGGAAAAACATTTCATCAATCTAGTAGGAATTTCATGTGAACTGCAACAGAAAGGATCTTGAGTTTTCTAATGTGAACAATCCTGAATAAATAAGCAATTGTAACAATTCTACCATCCTTGCAGAATTTTACAGCTGTTTTCAATAGGAGATCACTTGTCACTTATTTTCACAGTCTCACAAGATATTATATAAGTAAAAGATAACTACTTACAAATTTTCCAAAAAAAATATTTGTGTTGGACAAATACCTGTTAGCATGATTACAAGAAAATTTTATTACAAATAATGCACAAGAGGTAACTTTATTTGGACTAATGGTCGTAATTTGATAATTAACTAAATTTTCACACAGTTGTTTTTGGTATTGGTCAAACAACTGTTAACCCTGTCACCACTGTCAAAAGTTTTTTTTCTTTTTGAGAAATGTAGTCTTTCTATATTTTTATAAGATTTAATTTATGGTCTGTGTTCAATAGTAAGAAATAACAAAATTACACAAATAAGTTGCTCTTGTGACATTAAATTTTTTAATAAATTTATAATTTATAATTTATTTTTTCATTTATTCATTTTTTTACAGAGCTTACCTAAACCTGGACAGCTGATTGGTCAGGTGTCCCACAATTCTCAACAAGTTTCTATGGCACCTGACCAAGGAGGGCAGGAGGGGTCCAGTGGAGGTGGGGACATGACTGACAGTCTGACTGTAAGCACATCGGGAGTGACCAGAGTTCGAAAGGGGAAACAAAGAGTAAGTACATGTCCAAAAAGGTTTTTGTGGTACACAGTCAAACTAAATAAATATTTTGCATATTGTTGATGATACGAAGCCAACATAAAAATTTTAGTAAGATCCTATTTATGACATGAATCATGACAAGTGCAAATTTTTGCCATTTGTAGAACAAGGTAAAGGTGAGGAGAGCCAGTATTTCAGAGCCCAGTGACACGGACCATGAGGTCAGAGTGCAGTCCGCTTTGAAAGGTGATTAAACTAAGTGTCAAGTGAGCTTGTGGGTTTATTAAGCGTATGTATAATGTCTCATGTAAAATGTTTGATTCTCTTCAGATATCATCCTCCCCCATAAGGAGGATATTGAGAGAATGGACAGTTTTCGAGACCAGTTAGGAGAGGACTGGCTACGCTACCAGCATCACCTCGATGATACTCCAGTTAATCTAGCTTTCCCGGTAGTGGACAGTGTAACCATTAAAGTGAACACCAATGGCCATTGTACACCCCCATCCCCCCTGCTTAAAACTAACACACCTCCAACCAGTCTGGAATTGCTCCCCCCTCCACTCCTGTCCTCTGAACTGAAAGTGGGAGAGGACAAAGAAGAGATGGAGAGCACAGACCTGCAGCCTGAGACAGAGTCCACCTTGCAGTGCACAGGCCATAGCCCCCCGAATACTGAATCTACCCTTGAGACGAGTCTAGGAAACACTCAGGCTACAAATGAGGCCTACTCTGACCCAAAACCTCCACCAGAGGAAGAAGATGATGATAGAGAAGGTCTGTCTGTTCTTTCCTAGGGATACATTGATACTTATAACTATACTTTATGTACCAATATTATAACTGTGATCGTACCATCCACATTATTGTTTTTCACTAATACATATGGCTATTTTCAGTATGGTTGTTTTTTTTTTTTTCATTTATGTTACATCACTGGATAGATTTTATTTTTTTATTTATTTGTTCACTTGATTTATTTATTTACTTATTTTTATTTACACTGGCAAGATAGTTAATTGTTTTAAAAGAAGTCTCATATGCTCACCAAGGCTGCATTTATTTGATCAAAAATACAGTAAAACTAATATTGTAAAATATTATTACAATTTTAAATAACTCTTTTCTATTTTAATATATTTTTTTTTTTTTAATTTCCTTTGGCAAGGCTGAATTTTCAGCAGCTATTACTCCAGTCTTAAGCAATCATTCTAAAATGCTGATTGGTTAAGTATTATTACTTTTATTATCAATGTTACAAACAGTTGTGCTGGTTAATTTTTTTTTTTTTTTTTTTTTTTTTTTTATCAACTTTGTTTCTTCAGATATTTGTTTGTGTATTTACAGTGCCAAAAAGTTTCTGGTACTTGCCTGAAAAAGCTTGATACATCTCTATTTCTTCAAAATATAAAAAAAAAAATAATATTTTCATTATGATACTAAATTTCATTATATTTGTATCTGGAACTCTTTTCACTTTTGCACTTTGTTTAACAGTGGACCTGTGTAGACCAATGTTGGTGGGACTGCTCTTAGAGGACATGGAGAGGGATCAGAAAAGAGTCTCTGAACCGCTTTTCCTACGAGTTCGGCAGGGTAACATACTGGAGGTAGACATGCACCAGGGGTGTGTTAAAACACGAGTGGAACTAGATAGTCTGCAGGATGTCATCACCACTGAGGTCACCTGCACAGTGGAGGTCAGATGGCATATTTTCTGTTCATGAGGATCTGTATGATGTTTGAGCTTCTTTGTCTCAGTTTCACACTTTCTCTTTAAATTTTATAGAACTTGGAGGTGACTCACCCAGCCCTGGAGCTCCATTTCCGGTACATTAGTCGTGAAAGACGTAAACGTTGTTACATAATGTTGGATGACAAGCCACAGGAAGCATTACAGGTCAGGAGGATCATTCATCATTAGACAATCAGATATGATAAACCAGTGCATATTAAAATTTAATATCCTTCAAAGTAGTAATCTTACAAACTTAAGCTTGCAAACTTACAATGATAAACTCAATTCAGTGACAGATATCAGTAATAGCTTTGGTTTCACTTTATTTCGATGGTCCCTTTAACACATTTTGTTGACTATAAGTAACGTTGCACCTACATATCTAACTCTCATTGAAGTGTTAGTGAAGTATTTTAGTAGACTGGTAGGGTTAGGGTTAGAATAAGTCTGTTGGGAGACCATCACAGCAGATATTAATCAGACAGTCTATTAATACTCTAATGAGAGTTAGATGACATGTAGGTGCAATGTTACTTATTGTCAACAAAATGCTCAAAAGGGACCATCAAAATAAAGTATTACCATAGTTTTTGCTAGTAGAAATTAAAAGTTTGATATCAAAAATTGAATTGCTTTTTATGTAATTTTTTTGATATATCTAACGCATTGTGTTTTACTAGAGGAAACTAGAGGCCGTTTGTGTGCTTATGCACTATCACCATCTTACTCAAATATGCTCTCATTCCTCCAATGTTCAGATTTTTTTTCTTCTTATCTACAGTGATACAGTACTGTACAAAAGTCTTAGGCCTTTAGTATTTTCACCAAAAAAGGTTTTGAACTATTTATTTCTTGCTTTTTCTGTAGTGTGTTAGTCGGAGGTATCAGTTTACATTTCTTTTACCATTAATTGTAAGAAATAAATAAAATCTGTTGATCTGTTGATAAATAAATCTATTTATGACTTTTTTTTTGATAGCATCCTCCGTTTACAACATTTTTACACAAGTGGCTTAAACTTCCCACAGTACTGTAACTTTGTAGGATGGTTTCTGTTAAGCGTCCTGAAGACATTACCACAGTTATTCTGGATTTATATAATTTTCATATGATTCCTGATGAACTCGATGAAGCATTGACTGTTGTTAAACTCTATGTGGATACAAAAATCTCACTGGATTATTACAATTATTTAAAAAAAAAGATTTTGCACTGTACTGTATATGGTTATAGAAATGTGTTTATGTTTGTATACAAAATTATGTGTTTTACACAAATAACAGTTTAACCTTCAATAACTGCACCATATTTGGTTAGTTATTGATTAGTAGTTTGAATCAAGAAAAAACAAAACGCAGAGAAAGAAAATAAATCTTTTAATTTGTTTTCCACTGCATGATTTAACCTATCTATGCTGTTTTGATGAAACTCATTTAAAGAAATGTGATGTTACTTTAAATAATGTTAGAATTCTGACTCCTCAGGTATTATTGGAGGTTCTCTCAAGAGTTGTGGAGGAAAACAAACAGCAGGTGGCTGAGGAGAGACCAGAGACAGTTTGGCTACAGTGCCTAAAGTGTCAGACTGAGTTCTGCCATCCAGCTACTGAATCCGACAGCAGCCTGAGTCACCTGGATGAATTAAGGAATGACAGTAAGCATATGGCCCTAATAGTTAAAAAGATCATTATTTTTCTGTCATGAGCAAGGCCCTGGAAGCATAGGCGGACAAACACTCCTGCCAGAACATTCCAGGGAGTGGCACAAACACATGCAACTCTCAACACACGGCAATTACAATCATTCGCTCTAACATGACTCTAGTAAGCCACCACCTCCTTGCAATTAAACAGAGTATTCAAATGTGCCATAAAAGTTGAGACAACACCAGTTGATTAATACTGGTTATTGTCATGGTTTGCATTTTCTTGGTCCTGGTCTTTTTTCTTTTTTTTTTTTCTTTTATATCGCTTTCATCACAACATAAAGTTAATCAGAAAAGATGAATCACACTTACCATGAGTGGCCGATTGTCTTGTTGGAGCATGAAAAGACCTGGATAAAATGTGCCACCAAAGAATTTCATGAATATGAAATAGTTCCCAAACACTGGGTGTGAGAGCTTTTTACCTTGGGACTCCATCTGGCAGAAAATATTTTTATCATGTGACCTATTTTCAGCATAACCCATCTAATAGAGTTTTAAATTTTAAATTTTTTTTTTTTTTTTTTCTCCCCTGTAACATCCTGCGGGCCAATTTCTTTTTAATGAATGGGTTGATACACAGTTCATCCTCCTCCTCTGCAGCGCATGCTGCATAGTTTTAAACATGCTTTGACACGTAAACCGGAGCTTTTGGGACATTTGTTCAGCTGCTTTCAGTCTGTTTGCTTGGAGTCCTGCGGATCATCTGGGCCAAACACATAGTTGGTTCTGCATGGGGCAGAGATCAGTGAGGGTGTTTATTTTAAGAGCATTAACATCCTTAAAATAAATTTGAAGGGAAGAGTATGTTGAACACTCTGTCCTGTAGTGAGTGTTACCTTGAAAGGCATAGGTGGTCTTTGCTTTTCTATTTTACTGCCATTTGAACACATGAACTCTGTTAGATGGTCTTGGATGTCTCAGAAGAAGAGCATTTATCTTTGTATACCTTTTTTTATTTTTTTCTCAGGTTGTACTGTCATCTGCTCAGAGTGCAATAGTGATCATGTAGTTCAGTTGGCTGCCCAAGCTCCTTCCACCAGTACACCATTTGAACAGAATGATGCCAGATACTTCACCTTTGATGACAGGGACAACACAATTCAACTCAAGGGCAATGAGGTCTGGGTTTATGCTTCTTTTGATTTGATATTTCCATGACAGTATAATGTTAATGTTCTCTTTTCACTCACTTAAAATGCTTAATTTCTCTAGGCGTTGGTTCCAGTACAGTCTTTACTATCGCATGGCAGCCATTCGACTCAGCATTCAGAGGCCTCCACAGAGGCAGCTACAACTCACTTCCGCACAGCCCATAGCTTCCTGTCTAATTGTTTGACTAATCAAAATGAGACATGGGTTGACCAGAAAACCTCTCAACTAATCAACTATAGCAAAACTGATGGGCAAGGTAGCTCAGAGGGTCTTAAGGAGAAGATGACTGACAATTCCTGCTACAACGGCTATCAAAAACATCAGGATGAACAGTCACCAAAGTGCACAGAAGGCTCCAACAATGGTAGGTGTCCACTCTTGGGATGAAGATAAGAAAGTGGCCACAAAGGGTGACAGTAAATGAGAATTTGATAAAAAAAAAAATAAAAAAAAAACTCACCTGAAAAGGATGGATTCAGAATGTGATTGGTAATTGCAATAAAACTGTAGCTGTGGTTATTGGGCCCAGGCCTGTTTTAGGTTTGGCAGTTAAATAATGTCGCCTTGAGACTTATTGACCAAACAGAGAGCTTTGTAAACATGACCAAAAGTGTAGAATTTTAGAGGGAGGAAGTTTTCTTTATTCACTTGTATTTGTAGATGTCACACTACATTTAAATTTGTACCAGAGAATGAACCCTAATGTTTGGCAGGCCTTCCTGGCCATAAATCACGTGAACTAATTTCTGTAGATATTGATATTACGGGTACCTGTGTACTATTGTACTATCAGTTTGTTTGTTTGTTTTGGCATAGTAGCTTGTAATTTATTTAATTGAGGGATTTAAACAAGAATAATTTTCATTTCAGCTCAGTTTGACCTGCTATCAGAAACAGTGGACCATCGGCTTCAGCTGTTCTTGGATGTGGAAGTGTTTGGGGGAGAAGAGGAGCTTCGCTGCTTTTTAAAGGCATGATAATCTTTATACAATGCCCTCAATAAAATATATAAAATAGAGACACGTTTAAAGAGGATATCTACATAGACAAAACCAACAATCCATGATAGATCTTTTATTCATAAAAGTAAATGAATTTCTTATCATTTACTACTGTTCACTTCCACCACATCAAACCACAGTTTGTTTATTTTCTGCATGTTTGAAAAGCTGGAATTAGATTGATTAACATTTTCTTGCTTTCATTTGATTTCAGATGTCCATTGTGAAGTTTGGGGAAGCAGCGGAGTTCCATTCCCTTATGGTTGTGTCGGACCAGTATATCTACATCTTAGAAATAACCTCACAGTCTGAGTAAGCAACTTGAATTTCTTCAGTTAAATGCAGGCTTTTAAAGAGCAGTTTCAGCTAGCTATGGGTAGGCCAGAAAAAACGAAACACTGAAACTTTCTGTAATATTTTGGGTTTTATGTGTCAGCAGGGTAAATGTACTAGTGCAGTGTATCTCTAGAATTCACCGATTCAGCATACCTATCATAAAATTTTTTAAATATTATATTTAAGCAATACCACATTAATAAAAAGGCTGTATTGTCTTATATCAGCAGACTCACCATAGTCATATGTAGCTTGCTCATATGAATCCTCTGCACTAAATGGTGAATGGTCTGTGGTGCTTTACACAACACAGCTTGTCAAAGCAACTTCACAAAGATAAAATAGTGAATCACAGAATCAACTATGGAAACTCAAATATGTAGACAGTTTAGATTCTACTGTAAATTATCTCTAAAAAACAATAGTGTGATTATTTAGCTCAAGTCAGTTGAGTGCTGGCTTAGTCCACATCAATAACAGTGTGAAGTTAGTCAGTCCAATGTAAGTTTTACAAAAGCAGCAATATCGTTATTCAGCTTGAGTCAGTTTAATGTTGATTGAATTTAGTTCAATGCCAGTGTTGATGTTACAAGAAATGACTCAGCTGTAAAACATCTCTACAGAAGACGGTGATGCCATTTTGTAGCATCACAAACATCATAGTCCAGAACTAATCAACATGACAACAGTCTATCAGTTAACTTCTTGTAAAGTGAGAAATTCATCAAAAGTAAATTTTTAACCTTAAACTATTAATTACATAGTCATCTGGCTAAAATAGTCCTCCGGGAAAAATGGTCCTCTATCCATAATATTGCTTTCTTTAGTAAAGTCATTTCCTCTGCATCAGGAGGGAAATATACACAGATCAAGCATAATTTACGAGCAAAAACAGTTCTAAACAAATTTTGGTGGGGGATTTTAATGTGAGAGGACAATAGAGGATGGACTTTTTTTACTAAAGGATATGTTATTTTGAACTAAGGTCTGGTATTTTGGCCAGAAGCAATAGTTTAAAGTCAAAACACCTTGTTAAATTTGTTTCTTACAAACACACAGCTGCCGTTTTTGACAGAACCAGTTAGTGCCCATGTGATATAAATTTCTCCAAATCTGTTCTGATTTGCCGACTCATCTACCTGGCCTGATGATGAGTACATTTTTAGCAAATGCATGTTTTTGGGTGAACAGTTGTTGACCTACATCAGAGGTTGCACATGTCACGTTGAACACATTGTTTTCTGTACTGCGCCGCTCATCCAACTATGACTTCTGAGGCTGCTCAAAATCCTTCTCCACCACGCACATAGTTTTTCTTTAAATTTCTTTAAATATACTTATCCCAAAGTCTTACAGTACATACAGTGTTCACACTAGGTCAGAAGGTATTGTGTATAGACTTTTTTTTGTTTGTTTGTTTTGTGATTTGTTAACTTCAATCATCAAGACAGATCACCTATATTTGTATAGCACGTAATGCAATACATATATATATTTAAGTAGCTTTACAGGGATAAACAAGAAAATAATGCTTTAATAATTGTACAGAGATCAATTCTGTTGTAAATCGCCTCTAAACAATAGTGTCATTGTTCAGCTGAGGTCAGCTAAGTGTTGATTAGTTCCATTCAATAACTGTGTAAAGATCCTCAGTTATAAAAGTAGTTCAATTTAGCCATAAAGAAGTCCTGAAAACAGTGATGTCATCATCTAGTTCTGTTAAGTTATCATACTTACCAACTTGTTAATTCTTGAAGTGAACTTTTGCCTGCATGGTAATAGATTCAGTTTTGAAAGCGAACACTGAATGATGTCTGGCGTTCGATACTGCGTGTGCATTGTCACACCCTTGACATGACGCTACATGGAGGTTTTTGTCTAGTGTGTTACCAGCTTAACAAATCTAGTTAAAGTTTAATCATAAGGGGTTATAGCTTTAAGCCATCTCTACTAAATCTTATTGAATATACAGAAGTAATTAATAGAATGTTATTAGCAGAAACAATTGAAATGGCTAACTTTACCAATGGCTTACAATTATATCACTTTCCATTTCTCTTAACCTTCTTTTCATATTTTTTTTAATTATCATTTATTTATTTATGTTTTTTTACATTTTCTCATACTGTCTCTCATTTCTTTTGCAGAGGGCAACCCTCAGACTGGCTGCAGAAAAGAGAAAGCCATCGGTTGTGTGAACTCAGCTATCTGGAGGTGGGTCTGGGCTCTCAGAGTATCCACCTAGAGTTTGATGAGGGAGCAGCAGCGTACACACTACTTGTGCGAAACAGTGCCCGCTGCAAATGGTTTTTCAACAAGCTTACAGGCAAGACTTCCTTTTGCATGCCATGTGGTTTAGAACATTTTTAGAACGAAATGAGAAATAGCACTTAGTAGACTTGCTAAGACAACTGCATAAAAAAATGATGTAAACAATGGCTGGTCTAACACACTTTAAAAAAAATGCTGGGTTGTTTTAATGTTTTTACCCAGGTGCTGGGTAGGTTTTTGCACTCTAAAAAATGCTGGGTTCTTTTTTTCTACCCAAATGCTATTTTCAGCTTGTTGGCCACAGTGCCACGAAATAACCAGCTGCTAAATTTGAGTCAGTGCACAGGCTTTTTACATCCTCTAAAGGAGAGAGCGAGTCTCAGCGCTGCAGATTTGGTGAACTTCTTCAGCGAAAAAAGGTCTGTATACATTTTATTTAATTTATAGTTTTTACTCTGCTATAAATGGTATTATTTTACACAGCGCCATACAAGCACGAGATGTCAGTCAGCTAAATGTGTCAGCAGTGGCCATTTTGCATGATGGATACATCTTTTGCCTTGCATGACATAAACTGATTTTATTTGATATAATATTGAATATAATTCAATTTAATGTTAAAATATGTTTACTAATCTCAGTACTGTTTGTTTATGGGCAGGTTATGGTCAGTCATGGCATCTTTCAGCTACAAATGAAATGTGGGGCAGTGGTCTGAGCAGCCCATCATCGGCTCAGATTCTGGTGACACACCGGCACAATAATTAGCACTATTTTGGTGAAAAGGAATTAGAGACAATAATTAAATACACTTAAATTATTTTTTTTTCTTTTAAATGTATTTGTTTTTCTATAATGCTTGTTAAACAAGTTTAAATGTATGTAATATTGTAAATTATGCTGAACTCACCCAAATAAATTAAATTTGCCTTATATTTTTGTCCTTGGGTTTTCTTGTTTATTATTAAATGTTAATTTTTGATTATTGCTTTTGTGTCAGGTATTTCTGTGTGTGGGTTTTGTTTTTTTTAATCAAATTTATTTTAATTAATTTATTATTATTATTTTTTATTTCCAACCTGTTTTAAGCCAGCAATATAGTAATTTTTTAAACAATAGTTTACTTTAAACCCAGAATGTTGGCCAAAAACCCAATCAGCTGGGCCATAATCACCCAGCATGTGTTCTTTCCAACATTTACCCAGCACTGAGTTGCCAAATAAACCAAACTGAGTTGTTTTTAACCCAGCATTTTTTAGAGTGCAGGTTTGCAGTTGCAAACTCAGCTCATCATGACATAATATATATATATATATGTATATGTGTATATATATATATATATATATATATATAATATATATATATATTTTTTTTCAGTACTGAACTGAACAATATTTTAAAATGTGTGCACCCAGGTTGTTAGGGATGGTGGTGGTTTGTATTAAAGACAAGTACTATATCCTGTATATATCTGTGGCCAAGAATCTATAGGAAACATCCAACTTGGATGTATGGTTTATTGCATAAACATAAACTTATGGCTACAAATTGCAGTACACATTTAATAAATATTTTTAATTCAAAGTTTTAAAACAACTTTTGACATCAGTATCACAGATTCACTGTTATCTTTTCAGAGGAACAGACAGGGTATGAACTTTTACTGAAAATCCACCAGTACACCCAGCTTAGAAAGGAGACTTGTAGAAACAGTAACCTTCTGGCACAGCCACTGTGATCTTAGAAGTTGACAGATATCTGACGCTCTTTGCACTTGCAGGAACTAGTTGCAACCAGACAAAACACCACCTTTGGGTGTATTTACCTGTCCACCTTTGTGTTCTTTTAATGGGTATTAATTTTCACCACATACAGTAATGTGGCAAACTAGAGGATCCTGTCTAAAAAGAAAAAAAAAGGGTGTTACAAAGACCACAATATGGCAGGGGTGAAACTAAACTTTGACCTCATTACAAAAATAGGTCTGCGCATTGTCTTACCTAAACAATGAAACAGACACTTTTTTTTTCTCACAGAAACCCATTTGATTGTTTCATTTTTGCGGTTATCATACACCTGTAGAACTAAAAAGAAAAAAGTGTTAAAGAATCTTTGTGTGCCTCTGTTCTTTATTAAAACACTGTCCTCCCCAGTTTGTTGAATGATATGTAAATATTAGATGTGAGAATGTTGTTCTTTGTAATATTTTGTCTTTTAAAACTAGGGTAACAGAGGTTGCATTGTCTTTTATTCATGACTCATATATGTTTGCTTTCTTTAACAAACTTAAGCCAAATGTACACTACAAGATTAAAGATCACTGTGCTTTGCATACTCACAGTCACTTATCTAGGTGTGTCAGTTGCAAAATCTGAATCTAGCTATGATCCCAGAATCCATTTTCTGACAAACTCTTGTAATGCACGTGTATGTTAATTTTTGATAACAAGCCATCAGACAGGCATACATTATGTTCCCTTTCATATTTCATATATGTCATGGCGCAATGTGAACTCCACCCAGAAGTGATATTCTCTGAAGCACGTACAGTATTCACATTTCAATCCATTGGCGAAGTTCAGTAGCACTCGTGCATCTTAACACGTATAACCAAAACCCAGAACCGTTTTATTTACATTTCCTTATCTGTCATTATTCAGTGAAAAACTGAGATTCAGAAGAGATTAACTGAATCAAAATGCTTTTGTTGCAGTTTGTTTTCAGTTTACTTTTTCAGTTGTTGTTCTTTTCTTAATTTTTTTTACTTTTTTTTTTTTTCCTGCGTTGCTTTTCAGCACTGATGTTCCCTTGATACCGTTTATTCAACACAAGAGCAAAATGTAGCATTTTACCTTAAGCTGTAAATGTGAGTTTGCAGTCTGTAATGAATATGATTTAATAAAAAGATTGTATACCAAAAAATAATGGCCAAAAATCAAACTAACTGATATATCTATTGAGACACCTTTTGCGGGCTGAACTCAAATCAGCATAAAATAAAACCAGTGTAGTCTGGTTTAGGGAAAATAACCAGTTCTTTTCATAAATAGGTGAAGTAGACAAGTCACCAGTTTGAATGATGAGTGCTTCACTGAACTAAATCCATCAGAGAATCTAATAAATCAGCATATGGTTCATTTAATCGCTGATTCTTATTAACTGCAAGGATTTTACTTACTTTACATGATGTCCGTATCAAAATGTGCCAGTACCTTTACTGGTTAAAAAACCTCCAGGTATCTACACACCCAGTTTGACTCAGAAACACTTAGAGCTTAGTCTGCATTTTAAAATTGAGCATGCCAATTTAGGACTAAGATTGATCCCATTTACACAGATCCCCATCCATTATATCAAACAATGTTATTCAAGTTGGACAGTGCTGAGACAAGGTTATTGGCCCTGTTATTGTCATAAAGATTCACCAGATATTTTCCAGAAAGAAAATATCCAGAGAAAATCAAGTCAAGTCACCTTTATTTATATAGCACTTTATACAAATCTGCTTTGTGTCAAAGCAGTTTTGCAGTGTTAAACAAGAAAAACGTGAGATGATAAAACAAGAAGACAATAGTAAATTTTTCATTTAAAGTCAGTTTATTGTTGATTCAGTTCAGTTTTCTTTAAATGGTGTATGTGCAATCAAGTCAACAATATTGGCAGTAATTATGTTCCCAACTAAGCAAGTTGGATATTACTAGTCACCCAGTTTTTTTATATCAGCTATGCATTCCAATAATTTAGCCAATTGCTACGTTTCATCGGGCTGTGAATAAGTTGAGTATCCTCAGCATAACTGAAAGATTACACCATATTTCCTGATGATGTCTTCCAATGGTAGCCGTAATGTAAACCATAAAAAACCAACAGTCCTAGTACTAAGCCTTGTGGTACACCATATTGCACTTGTGAACAATGTGATATCTCTTCATTCACTGCTACAAATTGATTTCGGTCGGATATGATTTGACCATGGCAATGCAATTCCACTAATGCAAACATAATATTCTAGTCTATTCAAAAGAATGTTGAAATCAATAGTGTCAAATGCAACACTGAGATCCAGTAGACCTACTAGATAGATACAACCACGATCAGATTATAAATTGAGTTGAGTTTGCAGCTTTAGCTATATGGAGTATATGCAAGACTAGATAATGATCTGAGACATCATCACTCTGCTGCATCAATTCCATGTGATAGTATTGAATTTAAAGTACTATTATGGCAAAAAGTAGGTCCTGACATGCAAAGTCTAACCCCAATAGAGATTAGAAAGTCTATAAATGCTGATTTCAGTGCATCTTTTTATTATGGATATTAAAATCAACTATTAAGGCTTAATTTAAAGCTAGCATTAACTCGGATCGAAAATCAGCAAATTCTTTGATTAAAGTCTATTTTAATGTCCTGATGGCTTTTATACAGTAACCAGTACAAACATAAGTAGAGAATTATCATTAGCACTCATTACACTAGATAATGTTATAAAGCACGGTTACTTGGAAACGAAAAATACTTAAAACCAGACCTTTTAGAAACACTGAAAATATAGCTATAAATTGTATCAACACCTCCCCCTGCACCTTTTAAACGTGGCTCATGTTTATAACAGTGATTGACTTAAAATGAATTGACATGTAGGCCAGTATGGTCTCCCATACTCTGAATTTGTACTCTGCATTTTCGAGTTCACGCACACAAACTGTGAGCAGTGGGCAGCCTTTTTTTTTACTTTGGAGTCTAAGGAGCGGTTTGGGGTTCAATGCCTTGCACAAGGGTCTCGTGGTATTGGAGGTGGAAGAGAGCAGTGTACAGTCACTCCCCAACCTACAATCCCCCAAGACTCGAATCCGTGACCTTTTGGGTTACAAGTTTGACTAACCCATAGGTGTCAAACTCAGTTCCTTGAGGGCCACAGCCCATCAGAGTTTAGTTTGAACCCTAATTAAACATACATAATCCAGCTAATGAAGTCCTTCAGGCTTATTTGAAAACTACATGGTTTGTCTGTTGGAGCAATGTTGTAACTAAACTCTGCAAATAACTGTCAAATGTAGCACATCTATGACCTATATCATAAAATGTTGTTGTTTTTATGTTTTTAGTCATGCAAGTGACACAAAAAAACATCCCGTGAGAAAATTAGAGCAAGTAATGCGATGTAAATATTTGCTTTGTGTTTGGTGTGCACATACTGTACATATTATTAGATGCAGCCAATGAGTGATGACAGTCTACTATGTATCTCGTGACCACAGTAAGCAGGGAGGAGGACCAGAGCATATTATAGTACAGTATGTCAAGCTTACGTAACTCTTTAATGTTATTTTTAGTCGAACATCATTCATATCGACATGAATACCAATTTTACTGAAATTACTTTTAGCATTAGCCATCATTGTCAAATTTGACAAGAGGCTAGGTGCTCTGGCTCCCAGTAAACATTGGTTCTATTGTACAGAACTTGAAAATAGAGACACCAGACACCATAGTCCAATGACTAGAGTACATTTATCCAGTTTCTCAGTTAGTGCATTACTGAGTAGCAAGTATGTCACTGAGTTTGTCCTGTGACTATTCTTCCTCACAGTTACCCAACCACCCTGCTGCCGGGGCCCTGCAACCCAAACTGAATTATTATGTATGGAACTCGCTAAGCCGTATCTAAGGCCCTCACTCTTACTATCCTCAATTAAAGTTTGGATGCATATCTCTAGTTCTGAAATCTTCTCTGTCAGCCTAACTATTTCTCTTCACTTATCACATGTGAATCCCTCAAAGCTCACAAAGAAGGCTGCACTATACTGTACACTATACTATAATGTACATGTGACAACCTTTTAAAAACAGCAATGATTTTTAATTCATTTTATGTACACTTGATACAGTGGTCTGTCGCTGGTTTCTTTAGTTTAACTTAAATAAGTGTTACCTGAAGAAGGACTTTTATGTGGTTTAAAGGGTTGCTCCACCCCAAAATGAAAATTTTGTCATTAATCATTTATCCCCATGTCTTTCCAAACCCGTAATCCCCAAATCTTTGGAACACAATTTAGTTGTTCTTATATCTTTATTTGTCCCTTTACAGCGCAACTTATGCAGAATCAGACCTCACAAACATACAAGTTTTGAAAAAAGACAACTATGACAAAACATGATGAAACCTGGGCATTTACAGTACACAATTTCTTCCTATACTATTATATCATATATCATTACTATTTTACGGTACACCTTTATTTTTATTTTTCAGGTAAGTATTTATACTCAAGACCGCATTTGAAACAAAGGACCTAGAAGCTTTAACAGTCCTACACTCTATATCTCCTGCCTGAAGGAAGTGGCTCAAATTTGACATACAAAATGTGGGAGGTATCATCTAAGATAGTCAAAGACTTCCTAAGAACATTTCTCTCACACAGAGCAGACAAGCCCATCTGTACAGAACCTGTAATCTTTGATCCTAAATTGACAATGCTCTGCAGCTGGCACATACTTTTCCCAAAATTTACAATGTTTTTGATGTATTCTGACAGCTCTCTGACCCTCGCAGATATGTTGTTTTCATTCAAATTAAAACGTAAACGATGTAAACAGCATATCTGCGTGGTCAGAGAGCTGTCAGAATGCATCAGAAATATCTTCATTTGTGTTCTGAAGACGAACAAAGGTTTTGCTAATGTGGAACATGGAGGTAAGAGTTTTCATTTTTGAGTAACCATTTAAGATGAGGGAAAAAATTTCCATCTGGTTTTCTGGGCAATTTACATTCCAGGATTTAAACCTATTGGCTGACATTCCTGCCCTCTCTCTACTACCTGGGGCATCATGCAGTTATCAGGCAGACAACAGTCAGTCCCAGCAACCTTTAAATTCCTATTCCTAGTTCTATGAGTGCTTCCATTATAACACACCGTTAGTTTGTAAAATCCACTGTACTGCACCCAACAATTTAAAATGTATTAGTTTACACAATTGATCTGTTTAGTAATAAAATCTATAAGCAAAAACCAAAGAAGATCTAAAGAAAAATGCATAACATAGGAACTACATTAGAAGTCATAAGACATAAGACTTCATAAACCAAATAATCTAAAGTTTCTGTAATTAATCTAGATTGGTATTGTTCTTTTAGTTCATGTGTTGCATGCTCTTACATTCTGCGCTTTACTGAAGTAATACAGTGTTATATTATATATAAGGAATTCCATCCTTGACTACGTCATGAAGACCAACGATCGAAAAAAAAACACTCCAAAACTTGTACAAATTACATCACTCCGTGACCCATTCAGAACGGTCTCACAGAAACGCTGATCTAGATTACTCTCACCTAATATAACAATTTGTAATCATAAGAATTTTCACATTAAATCAGTAAATTAATGTAGAAACAATTTCAGGTAATTTTTTTTTTTAAAGATCAAATGTTGATGCTTAGTCCTATAATTTCTGCTTGCAGCTTTATTTGACCTTTATTTGGTTTGCTGAAACATTCTCTTCTGTTTTTAATCTTTTTTCTATAAATGTTTAATTATACTAATTTATTTAATTAAAGGCACAGTACAGTCCATAATGTTCAAAAAGCAATTACATGAGCAGAATTATGTGTACGTAATGTGAAAAGCTTCTTGTGAAGAAATTGTGCAGATATTCTTCCTCACTAAAGCACTATGTTTTAATGCAGAAATTGCAAGGGAATTGGCCCCAAAGTCTGAAAGCAAGCTGAAGGGAATCTCTACCACTCGGCTCAACCCACAGCACCACCTCTGGTATGCAGTGCAAACAGGCATTTTTTCCCTCTCCAGCTCATCTGTCTTTATCTCTGCCTCAGGGTTTTCATTTTTCTGCCTGCCTATCCAACCCATTTGTTAGTGATCTCAAGTTACACATATTATCCCATAAATCATTTCTTTACTTATTTGATACCCCAATCTGTCTGTTCTTTAGGCAACTAGTCTGTGAGGACACCCTGCCATGTGAAGAAGACAGCCATCCTCCTTTCCGGTACCTTTTAGCATTCCTTCACCAAGGTGAGTGTCTATGTTCTCCAGGATAAAGATAAGCAGGCTTTTGCCGCCTTTCCCAAAAATGCATCTGTGGCAAGAGCCAGCAACCAGCCCAGAAAATAAGATAAGACATTATATGGTGACTACAGCATGTGATGACTTGTCTGTGATGGGAAAAAAAGTTACAAAATGTTTGAGTAGCAGAACATGTAGTGGTAGACTGATTTATATCTGATACATTACAGAATTAGACATTATTAGACTAAATAAAGCTTAAGATGGGTGTGATGTTCACCTCCAGGGTATTTATGGTCTGGTTTATAGCCCAGTGAATGTCCCATTCACTTCAGTTTAAGCTCTAATGTGACTCACATGAAATTTGCAGTTCTTTAATGATTCATACACGCTTTCATCAGATAACTGTGGGAAATGGTGCTGCCCAGGTTAACACTAGGACACAAAGGTGTATGTATCAGCGCTTGCTTTTGTTAGTATCCTGCTGTCATCCTTGGAACCAAACTTTGATGTCTTGACGGAAGAAGGGAGAGTCGCAGAAAACAGATTTATCTGATTCTTCTTGAGAGAGTCATCCAACTGTGAGCGGCTGGTTCAGCTTTCAAGAGTCCTAGTACCCTGCTGGCAGGCTGACTCTCTCCAGAACACCCCCTCCCTTCCCCCCATCGAAGGGCTCACAGCAGGCTAGACTTGTGGTGTGATAAGCATTCAGCTGGTGAGACCAAATCCAGCCAATCTTACAATGATCTTAAAAAAAACAGGAACAACTTGAAACATCACTCATGCTCTTTTCTCCCACACACAAACTGTTTCATATAGTCGTTTGTGCTTTCAGTTGTGTGCGCCTGCCAAAATGCTGCCAAAAACATACACAGTAGATTTTGATGAATAAACATGAAGTACATCTGATATTACAAACAGACATTTTGTTCTCTTTCCTGCAAGATGTTCTTATTTTATCTTTGTGGGTGGTCAGTGAGCTATCATTTGTGCCTGTAATGCTGTTGGTAAAATGCATCTGATGTGTTTGTATTTTCCATAAAAGAATGGTGTCTTGCAGCAACAATATGTGCACGTTACATAAAAACGTTACATAAAATTTTTCTTTGCTTGCCATACACTTACAGTAAGATTATAATAATGATTTGTAATTTAAACTGTCAGATTATAAATATTTGAGCTGTCCAATTAAATTTTTAACTTTTTAACTCAATTAATTTGCTTTTGCTTGAATACATTATATCTGTGAAAAGAGAGAAGGATGTCAGACTACCTCAGTGCACATTTGCTTCCATATGTTAGCTCTGATATCTTGTGTAGCTACAACTAATGTGGCATTATTAGTGCAACAGATCATCTAAACTGTCACTAGAACTAACTGGTTCTCCCACTTTAAGTAAAAACTTAAGCCTCCAATTACCATATTTCATATACTCTACGTATATGCGTTGATCCGTGTTTATATGTGAATAGAAGCTTAAATTAAAAGTGATTATATATTTATTATATATTTTACATATTTCCTAGGAAAAATGCCTATTGAGCTGAGCTGAAGCTCAACTGGTATTATAACAGAACTGTATTCCTCTGAGTTCCTTACATTAAAAGTTTTAAACCTCAACTGCCAAATCGTCCATACTCAAGCTTTTTGTAAGGACAAAATAATTTTATAAGGTCTAACTTTATTTCTTTCTTACAGTAGATGGCTCTTTGGCCTCTGTGAGTGTACTAGCCACCAAAGAAATACTTTTTCTCCTTGATGAAGACCACCAATGGAGCAAGAGCCAACCTGAGGGCCAAATGAGCAGTGGGAAGGTGACCGTTCAGGAAACTCAGCCAATCAGTTGTGTCAGCTCCATTCATCTGTTTTCATCAGATCCATGCCAGTTGGACCTAAAACTTTATGATGAGGTGTGTGGGTACATCTTCACATGTTCTCAACTAAACCATAGAGCAATTGTCTGGATGTAACATATGACTACTATATGGATAATTGAGAATAAATTGAGATGTTTGTTGTTTGTTTTTGACAGATGGCCAAGAAAGAAAAGACATGGTCTTTACTTGCCGAAGATGAAGAGCTGGTACAAGACCTGGTGAACTGGGTCACAAATCAGTGGGAAACCATGTTTGGGGTCAAACTGGCTACTATCAAGCAGTAACCAATAGCCACAGTGTTAAAGAAAACCTTACATCATTAAGAGTCCTGCCTAAACCTGCTTTTTAATCTGTGTTATTATCTTGGTGTAAATGTGGACTGTTTGTCTTTTTGTCTCCATAAAAGCCCAAATTTCCTCTATTATCTTCTTTTGGTTGTGCTCATAATCTCCTCTATATAGTAATTGTGCAGTAACAAAGCTGCGCAGAGTGCCTTTTTGGCTTTGTCCCCAACCAACACCAACACACCTTATAATATGTAACTATGCATGCACAAACAGTTTATTTGTAAATAGGTTTCTGTGGATGGTATGAATGTGGAAGTGAAGGTGATTTTTTTCTCAGGGTGAAAAGCCTTTCGATGTGCTCTCAGAAAGGTTCATAATTGGGTTATGCAGGTCACAGTGAGTGTTGGTGGTGTTAATGCAATGCTAGTTAAGACACAATACTGATCAAAATGTCCCTCTCACTCTTTCAAAATTTGTTGAAGATATTTATGAACCGTATATATAATCGTGATTCTCCATAATGAACTTGGACTTGTTTTGTGTTTATTTGTTTTATAAGGAAACAAGCATAAATCTTGCTCATAAATGTAATGTGTGACCATAGTTGTTTTCCCCCCAATATTCCAGCACTTGTATAGAGAGCATGAAAAGGGAGCTGGTGATTACACGTTAAAACTTAATGGTCACAGGCAAAAGAAACCTCAAATAGCTGTGAAGAAAAAATTTAGTAGAACCACGTGCAGTTTTGTGCAAAGTCGTTTCTGTCAGTCAGATGTACTGCACTTTTATTTCTTGAAATAATTGAAATGGCTTGAATAAGTGTGAAATGTCTTTGTTTTATAAGTACATGTTGTTAACAAAGTTGAAAGCATATTGTCATTCAATGTAAAATGTATTTAATGAGTATTTATTCATCTTTGTACTGGTCTCCAGTAGGGAAATCGTATTAACTTTTATTTTTGTAAACAATAAACTCTTTAAATATTACACAGCTTTTCATTATGTCCAATACATGGCAGAGGGAGAAGGAAATCTGAGAATGATTGTTGCACACAAGTAAGTTGGCCTATTAAAATTCCTTGGCTATCCTAGTTATTGTGTACTATTGCACACTATTTATGCTATGACACATATACTAGTAATCCTTTTTTCCAATTAACTTTTACATTTGTTAAAAAAGGTTATCCTTCCACTCCTTTAATTACCTGTTTTCAGTCTGTTATGATTAAACTTTCTTTATTTTTCTTCCTTTCTCTTTTTTGATTGTGTATATATATATATATATATATATATATATATATGTGTGTGTGTGTGTGTGTGTGTGTGTGTGTGTTGATCTTAATATTATACTTTAACCATTTCCTTTCTGTGTCTGTGTGAGTCTGTGTTTTTGTATTAACAAAAT
>JAUMHE010000051.1:7257956-7268588 GCA_032359235.1 Enteromius mattozi
TTATTTTTCTTCCTTTCTCTTTTTTGATTGTTTATATATATATATATATATATATATATATATATGTGTGTGTGTGTGTGTGTGTGTGTGTGTGTGTGTATGCAAGTATGTGTCAATTTGTCTTGTGATCTTTTCCTATGCTTGATGACTGTGAAGTACAAAAATCAGTTTACCCACGTTTTATGACAAAAAAGTTGCATGTCCACATTATGAACTTAACAGTTATATTAAATACAATCAAATTAATCGTATTTTTTCTTCAACATTATTATGGGCTGTAATATATATATATATGGTAAATAAATACATGTATATTAAAACATAAATGCACACATACGGCTGGACATCCCATAAACCTTGCAGAGACATGCCAGACCTGTAGTTCACATCTGAATGTTTGTGAGGTAAAAGGAATCAATTTAATCGTTTGAAATATGTAAGTAGAATTAAAGAGGAAAAATCTTTAACATTTTAGCTTACATAAGTTGCAGTTTAGGCCTGTTACATTTGGAATTTTTCTTGGATGCTGATTTATGACAAGGAACTGAAAATGTCTGTTAACGTCCTATTAAATTCCTGAATTTTAATTCAATAATTGAAGTAAGGAAGATGCATAATTACAAGTCGAATAAAAAGAAATTGAATTAAAAGTGTTTTTTGTAACTAGAAAAGTTATGTTTCTCAATACAAACCTTTTTAGACAAACAGTATCTGCAGATATGCCACCTATTAAAATGTATATTTAGCTTATATATTTCATTGTATAATTTAACTTTGATTTTATAGAGGAACTAACACGTATTTATTTATTTATTTTGTCATACATTATCATCATATTTTGAAATATTAGATGACCGTTCTTGCTGACTAATATATTTTAGAAATCAATATTTACGCTGGGTACCGAATGATTTTTTTTTTTTTCTTTTCTTTTTGGTCGGGAAACGAGTGAGCTCAGGTTTCATGTTTAAAGGCCTATCGTGTGGGAGTAGAGGAGGTGAACACGCTGCTTAGGATGGATGCTCACGTGGTGTGGCTTCCAAACAGTGTATGGGTTAACGTAAAAAAAGGGGTTGGAAGTAAATTAAAAAAACAAGTGACACGCTAGTGTCGGAGTTTTGGTCAAACATATTGTCAACAGCTGAGCACAGGAGCATTAATCACCTGTTAGACGAAGGTATGTGAATGTTTTTGTGTCTTCTTACCTGTTTAAGGTGTACTGGTGCTGCGCATTTACTGGAGCAACATGTGACTTTTGAGAGTTCAGATTTCTTTTCGTTGTTGGTGCAAAGTTGTCGCACATTAAAGAATGTTTAATCAGCTGAGTAGGTCAAAGAAACTTTTATTATAAATTTAAATAAGACCTTGTGAAGGTAATTTAGAACATAGAGTAAAACAGGTATTATTGTTATCATTATACAATTATTTGTATTTACACATTTTAATTAGGTATATAATTTTTTATTATTTATTTATTTTTACCTTTTTTTGTCCAGGAATATTGCGTATGTGTATTGGGAAATGTCTATTATTATTATTATTATTATTATTATTTTGTTGTTGTTGTTTGTTTGTACTCTGGCATGTGTGTTTGTATTCTAATGGTTGAAAAAACACATCATTCATCTTTTAGAAGTTTGAATAGTCAGACACCAATCAATGATAATTCCATTCAGCTTGAACTTTAGGGGTGTTATGGTGTGTGTTTATCTTATTTAATATTATTATTATTATTATTTTATTTATTTATTTTTTCTCAGAAATTTGCATTGTGTGTCATATCTCATTTATTTTGTGGGATGATAAGGGACAGTCAATTCAGAGACTACTGTGGCAAAATATGATCTGTTTTTTCTACAAGCAGCTGTCTATGGCCTATCTGTACCACAAGCCTAGACAGAACTCCTCACCATAGATCTGTTATTTTGTATTAAATAAATCACTGTATGTGCTAACACATCGCTATACAATCAACACTTAGTAGCTTTACTGTTTAGAATGGAGATGGAATGTGAAATGTCTGAGTGACTTTTCACAACTCCTCTTTCTCTTGACCACAGAAGTTCAGTCTTGGTTTATTTCAGGTAGTGACCTGCTGTGACTTGTCCTTATATTTGAAGCTCCAGCTCATAGGTGAGGTTGCTGATGTTGGCATGCTGGTACTCAGTACTTTTCCATTAAAGGACGTAACAAACATGAACTGAATCATTTTCTCATGTTTAAGTTATTGTCTTAATAATGTTGTGAAACTTTTTTTTTGTTTTTTTGTACATTAAGCCTTGATGGTCAGAAGTCATTTGGTCTTTTCCTCTTTTTTCTTTTTTTGCTGTCCTCCAAATAATAACTAAATAAATAAAAAGAGAGATGCATTTCATTGAAAGAATGACAAGTAACCTTAAGTAATTTAAGTAAATTACTTTAAATTATTGAGCACTTATACTGAATGGCTGAACATGATTTCCACTGAGAGGTTCACCACTGTATGCTGATAAACAGAAGATATAGATCTGTAACAGCGGTCTGAGTGTGTATTGAACACTGACACCTGCTGGAGCTCATCATCACATAACAGAATGAAGCTCTTGCAATGTCAAATAATAATATAAAGTGTTACAGCATTAAACGATTGCAGTTGACGGCATGCTTTGGTCACTGTTAATTATCAATTGGAGAACACTTGAACCCTTCTAATTGTGAAGTTGTGTGTTGTATATTTAATGCCTCTACAATCCCATTAACTGTTTTTTATCTTTTTTTTTTTTTTTGTTCTTTTTATTCTACAGATCAGGTCTCTCGAGTTGGTGGCAACATGAGTTGGAACTTCTTGACACATTTGCTCAATGAAATCTCCAACCATTCGACATTTGTGGGAAAGATCTGGCTCACACTCCTCATTGTCTTCCGAATTGTTCTGACTGTGGTGGGCGGTGAGACCATCTATCAAGATGAACAGGGCAAGTTTGTATGCAATACTAAACAACCCGGTTGTGAAAATGTGTGCTATGATGCATTTGCCCCTCTATCACAAATCCGATTTTGGGTTTTTCAAATCATTATGATCACCACACCGTCCGTTATGTACCTGGGCTTTGCCATGCACAAAATCGCTCGAATGGCTGATGACGAATACCGACCACGCAAGCGCAAACTGCTGTCTATGGTTCATCGAGGTGTGAGTCGTGACTATGATGAGGCTTATGAAATGGATGATGAAGTTCCAATGATCTTGGAGGAGATTGAGCCCTCTGAAAAGGATAATAAAGCAGTAGCTGCAGCCAAGACTGCCCCTGCGTCTGATGCTAAGTCTGCAAAACATGACGGTCGGCGTCGCATCAAGAGAGATGGTCTCATGAAGGTGTATGTGCTACAGTTGATCTCACGCGTTGCCTTTGAGATAGCCTTCCTTTTTGGCCAGTATGTTTTGTATGGTTTTGAAGTTGCGCCATCCTACATTTGCACCCGAAGCCCATGCCCACACACCGTTGACTGCTTTGTCTCACGTCCCACTGAAAAGACCATCTTCCTGGTCATCATGTATGTTGTCAGTGTACTCTGCCTGGCCCTGAGTGTGCTGGAAATCCTTCATCTGGGAATCAGTGGTGTGAGGGACGCTCTCCGTAGTCGATCGGCTCGGAGGCTCCCTGTACACAGATCATCCACATCCACTATCTGTCACCGCCTTGCCAGTGCACCTCCGGGATATCAGGCTGTCCTGAAAAAGGACTCCACTGGGAAGCTCAAGGCTGAGTTCCTGGGAGACACAGGACGGGAGACATTGGGTGATGGCAACTCTGGTCTACAGAGACACATGAAAATGCGAAATCAAGCCTACCACCATGAGGATGTAGGGGCTTCACACAGCAGTCGTCCAGACTCTAACAGCATTGCTGTTGAGCAAAACCGACTCAACCTAGCTCAGGAGGGCTATGTCAGCTCCAAGGAAAAAGGTTTGTTTTGGGCTACACTTCTTTTTTCATATAATGTTTGAATAAATATGATTTGATGTCAGCCATCTCGGATAACTTTATTAACTTTTATTAACTTTATTAATTATTAAAAGTGTGGTCACATTTACCATTGCTTTGCAAAATTTTGTGGGCAAAATCCATGAATTTTGCATCAGGGTAAAAAGTTACACACTTAGATACAACTCGTGTTAAAGTTAGATTTACAAAAATTGCAAAATAAATAAAATTAGAACAGAAAGCAGCTTTATTTGACGTTAACAGTGGATTTTTTTTCTGTGAAATTTACTGAAATATCGCTAATGTGTCAATCAGAGCCTTTGGAATTAGCAAAACAATGCACTACGGACCACTAAAGACCAGATACCACTTTTTCAGCTTGCTCTGACTCACTAGGCTTTTAGCACCGCCGGTAAAATCATAGCTTTTAGTAAGGAACATTTGCTGTAAATATACTGATGCAATATTCATACTGTAGGAATTTTATCATCGTGAAATCCTGAGCTTGTATACGTGTGATATTGCAGCATGATTTCATCATTATTGGATACTTTGGAAGTGAGAATAATATTTATGAGGAAATAGCTGGTGACCTTATAAACAGACACCATGTCTGTTAGTTTTCAGCATGTTTGCTATTAAACTTCCACTTTGTAGTGAGTTATATTTGCAGTTTACAGCTAAATAAATATTTTTTCATAAGAGAAGTCACAGAAAAAATGTAAGGCTAGGATTTAGTATAATAAATAGTAATATTAATAATAAATATATAATTGTATAATAAATATAGGCTATTTAAATCTATAATTTAATATTTTTGTTATGGATAGAATTTTAGAAATAGCTGGTGAATGAGTTATATTCAAACCCTGTTCATAAGAGATAAATCATTAAATCCAGTCAGATCTGAAGTGCATCTTGTCGAGCCGTCATACAGTAAATTGCCATGTTTTAGTGTGATTTTTGTGCACTTTGTTTTTTAAATATTTGTTTATTGATGATATTTAATATTCTAATAATAATATATATTCTCATTTTCTGTTTTTAAAGATTGTCATGCTTGAAGAGACTAACAGCTTTCCAACTGTTTTGGTGGACAGTCATTGACAAGATTTCCTGTTCATCTGGCATTGAATAGATCAACTCAAGGCTAAGATACAAACAACGGAGAGCAGTTATTGACCAAGCTTTTGTGTGCTCCTCTAAATGCATATCAAAAGTAGTATTACTTACAGTATTAAAACCACAGCTGCCAAATTTAAAAACTACAGAAACACCAGCTCTTATAATCCACATTACTGTACCTTTCTTTACCAAGCAATTATTTTTTCATAGTATGTTGTAATAACAGCATGAGAACAAAGACACATTCCCTGTCTGGGTGAAGATATTTATAAACACTGTTCATTATTAGTAGTTTTAGCAAATCATTATTAATTGAAGCCAAATTAGTCAAAATTCATCCTGTTCAGATTATTACAATGAAATGAAAAATGTGTGTTTTCGGGGGTTTTTTTGTTATGTTGCTTTTTGATTGGAGTACAGTTCTGTGTGGTCTAATATTTTGGAGCATTGTCCTGTATGTAAATATAATAGATTAAGGGAAGACATTTTTCTAACAGTAGCAAGAGCACAATAAATGTTGTCTGTCTTGTTGATATGCATTTTGAGGATTTTGTATTTAGAACTTTTGAATAAATTGATTGCAATACACATGCATCTGACCAGATTTAAAAAATATATATAAAGAACCTGGAAAATGCTTGAATTGTTTATTAAAATGTTCTGTATTATTATTAAAAATAACATGCTATTGCATTATTTAGTATACTGTATCTGTGGTTTACACTAGATTTATGGGAAATTGGAATTTTGCAATGACATTATATAGATGCACATTATTTGTATCTTTGGTAAAGTATGCATAATTGGTGACCCAAGTAATATTTAACTCAAAGTTTTACATCTTATTAAAGGAATAGCACTTTCACAAATATGTTTGAAATGTAGACTCAAATGAGATGATGACAATATTAGTTTGATAAATGATTTTTTCTTATAACCTTGTTTGTTTGTTAGTCACTTTGCATACAATCATCTGCTAAATGAATAAATGTATTAAAATGACTCAAAGTGTGCCAGTGGCCTAGAAATACCTGTATTCAATGGATCCCTTCTCACAGTGGCTGCCATATTGATATTAGACATAAAAATGCAAATCCATGGTTGTATCAGTGGCCTACAAAATAAATCAACAGCATTTAACACAGTATGCTTTGATGTATTCCTCTGAACATAATTTTGAGATTTATTATTAATCAATAACACATCTGAATGTTGGCCTAGATTAAAAAGTGTTCAAATTATTCAAAAGAATATATATACTTTTTTTTCTGCAGTATCTCATTTAGCTATACCCGGATGAACAATTATTATTAGGGTTAAAGTGAGTAAATATAATTTTTTACATTTTTTCAAACATTTGTTCTTTATTGTCATACTGTAGATATCTGAGTAATGTTCAATTTAAGTATTTTACAATTATTTTTCAAAGAGCTTAGTGTACAAGGTTAAAGGAATAGTTCACAAACACAGTTTAAGAGTGCACATCAACCAGGCAAAAAAGCTCAATGTGGAATAGTTCTCCCAAAAATTAAAAACACACATTATTTGCTTTGATCATTCATTTAAAATAGCTTATTTGTGTTAAATAAAACAAAAAAAAAACGTGCACTTTACAGATAATCTTAAACTAAGCCACAGCAGAGTGTTAGATGCAGTTGCACTCTTCTGGTATGATGTTAGGCAGGGTCTCGTATTTGAATGAGTATCCCCCATCTGAGGTGGTGGTGAAACGGAGAGACTTCATGCTGTCTGGAACAGGAGCACAGCACTGGACGATGCCAAGTAGGGTAGTAGTGCGCTCAGCGCTGGAGCAGTTGCCATGGCAGTAGTAGAAGGTGAAGGCTTTAGGATAAACAATCCAGTTGTCCCAGCCAAGGTCCTCGAATGAGATTTCTATCTGTTCTCTTTTGCAATCGGTGTTGTCAGAAGCAGGCCTCCTGAGCTTTTCAATAGCAGCTGGTGACCAAGGAATTTTTGGTGCTCTGCGTGAGCGGTCGGGGCCACTTGAACGGGTGTGGAGATGCAAGAAGGGTGTTTTATCTTCTGAATCATAGCAACTGCAGGATGGGCAACGGACCTGCAGCATGAAAGGGCCCATAGCAATGGCAATATGGAGATTGAGGTCTAACTTATAGGTGGTCCAGCCATCAGTGTAGCGTTTGACTGGATTTACAGATGCTTGGAGCAGCTCGTGGTAAGGGGTGAGGATGAAAAGGGGTGCTGAAGTGTTGTTAGAAGCAATGGCCTCTCCAGCATAGAACCAGAAGTGGGCAGAAGTGATGATGGAGTCCTGGCTGTCCAGAGAGGGTTGAAAGTAGTAAGTAAAGTGACCCGATGCAGCCTCAGAGGAGTTATCAGGCATGTCCTTGCATGTAGACTCTGAAAGTTATTAAGAAAGGTCAGAATGTACAGCAATTGAAACTAAGTTTATGTGTCAAAATAGCCTCTTTGTTTAAAAGAAATGATGATTTCAGCATAGGGTGGGTCAATGGCAAGTGTCCATGATAGATAATTAAATAATTAATAATAGGTGAGTGAATGAATGAATGAATAATTGAATAAAACTCTTTTTAAACATATAGTTTAAGATTTGGCAACTTTTATACAATTTTCATGTGGTGTCACTACCACTATCAAAAGTAATACTTCTCTAATATTTCTGTCCCACATTTAAAATGTGAGTATACACATGTTGACAATTATTTTGAGAAAAAAAAAAAAGAAAGAGCAATTCTCAAATATCATAAAAATATTATAAGTCACACCATATGACATTTTACAACTTAACCTTTCCCTGTCACAACAAATTTAAAATGATCCAACATTTTAACAGACTTTGACAGTTTTTTTATACAGTACATGTTCCTTAATGTTGTTTACACCACTCATATTCTGTGCTGCTTCACACCACATGACACAATTTTACTTACAGACATTTTCAAATATTTATAACTAGTGAAGCTGAACGAAAAACAATAATTAATAATTATGCCAAGCTACTATCATCCCTCCACTCGAAAATAAAGTAACTAGTATTATAGTAAAGTACTAAAGTAAAGTAAGTTATTGTATGAATTCCACGTGAATATTATATGACTACAAGGAGTAGAGAATCAAATATCATGATGTAAGACATTTTTGTATTTCATATAGCAACTGGACATGAAACAAGCTCACCTGAGCTTGAGAACAGAATGACCTGTGAGGACTCCTGATGTCTTCTTTTGACTCTTGTCTCTCTAGTCATTCGTGAAGCTACATGATGCACAACTTTGTTCATCGCTTTCTGTGTTGGCAGAGGCACTGGCAGAGGAGGCTCATCCATCCCCAAACCGTCAAGGATCCGTCTTTTCAGCCAGCCAAGCACCATGTCACGCGGTAATTCATCTCCTTGGCAGGCCTTGGCCAGTGGAGGCGACAACATAGCCCACAACATCAGGGCACAAGCGAATGAAGGCAAACAGCTGGTCAAGGTAAACATCCTCAAAACTCACTGAAAACTCACTGAAAATCTCAGGCTTAAAAACAAAAGCTGATTTGTATAGAAGGTTTCCAAGTTCTCAGAGAATCACTTTTTGATTCACTGTTTCATGAGTGAGCTAAATGAAACTCTCTCTTGCCTATCTGTCTGGTAGAAAATGTCTGAGACTGTTTTTTTGTTACACTCCAACAAATGACAACCATTGTTTGGGTTCATGCTATCACAGTGTGGACAGGACAAAACAGCTTTTAAGATTACAATCCTTCGAGATGGTTTCTTTCCTCTTTCCTTTGTCCTTGAAGGGAATTGACACAGTATAACAGAAGGATTTTTATTTTTTTAAATGTTTGTTTATTCATAAAGTAGATTTACACAACCGATCATGCCTTTATTCCTCCGGCCTGCTTGAAATGTTGAGATTATCTTAAATTCAGAAGCCCATAATACTTATTGTGTGAATATGATGTTATTGCACTTATAAGTCAAAGGAGATCCCTGAACTGAATTAGGTGTGGAAACATCTCATGACTCTGTTTTCACCTGGTCTTAAAGGGATAGTTCACCCCAAAAATGTAAATTCATGTGTCTTCATTTACTCACCATCAAACTGTTGCATGATCCATTATTTAATTTGTTTGTATGACTTCGTGTTACTGTAAAACATAAAATAAATAAATGATTTTTCTTTTATTTATTAATAATTTATAAATAATTATTATGTATTGCTTCTGCACACTGGAAAACAGAATGGCAGCTCCTTACCTGCCAATCAATTAATAAAACAAGGTTTTAACTATATTATTTTATGGCTGTATAGTGGCTCTGTTTTGGCTCTAATGATTAAATATACTTGATCATTTTATTGTTGCCATTTTATCAAAACTCTTTATTCAAATCTTATTCTTTGTCCTCTGTAAGAATTTTCTGACATTTGGATACTACACCTGCTTTCCCACAGTATGTGAGCTTGAAAAGAACAAACAAGATAATGCATTATCAAATGTTTGACCTTGGTTGTGCAAATGTCTCTGTCTTGTGCTTTGCCAGTGTCTCAGCAGGGCTATTCTTAAATATAGAAGATCTGTTCAGCCACTTGCCACTTCACATACACCACCAGAATGTATGATTGGTGAAGATCAGATCTTGTGTTTGATACCAAATATACTGTAGCAAATGGTGCTAATTTAAATGGTGACTTAGCTAATATTAGATCAGAGAAACCATTATAGGTTTCTCTGATCTAATATTAGCTAAGTCACCATTTAAATGTTGAGAGTTTTTTTGTTTTAGTATTTGGCAAACACGTTGACACCTTTTGTTAGTCACATGTGTCTGGTTTAGATTTAGACCATTGTACTAAATGGTGTGTTACATATGGAAAATAAACAAATATGCATCATAACAATAACAGAAAAATTGTAGAAGAAGTCTAAGCTTTCGGCACTGCACCAGCAGGTGGGGTAAACCTACAAGGAGTGCAGTTTGCAAATGGCTTAGTATTATACTTTCTTCTTTTTTTTTTCTTCAGGAAGATATCACCTTCACAGTCTACATGATGTATGAAATGTTATATAGTAGCCTTTATTTGTATAATTTTATCTCTATGTGAAACTCAATAGAAGAAATGCTCATACTGATAATTTTCTGGAGAAGAAGCACATTTGCATAATTTTTTTTTTGTTTCAGTACAATATTAGGACTAAGTTTTATTGCACTTCACTTCACTGTTTTGTAATCATATCATGTGCTAGCCCTTGCTATCTTTAACCAATGAATCAGTCAACATTCATTTAAAGTCTTCACACACACAAAAACAATGGTGTTGGTTGGTTACATAGTATCTGGTATGTTTCAGAGCAGTGGGGAGGAGTTTCACATTTGTGTCACAGAGTTGTATTTATACTTGTGCTATTTCTTTAAGACCAAGTCAGGGTTTGGCTGGTGAGTGTCAACAGTTAGTCCCTGCTGGTAAATTATGGCAAGTCATTTTAACATTTAATCTACAAACCGCACTAGTATCTATTTTCATGTTACTAGTACTTATTTTTTAGATACTAGTAT
>JAUMHE010000051.1:7274024-7286490 GCA_032359235.1 Enteromius mattozi
AAAATTGCCATTGACTTCTATGGAGATCTGTCATTGAGATATCAGCTATTCAGTTTTGACTAGTACGTATTCCACTTGATGCTGTAACTACCCCATCATGCATGTAAAAGTATTTCTTCTCAAACGATTGCCTCTGAAAAATAATAATGTATTCTGAGTTAAATTTAGGAAGCTATTAATAAATCATAAACACTCAATTATGTTACAGTAGATATCTTATTAACAATGAATTCAACACTCAAATCTCATGGTAAAAGCATTTCAAGAGGCTTTGGGACGTCCTAAACAAATTTCCACCAACCCTTGCTCCAGCTGTCATTTGAAAGCTGGTGGTAGTCGTCTGTCACCTCTACAGGGACTCAGTGTAGTATAAAGGGCATGGAAGGAAGGATAAAGGGGGGTAGAAGAGAGAATGGAACGTGTTAGATCTTTAAATGACTTGAGCTACCCTACCATCTAGTCAGCAAGGGGCCGTGTGACGCGCTGGTAGATTGCTGGGAGAGAGGGTCACAATCCAAAATAGGGAAGGAACACTCTATTACCTCTCTTGTATAAACAGACTCGGGTACTGGACTAATACTACATGATCCTGAGAAGGCTTAAATATTAAGCTGCAGTTAATGAAGATGTTCAGAGGCCTTTTGTTGGGGTAAAACATCTCTCTTACTTATTATTATTATTATTTTTTTTTTCTTCTTCTTCTAGTTCTATATTCTATAGTACATTTAATTTAAAACAATATGTCTTTCAATATATACCGCAAAGTATTATCATATTTCATTTTAATTAACTGTATATTAATGTTATGTGCACATTATATTTTTGCATCTGTGTCTGATCAGACCATCTGCAATTAAATATTTGTAATAATTGCTACATTTCAAAATACCATTTTACAATAATTATTTTTGCAGATTACAGACAATTTCACCATGACAGCCAATAGCAACCTGGGGAATATAATATCTCAACAAGTCATTGGCCACTAAAGGATTTGTCCTTTCAAAAAAAATTGAGTTTAAAAGTACTGCTCAGTATAATAATCATAATGAAAAAAGCTGAGTTAGTGAAGAGAAACTCAAGCTTCATGATTTCCCCGACCCAAGAAACGTTGACAGAGCAGTCCCCTGATGAAGCTCCACCCGTGTTCCTCCGAAAGCTGAAATGGGCCGCTGTTGCAGCAGGATGTGATATCCGTCTGAGGGTGTCTGTAGGAGGCAACCCGAGACCCACACTGCATTGGTACCATAATGATGACCCTTTGATAAATGATCATGAGGATTATGACGGCTTGTGGATACGAGATTGTAAGCAAGCTGATGGAGGCCTCTACACCTGTGTGGCTGTTAATCACCTGGGTGAAGCTAGGACCAGTGCTGCCCTTGCTGTGCTGGACCTTGGAGAAGGTAAGATGCACTGTATAGTAGGTGCCTTAGAGTAAATGCAAAACATTGCAGAAGAAAAAAAGATTTCCCAAGTCAGCTTGAAGCCCGCTTGATTATGTGGTTAATGAAAGATAAATTTCTCTTAAATGACAGGAGAGGATTGCCCCTTCTTGATTATCTTGGTATGATATACAGTACAGCATATTTATTCCTTTCAATGGTTCTAAACCTACACTCCTACATCAGAAAAAAGTACCTTTAGGAATACAACAGCATATCACTGGGGGTGACCCTTAAAGGGAAAACGCTGTACCTTATCTACTTTATCTAAATTGTGTAAACACCATGTACTTCAATGTTACAAAACAATTGAAGTCCCACTTCTATGAGTTATTGCTGTTCTGAATCTGAAATAAAATACACAAGAGCCACACCAACTACAACACAGTCAATAGCTATGACTATGCAGGGTCATAAGCTGTCAGAACACTCAGCACCTTGCACTCTTTCTCTTTTAGGCACTGTGTATCTCGTCCTGTTCTCTTCTCCCCACAGTCTCTCTCCTCGTCTATCTCTGGGTATTTACAGCCTGGAATGTGCTAGAGCTCCAGTTACAGATTTACTGTTACTCTGCCACACATCATTCTCAATTATAGATGTGGCTGTGTTGCCTGTGTTTTTATTTAGACCCACAATGATAACAAATCTGAACAAGAGTTTAGGAATTACAAAGCATCATTGATCCAGTCAGAAATGTACTTACCATTTAGTGAATGAAATGTTGCTTAATGAAAATCACAGTGGATAATTTCCTGGCTTGACTAAAGCAATAAATATTGACTTTATATGACAACTAATAAAGGGGATCAAAGAATGTCTTAAAGTAGCTGGAGAAGCACATCTAAAGTAGGAGAAATAGGATAAACATATGAATATGAGATTTGTTTTCTCCATAATTTTGTTGTGAATTTTACAGATAGAGCTATGCTTTGGAGCTGTGCCAAAAACTGAATATGCCTTCATGGTAATCTGATGGTATTAGTGAAAGGCAGAGTGTGAGAGAGGTCCTCTCAGGGTTTATTATACCACTCAAAATAGACCACTGGACTCTCCCAACAACATCAGTGAGTTCTGAGTTTAATAAGAGAAA
Organism: Enteromius mattozi; assembly: GCA_032359235.1. Lineage (NCBI taxonomy): Eukaryota > Metazoa > Chordata > Actinopteri > Cypriniformes > Cyprinidae > Enteromius > Enteromius mattozi. Next base: position 7,276,560 of record JAUMHE010000051.1, read on the forward strand.
CATACCCAGACAAAAGGGTGAAACTTTCCCACTTTTATGGGAAAAAATATAAGCTTAATTTTTGTGGTCTGGGGATAATGAGAGCATCAAAAGTTGTCTGATCAGAGGAATGCTCCGAGTAATGTGAGTAGAGGAACTGTTGGTCCTAGGATGGAGAAAGAACAAGGTGAGTTAAGTTTGTACAATATTCTGAATTCAGTTCTTTATCTGTTGTTATCCAGATGAGTGCTTAATAACAGGTAGATTAGGTAAAACCAAAGTATGTTGATCAAGCTCGCAAACTGGTTCTATTACATAACATTTATGTGAAAAAATTATGGTTTTGGCATATTATTATTATTTATTTTGCTTTTGGTGGTGTGGTTTGAGGGGTAAGTGGGGCACACAAGAGCAATGTGTAAGTCTCCAACTTGATCACAATTGCTTGAGACATTTAATTTGCTAACTTCATCCTTGCATCTGTGTCGGTCAGTTCCAGGATTCTATAAGTCAGTGGAAAAATCCATGAAAAAGTAACTAAATATTAAAGCTTACATGAGTTGGGCCTTCACATTTAATACCAAATTATGGTTTGAGTTTTGCTCACATGTCATGCAAGGTGAGCATGAGCAGAGATGGCATAAATACATTAATTTATTTAAAAGAAAAAAAAAAAAGCAAATAGCAAAATAGTATATGGAAAAATTAATTTAAATACAAACTGTGGAAAAATGTATTTAAATACAAATTGATATTTGGAATGCTGCAAAAGAAAAAAAGAGCAAAATACTGAGAAAATCGCCTTTGAAGTTGTTCAAATGAAGTTCAATGCATATAACTAATCAAAAATAGTTTTGATATATTTCAAGTAGGAAATTTCCAAAATATCTTCATGGAACATGATCTTTACTTAATATCCTAATGATGTTTAGCATAAGGAAAAATGTATACTTTTGACTCATGTAAAGTATTTTTGGCTATTGCTACAAATATACCTTATGACTGGTTTTGTGATCCAGGGTCACATATGAAAACTGTGTCTCACCTGGTTGCCTGTTGATTGCAACATTGCCCAAAGTTGTCCAGCAACATTGCTAAAAATTTTCTCTCATGTATCATCAGCTTTACACCTTAACTCACCCTTAAATCATCTGTATCATCAGTCTGGGATGGGTCAACAGTGTAATTATACACGCAATTACAGAAATTAGTTACAGATTGTAATGATTGCGCTCGCTTCTCAGCAGACAGAAAGGCAGGCAGGCATGAGATTCGATGAAACAAGAAACATTTAATCCAACATGACGTGATACAGGGTAGCTGACGAAATTGCAGAGACAAACATGCATTAATCCAACGACTGACACTGAACACTGACAAAGGCACGGTTTAAATGGAGACAGGAACAATGAGTGAAACACAAAACACCTGGGACACACGGCTGGCAGGGGATGAGACGCTGATGAGGTGGGCAGGACTACAAACAAGGCAAGACATGGGTTAACTGAAATCAAAACAAAAACAAAGACAGCACATGACACAACGGCAGCGTTACATAATGCCCCCCTCCCGAAAAGGCGTGTCCTCACGCCGACAGAGTACTATACAGGGTGGGTGGGTGGGTACCCGAGAGGCCGACAGGGGTAGAGTCTCAGGAGGCCTCCCGGGCATGATGTAGCTCTGAAGCGGCCACGGCGGATCAGGACCCTTGGGCGGCCACGGTGGATCGTGACCCTCAGACGGCCACGGCGGATCTGGACCTTCAGGCAGCCAAGGCGGTTCTGGACCTTCAGGCGACCATGGTTCAATCCCCGTCCCATACCCTACCCAGGTACACCTACCCCCCCCAAAAAAAATTCTTGGGGAGGCCTCCCGCCTGTACCGACCCTTGGTCATCGGGTGTTATCGAGGAGGAGCGGTCTGGGGACCTCTCTGGCCTGGATTCGGGGCTAGGACCCGACAACGGCACTCCTGGTCATGATTCTGATACTGGACCTGACAACGGTTCCCTGACGGTGATTCGGGGCTGGGACCCGACAGTTGCGGACTGGACACCGCGGGGATTTCGAACGGCACTCCTGGCCGAGGCTCGGACACCGGACCAGACAACGGTTCTCCTGACCGTGATCCGGAAACCAGACCTGACAACGGTTCTCCTGACCATGATTCGGGGCTGGGACCCGATAACTGCGGACTGGAATCCGCGGGAATTTGGATCAGCACCCCTGGTCGTGACTCGGAAACTGGACCTGACAACGGTTCCCCTGACCGTGATTCGGGGCTGGAACCCGACAGTTGTGGACTGGACACCGCGGGGATTAGCTCTGGCATTTCTGACTCCCACTCTACATCCAGAGTGGGAGTTTGCGGACGGAATCCGTGGGTGACTGGATCGGTTCACGATATCCACACTCTAGATCCAGAGTGGAGCTCAGCGGATTAGAATCCGCAGCAGACGGGCTCGTTGCTCCCGGCAGAACTTCTGGAACCGGATCGGCATTTGGTGGATCGGGATCCGCAAAAGTCTGTGAATCTTGCAGAAAACGCCATCTCTTTTGCTGGTCAGTCTTTCTGTAATGATTGCGCTCGCTTCTCAGCAGACAGAAAGACAGGCAGGCATGAGATTTGATGAAACAAGGAACATTTAATCCAACATGACGTGATACATGATAGCTGACGAAATTGCAGAGACAAACATAAATTAATTCAACGACTGACACTGAACACTGACAAAGGCACGGTTTAAATGGAGACAGGAACAATGAGAGAAACACAAAACACCTGGGACACACGGCTGGCAGGGGATAAGACGCTGATGAGGTGGGCAGGACTACAAACAAGGCAAGACATGTGTTAATTGAAATCAAAACAAAAACAAAGACAGCACATGACACAACGACAGCGTTACACAGATGTAATTACATGCATGTATTTTTTATTTTTTTATACTGTAAATATAAGTACAATGTAAAACATGTATGTAAACAATAAGTTCATAATATCAAATGATTAATAATTAGATGTAAGAACATAGTAGTTATGTGACGTAAAGTGCCCTATAAACCTGCCCTATAGTAAACCCTATATCTTTATTATTATCTTTATATAGTTTGTACCCCTTAGAAAGCTGCCTGTTAGAATGCGAGTAGGCCTATTGAATTATTCAGTTCTCTTTCACAGCATACTGCACTTTTAACACACCTCTCACTTTATTACTCATTTATCCATGTTTTTAAATCTCTCTAATGGAACAGTAAGTCCTACCCACTAAAACCCCCATTGATGTAGTTGCATACTACAATATATAAACTATATACAATATATAACTGCTCAGTCGTTCACACTTTATATAATCACCAAGCTATATACACTCTTAAAAATAAAGGTACTTCACGATGCCATAGAAGAACATTTTTTGTCTAAATGGTTCCATGGTTCTTTGTGGCGAAAAAAGGTTCTACAGATTATAAAAAGGTAAGAAAGAGATGGTTCTTTAAAGAACCTTTGACTAAATGGTTCTTTTTGGAACCAAAAATGGTTCTTCTATGGCATCGCTGTGAAGAAATTTTTGAAGCACCTTTTTATTTTTAAGAGTGTAGCTATATTGTCATAGCAAGCAGTAATGCTTAACGTTAATCAACAGTGATAAATGCAACTAACTAGCCAGTTGATAAAACCAAAAATTTGACCAAAATTCCAATGGTCTAGTTTGGTGAAGATATGTCTGTCCCTGTTGGCCTGTGAGGACCAGGTCCTCCCCAACTGCATAAGCTCCTCAGAGTACCTAATCAGTAGAAGAAATTCAATCAAAATAGCAGAGGTGTGCATTTCAGGCAGTCAAATATCACTGTGACACTTGCCCTGGTGATCTTGGATGCGGTTGATGTCCACATCAATTAACTTAGGAGACGGCAACAAATTCAGGAGCTGGGTCTCTAAAAACCATCTTATCTTTTAAAATGATAAGATGTGTGTAGGGCTGCTCTTAGAGCTCACTGTTTGGCTGGATTTGGAAAACAGCGTTACACTAGGTAATGAATCCTCAGCACCTCTGCAGATTGCCATCAAACCTTTCTGGAGCAGAGAGTTTAGACTTGGGCTGAAGTCCTGCTGGTGGCCTCACCTGAGGGTAATCTTGAGGCTGGATGGACAGGGGAGACTTTTGATATGGACTGCTGTAGAATCTCAGGAGAAATATGATCATACTAAATTCTCAGTGTTCCAATAAACACAGAAGTAGAAGATACTGATAAACAAAAATGGCAACAGACAACATTTAGCCTTCCTAAACTAAGGTTGTCTCTACAAGGCAGGCTCAAGACTGAACACAACACAAAAACAGTGTGTATGAATTAGCTTAATAAACAGTTTTCACTAAAGAGTGCACAGCAGGCTGTGCTTCCTAGTGGAAGTGAGACTAACTGCAGGATTAATTGCAAGATTGTAATTGAATGAAAATTTTTGTTTATTGTCATGTCTATTATGTGTTTCTCATATCCTGTCCTGTTCTTCCCTAGTTCATGTGCTTTGTTCTGATTGGTTCCTTTGTTGTCATGTTTTCATTGGTTGGATGTTTCAAATGTTCCAACTTTTTGCTGTTAATTGTATTGCCATAGCAACACACAATTCCAAAGTGGTCAGCCCTGTGTAGAACATCACGTGTTGTCATCTTGCAATGATGGTAATTACAACATGGTGTGACCACACTAATAATACCAGATGGTGACTGAATGTCCAGGGTGAGTTTAAATGCACTGCGTGATTGCAGCTAACATGGAACAGGTGTGGATAATTAATAGTCTGGGGAGAGTGAACACTTTGTTGGTGAATGGAGAGAGCTTGGTGTTGATGTGACATAATTAGTCACCCTATATTTAATATAATATATGCATTCAATTAGCTGAGCAAATTGGTAGGTTTTATTGGTCCTTGAGGGTCTTGAGGCACTAGGTATGCCTTGACACAAAGTAATAATGGTCATATAAATACACCTTAAACCCCACACATTTTCTTTTGTCTTCTCTTCTATTTTCCAAACCATCTGACGAGCCTATGCATATTGATGTCACTGATCTTCCTCCTTCAAAATGGAAAGGATGGCATAGTAACAACATACTGTATGTGTTTAACTTCAAATTTTCCAAAATATGCACAGTACACCCCACAATTGATTTCATGAATGAGTGGTGGTGGAATATATTGAAGAGACACTTAGGCTGGGATATATGCACCCTTTGGTAGACTGAAACCTTGCGTTTATTACCATGTCCTCAATAATATGACAGTCAGTGTACCCATGGTTCCAGTGGCACTTTAGATCACACCTACACCAACCTTAATGTTGGGAACAACTATTACCTAATCTGCATTCCTCACTCTAAGGAACTATGAAATTGAATACGTAGTGAATATGTATAGGCTCTCCAACTCACTTTCCATCCTTAGGAGGTTCATTGATTAAATCTTCTGGTACTAACTTCATTGCTTCATTAGGCTGAGCAACTGCAGTCCTTGAGGGCCACTACTATCCTGTAGAACAGTGGTTCCCAATTCCAGTCCTGGGGACCCCCTGCTCTGCACGTTTTGTGCAGAATGTGAATGTCTGTGATTGCAGACTTTGCTTTTTCACAACACGTTTCCTTGTGTTTTGGCCAGTGTGAACTACCTTAGACCTCCTACTACGTGCATTTTTGATATTATTGTCTCCTGGCAAAGAAAAAAAACAGCTTCACCATAGTGTTTGTAGTAAAATTTATACTATGGTAAACAATGCAAATGACTATACACAATTCACACATACAGAACAGGTGAACTCTGTAATGCCCAGATGTACAAAACAGAGCCTCCCACCTCCGTAATAAACATGGAGATGTCCAAAAGATGTCAGAGGATAAGAATCAAAACTCCAATGTAGTTTAGAAAACCAGTCCAGTCTGAATAAGGCTTGAGACTTCAAGCAATTATCCCCTGTCCAACAACCAATCCAAGTACAAAATCCAGGAAATCTCATTGGTGCCAGTTGCATAAAATCCGTAGTTTAGTCACAAAACTCTATGGTGCAGGCTGAAGGGGTGTTAACGTAACTGCTGATATTCAGAGAGTTAAACGATTTGGCAAGCTGATTGGTTCATGTTGCATGTGCAGCCAATGAGCCTACCACCTTGCATTTATATGTCGGGTTAGCATTCACCTTAAATTTTTGCAGCACACTTTCAGAGTTTCTCTGAAACCCTCCACCTTCCCCAGCTCCACCTGTATAGATCTGCTATGGGTTATTTTATATGCTATTTATGCAGCAGCAGTATGTCTTGAATACTCACAGCGCTGTATTGCCATATGCACTGGCAGTAGCAAGTTCCTATACTTGCTTGTAGCAGCAGCAGCAGCACTAATCTACAACTAAAGCAATTACCAACAGCAGCAGCAATTCAGCAGCAGCAGTGTAGCAAGACCAAATACCTTAACTTTATCATATCAGTCACCATGCTAAAAAATTTCCGAGTGTTGTCAAATTTTTTAATTCAGTTACATAAAAGTAGATTGGTCTAATTTGTTCTAAGATTTGGCCGTTCTTAAGACGCAGTCTTAACATAATTACAACCATCAACTATAGCAGGACTGGAGCTGCTGGATACTCACCTCACACTTGCTTTAGTTTTCCGGTGTGCTCTTTATGACTCCCTTGTGGATACTATTTGTCTACATTGTGAGAGTCACCCTATATACTTCATTGTCATGTCCTTATCAGTTTACCTGCTTTATCATTGTGTCATCTTCTGCATTAATGTGAGTTATTGTCATTGCCTTATGGATTGGTCTATTGTTCTAGTTGCAAGAAATTATAATTAATCTATGACATTATTATCATCTTTGTAGTTTCACTGTTTCCAGCTAAAGATCAGATGTCATTCTCCATCCAGTACGTAGAACGTCATATAAATATAGGAAAAATAAAGCATATACAATTTTCATTGTGTACCCTGAATGAAAGAATGCAAATAAGGCCATAGTAGCAAAAGGGGGAAAAAAGTGAAAAATGCTCTGTGCCAGCTTTCCCCCTTTCCCATTCCAGCAGCAGCACTATCGACATGGGAGTAGTGTGACGTCACCACAGCCTGACAGAATATATAATTAATGCTTTGTGCTGAGACCAATAGTCTCTCTCTCTTCACACCAGCACCACAGACAAAGGAAGAGATGAGAGAGAAAGAGAGATAGCACACTCAGGCAGCTAAAATTGTTCTTTTTGCTTTGACTGCACTAAGGGCTGCCTCTTTCATTAGCAGCCGCTTTTAGTCTTTTTAGTCCTCTACCACTTCCCCTTTCTTTCTTTCTTTATCTCCAAAGGGGATTGAAAGAATGCAAGTGGGTGTCTGTAAAAGACAGATTTTTCATCCCTTCTGTTGTGACTAGGACAGAACTGACCTCCACCTCCTACTGTGCCTTGGAATATCTTATCACTTGGATTTCAGTTTGTCATTTAAGAGCATCTGGAGGGGATCCAGGGGAGCTTGGATATTGTTGTTTACTTGAGAAGATTTTTTTCTTCCCTGAATTCTCTTTTGTCACATGAGGATCATGACTGGATGTTCATACTGCTTCTATTGCTTTTTGTATAATTGTGGATTTTGGTACATTCTTTCTGAGGTAAAAGCTCTGACAGCTACATAACTGAGATTATTAGGAGTGTACACAGGAGTTGATAATAACCAGGATTCAGATTAGAAATAGACAGTGGTATTCTCTGCAGAAACACGGGCAGGTGGCTCTGTTGTTTAGTCTGAAAATAGATTAAGTTCATCTGAGGCCATGAAGAAAATCTGGTCAAAGAAAAGATTCCAGGTGAGTCGAATTATTCTATCCAGAATCATGCACTTCACAAAGTACAAAATTTGACTTTTTCTTTGATTGGATTCGATTTTTCTTAAATTGACAAATCACACTTATGATGTAGCAATGTAATAAGTAATGTAGTTGTAGTTTCTTCTTTAAGGTATCTTACATGCTACATGTCCAGCTGTTTATGTAAAACCAATACAATGACTTTGAAACAAACAAACCCGATGTCACTTTATACATTTATATAAATTTTGTTTGCCTTTAAAATGAGCAATAAACAATTTCTTAGGCACTGTGACAACTACATCACCCAGTTGCCTTGGTAGCAACATAGGAGTATATTTGAAATGCTGGAAACCTGCAAGCATGAGACAATGGAAGGAAAAAGCATAAGTATTCATATAGTATTTATTTATGCCTTGCGTCATCATGATAAATTTATGTACAGATTGTACACTGCTGAATAAAAACCAAATTATTTGCACCATAACCCAGTGGTTGCAACAAACAGGCTAAAAAATTATTTAACACTTCCTAAAATTAACAGACAGCCATTTGTGTATTTTTTGTCTTTCCAGAGAGCGGGGCATTCTAGCTGGACGTTTGGGAGATTCACTCATGGTGTGTTTTGCTTACGACAAAGTCCAAAATCGCAAATCTATTTGTAGACAAAAAATACAATAATAGAAGTGTGTGCACAACTTTACAGAATGAATATGTTTTGCAGAATAATCATGGCGTAGATGGTTAAACAGGTTTAAAAATAGCTGCTGAGACAACACATTTCTATCTATAGGTTGTTATATGTTGCAAATTGTTGGGTATCTTTAAGGAATGCAACGCTGATTGAAGCTGTACAGTAATACAATTTCAAAATTTAACCTGTAATATTAGATATGTGTGTATGTTTGTGTGTGTCATGTATATGCTCCCACACAAGTGCATGTCTGCAGACATTGGTTTCTATAGTAACAGTCTTCTCTTGTCCACCTCTGCTTGCTGCCGTTATGGAAGTGAAGTTTTTCGCTTGTGCAGGAAGCAAAGCAATGGTAATTTTTATCCATTTCTGTGATCCTCACCTTTAATTACTGGGTTCTTGGATGGATTTGGGTTTGCAACCATGCATTATTATATACATTATTATATACAGTAAAGTATACTGTGGGTTTTCATTCAGAGCTCTAGTTTAATTTCATAAACTTAAATTCTACACTACTTGTTATGGGAAAAGTAAGGCTTGCACACAGCATGGTTTTCTCTTTCTTTCTTTCTTTCTTTCTTTCTTTCTTTCTTTCAATCTATTTTAAATCTATGTTCTGTTAATCTATTGAGAGATATTATCCAAAATCATGTCTGCTATATCCAGGAAATACATTACAGTCTGAAAGTGCTTGTACTTTAAGTCAAATAATGTAAGCCTAATTAACTTGACAAACTATGCATCATTAAAAAGATATTTTATGCTTCAATTTTTAAACCTTCTACTGTAAAAAAAAATCTTTCAGTGACAGTAATTTATTGATATTTGCCAGGAATTGTGAATATTTAGAATCTGGAGAAATATTGATGGATCTCTTATGTTTATTTGAATTATTTTTTATTTTTTTTTTACTTCAAGCATTATGGAGGGCTAAATGTGTAATATCTGTTTCATTCATACTCATAGCCAAAGGGCAACCTCGAGCAGAAAGAAACATGGTATAGAATCGCATATAATGTAGTGTTTTTGACGCCATGCAAAGCTAACGTGCTAGCCCCTGGGCAACTGTTACTGATTGTTTTAATGACTAATTTTTAAAAAGATCATTAGAGTGTTTATTATTTTAAGAAGGATATTTGGTAGAAAGGTATATTTTTTTTTTTGCAGATTTTGCATACCAATACATTTCAACATGCCTCACCTACTCTCTTTAGACTCAAACAGTACAGAGGATGAAAGTGCAGAGCCTCAGGTCTCCATGGAGATGAAGGAACAGTTCATGCCCCCCCAGGGGGAAGCAATCAACAGTCAACCCACCGGTAAGAACATACCGAGTGTTCCCCGTCTGTCAGTCACTATGACGTTATGTCGTGACGACAGACTGGGGTCGCTGCTTGGGAGCCCTGATTCGCT
>JAUMHE010000051.1:7313551-7326300 GCA_032359235.1 Enteromius mattozi
CCATGTCATGCAGACGTCTGTATGTGGTGGTTCTTGATGCACTGACACCAGCCTCAGTCCACTCCTTATGAAGCTCCACCAGATTTCTGAATCACCCTTGCTTGACAATCATCTCAAGGCTGCGGTCATCCCTGTCACTTGTGGACCTTTTTTGGCTTCATTTTTCCCTTCCTCTTAACACTCTGTTAATATACTTTGATACTGTGCTCTGTGAGCATCCAGACTCTTTTGAAATTGCCTTTTGAGACTTTTCCTCCTTATGGAGGATGTCAATGATGGTCTTCTGCACAATCGTCAAGTCAGCAGTCTTCTCCATGATTCTGAAGCCTACTGTGACGACTCAGAGGCTTTCGGATCCATTGGCAGGCGTTTATTAAGCGTAGTCAAACAGAAACAGATCAAAACGAGGCAGACAGAGCAATACAGGGCAGACAAAGGCAGGTCGTTAAACAGTCCAGGGTCGGGGCAGGCAGCGAGTATCAACAGCGAGTAAACAGTCCAAGATCAGGGCGGGCAGCGAGAATCAACGGTGAATAAACAATCCAAGATCGGGGCGGGCAGCAAGAGTCAACGGTAGATACACAGTCCAGGGTCAAACACGAAATAATCCAAAAAAGTAGTAAAACGCTCGGTAATGCAGGCCGGGGCAATGCAAGACTTCGCATTCCCCGCTTCGCAAGGGAAAGCATTCAAAATAGGGGTAACCAACCCTGTTCTTGGAATACAAAGTGCAGTTCCATCCCTGCTTCAGGAAGAATGGAAGTTTTGAGTAATCCCGAAGACCCCAAAATATGTATTTCAAGAATTTGTTTCAAAAAGTAAAACTTGTATGTTATATTAATTCACTTCATGTGTAGTTAACTAATATAACATACAAGTTTTACTTTTTAAAACAAATTCTTGAAATACATTTTTTGGGGTCTTCGTGATTACTCAAAACTTCCATTCTTCCTGAAGCAGGGATGGAACTGCACTTTGTATTCCAAGAACAGGGTTGGTTACCCCTATTTTGAACGCTTTCCCTATTGGACACACCCAGGTCAAATCATAGAATACTCTACTAACTGATGAGTGAATTTAATTGGGTTAAAAAAGGAATATGTCCAAACTGCACAGTCCTGGGGAGGCTCCAGGAACAATCTGAAAACAGTTTGAAAAGTCTTTTATGTTTACATTAGCACTGTCTTTTTTTAATTCAACTTGTATATAGTACATATTATGTTTGTTTTGTTCTGTCCTTAGTTATGAAGAATAAATATTGTAGATATCCTAACTTATTTTATGGACTTTTTCCTCAGGTGTCGACCCACCATTAAGGACTGCCTCAATCATTCATGGCTTCATGACTCATATCTAAAGAAGCTGCGTCGACAGACCTTGACTTTCACTACCACACGTCTCAAAGAATTCTTGGAGGACCATCAGCGCAGCTGTGCAGAGTCAGCTACTAAACACAAAGTTCTCCTGAGAGTCTACCAGAGTGGGTCTTCATCTCCAGCCTCATTAACCAAGACTAGTTCGCCAAGTACACCTATCAGTGAAGAAAAACTTTGACTTTGAACAAGATAAGGTGATGAATGCCTTAAGAGCTGGAAAATGTCTGCCGAAAATTATACCCAGGGTGTCCTTGAAGACACCAGAAATAGGAGAACAGAATAGACTGTCTCAAAAAGAAGGTGATGTTTCAAGGTGATGGACATTACATTAGGAGCAATACTGGGTTCAGTTAACTTTGGATCAGTGATTGTACCAGGATGAATGTTTTTATAAAGCAGTGCATTTATTTATTGATTGATTTTTTTTGGCATTTTGCCAATTTTTTTGATAGGACAGAGTAGATTTAGGCAGGAAGCAAGTGGGAGAGCGAGAGGGGGACAGGATTGGGAAAAGTCTGTGAGCCAAGACTCGAACTCAGGACATCATGTCAGAATGCTGTCCAAGAGGCTATCAGTGCCGACATCATTTTGTTTTTTAAATGTAGTTTGCTATGTGATACATCTATTTGGACTTAAATTAAATATGAACTGAGAATTATTTTAAGAATTGCAGAAGCAGGTACAATAATAGGGCCTGTTCATGAAGAAGAATACAATAATACTGTTTTCTACATTTCACTGAAACAGATTATTTTCTTTTGATAATTCTTAAAATACACAAACTTGTCTGCAGTGTAAAATATATATATAGAGAGAGAGAGAGGGAGAGAGAGAGAGTGTGTAAGTAACACTGTTAAGCTTAATTAAAGTTTAGAAACATATTAAGCTTTGGTGTTCCAACTTTTCAAAATTTATTTATAAAACTTTTTTAAACCAAGAATGAAAATGTTCTCCTTTGTCTGCTTATTATGTCACTACTACTATGTAAATCTGATTGATGTACTTTTACATTTAATTTTATATTTCAAACTCTGTATATTGCAGTGTTTGGCATGCCTTTCAATACAATGTCTCATTATAGATCTTTTGCTGTTGTTTTTGTAAAAAAAAAAAAGAGATATATATATAATATATTTACAACGTGTTTTTGATTCTTGTGAGAATTTCTTCTTTCTAATCATGTATCCTTTTAGCAGAACTCAAAATAACATTGAAAAATAAAGACAAAATAGAAACCAATTTTTGACAGACTGGCATCTTATGACTTTTTGTTTCTTTCTTTCTTTCTTTCATTTTTTTAAATTTTTTTAAGAGACATCATGTTAACAGTTACAATATCACCATTACCGTGAAAATGGTTTTATATTACATATTAACTTTGATATTATTACTGACTTGCATTTAACAATTCAGAAAATTATAAACAAACATAACATTTTTGCATCTATAAAATAGAATGTTCTGTCATTCTATTCTGTAAAATATTAAAGATTATAAATACTATAAAAAGTGTCCCATCCACATAACATACAACATACTTTGTCTTCTTTATCAACATTCATGAGCGAGTACTTCATTAATTTAATGGTTGTACTGCAAAATAAATTAAAAAATAAAAACACTGTGCATCTCTCTAACACTTCCAATGTCCATCTTGAGTTTACAAAGACGCTTGCTACTGTGTTCTGTTCCAAGTTGGATATTCCATAATGACAACCATCATGCTTAAATCATGACGCTTTTCACACATCGATATATATATATAGTATTCTTCTCTTATACACTGTCCTCATGAATGTGATCATTTCTACAGCACTGTCAGTTTGGCACTAGTCTTGGCTTTCCCTGTGGTAAACCTGACTGTCCCACTCATGTCAGAGCTGGTTTTTTTGAATGTCAGTTTGTGGACAGTCCCTTGGTTCTCTATTCGGACATCGGGCCCTGACTGAAGGGTCTCTCCTTTCAGAGTCCAGATGGGAGGCTTGATGAGGGTCACAGACACTTCACACTGGAAGCAAGCCATTTCAGGGGCTCTCACTTCCACATCCTGTATGTCCTTCACCACCAGGATAGACTGTGCTGTGAAGTTAAACAGAAAAAAAAGCTTGAGCTTTGAATATTAATGATGTTTGTTCCATAATATTGGCTTAACCATTTGTCCTATTCTATTAGCATACTAAAGTCATTGATATAGTCAGCAGTTGAATTCACATGAAACTCACCTTCCACCATCAGCTTTGCTGTGCATGTGTGCTCCCCAACCTCAATACTGTAGGTTCCTTCATCCTCCAGTGCCACCTGGTGGATGACAAGCCTATGATAACAGCCTTCTTGTATTATTTCCATGTTTTCTGTGGTTTCCAACTCTTGATCCCCTTTATACCAGGTGACATCACAATTTGCAGAAGATGCAGTGCATTCTAGAATGACTCTATGTTTTTCCAATGCTGTACGATCCCTGAGAGGACGGACAATGCTTACAGGAAGCTCTGTAAAAATAGGTATGTACAAAAGATTTTTAGTTGAATTAATGTTTTATTCACTATGAAGGCAGAATCATATTTAGTTAAAATACACCTTTTGTACAATACCTTCAACCTCAAGATAAGCAGTTGACTCCACTTGTTTGGAAACAAACTTGATTTCGCCAGAATCTTCTGGCTTAACATTGCATATAAGCAGGAAGTGCTTTGTCCCTGTTTAAAGGGTAAAAGAATAAAAAACAACATTGCTTTTTCAAGTACAATTTAAAAATTTGATATTGTACACAGAAGCACTTTAAAAAAAACAAGATTAGTTGCAGTTTATCCACATAAGATTATCCTCACCCTCTGTACGAGTCTTGATGGTACTAGTGGGGCGTATCCTGCTACCATTTTTGTACCATTCCCCAGGCATATCTTCCATAGACAGCTCACACATAAAGACAGCATTCTGGTCCTCCTTAATCCAAAGATCCTCCAAGCCAGTTATGATCTCTAATTCATGTTCTGAGTGCAATGTGGAGAAAATATTATTAACCTTTAGCAAAGATCTAAGGGATTTATTTGGTACAGAAATGTAGTTTTCCAAAATCGTCATTCACAAAAACTGTAACAAAAAGAAAATATAGCCAGTTTTGGTGTCATGCCAAGTTTAAAGTCTAGATAACCTTCCTAAATTTGTGTTAAGCAAACAGGGTGCACTGAGCCTATACTTTATTGACTGTCTTGAATTTTTAGTAGAAACTTAACTGAGCAAAAAATGCCTAGTTTTAAATAAAATACTCTCTAAAACAAAGGGAATTTTATAGCTAGTGAGAATTTTCTCAATGTTTTCTAATGAGCAACAAGCTGAGAAGATATAAAAATAAAGTGAAAAAGCTTACCATAGATCTCAAGTTTACAGGAAGTGCCGAGGTCACCTATTTCACAGGTATAAAGGCCTGAGTCACTGATGCTGCATTCTAAGATCTGCAGACAGCGTTTACGTCCCATGGAATAAATCCTCAAAGTCTTACTGGATTTTAGCTCCAACCCATTCTGTCAATCGATCCATAGAGAGAAAACAGCTTAGCAAGAAAGAATTAAAACATATTTAGGAAGGTACTGTACCTTTTCTTCCCATTTAAGAGTACCTTTAGCCATCTGACATCCACATTTGGCCTAGACAACTCACACTCCAAAATGACTGCAGATTCCTCCTCAAACCTGACATCAGACAGCTTCTTAATGATCGTTACTGGTGTTTCTAAAATGTAATGCAACATGTTTTTGTTTTTTTTTGCCAATTATGTAAAAAAACCTTGAAAATATACTGTTAAGTTTTAGTTATTTAGTATTAGTTTTATATACCCACCTTTGACTACTAGTCTGGCAGTAGTTCTCAGACCTTCTGCAGAGAAGACAACACTACCAGAATCCTCTAAGGTGAGGTTGGAGAGGGTGAGACCATGCACTCGTCCATTGCAACTAACTCGCCAGTTGTTATTTGGTTTGACACGCAAACCATCTTTTTGCCACACACCCTCCACATCAGTATGTGAAAGTTCCACCTCAAAGGATGCAGTCTCTCTCTCAAATGTCTCAATATCCATCAGCCCCTTGCGTATGACAATCTTCCTCGCTGCAAATTGTAACAGAGCTTATTTAGTACAACTTAAACTAAATAAAAATTATCTTCATGTATAGGCAATTTCAGAACTGTTAGGTCAAAGAACAGAAATGGCTGATTGTTCTACTGAAATGACAGCCAAGTTCGTAGTTGCATTATTTTATTTAATATCACCAACAGATTGTATATAGTTTCAGCAGAATTATAAATAGTTAAGGCTAAAGTACCAATATTTGAAAATGCTCTTGGCCACTTACGCTCCACATTGAGTTTGACCTGTGTACGGTCATGGAGAGTCTCACAGCGGTAAGTGCCTCGATCACACAGGCTGAGGTTAGTGATGGTCAAGATGCGTTTGCAGCCATTCTGGGTGAGTTTATGTCTGGGTCCTTGCTGGATCACCACCCCCTGTCTCATCCACTGCACCTCTCCAGACTCCAGACTCACTTCTGTCTCTAATATAGCCTCTCCAAACTCTTCAGCCATCACTGCCTCCATTCTCTTTGTGAACAACACCTGTGCCTCTTTACGTAAATGTAAAAGTTTAGTGTTACAAAGCCATGAATTTACAAAACAATTTCTCCCATATTAGTAAAAAACTGAAGTTAGTATTTGCTGAAAAAGTCCTGTGTAATTGTTGCATTAAATCTTGATCATGGAACATATTGATGTTTTATTTTAGAAATAATGCCTCATTTTATGTTCCATGTTTTGAAACATATTAGGGTGAGTAGATGATAACAAAGGCTTTTCCTTTGGGTGAATTAATCATTCAAATAAATTTTTCATTCAAAATAATTTTCTGTACTTACCCTGGACCTTGAGGCTGGCTTTAGAAATTATACCCTCAGCCTCTGCAGTGATCCGAGAGGAATCTAACAGCTGGACCTTCCGGATTATCAAAGCATGGCAGAGGCTGTTCTGTTCAATAATGAAGCGATCACTGGGTTTGATGGGTTCTCCATCCATGAGCCAGACCAACTGAACATCATCAGGAGAGACCACACACTTAAAGGTAGCATCCTCACCCTCCATGACTGTGGTATTGTGAAGCTCTGTGAGGAATTCCACCACACGGGGCACTGCAAATGCAAAGCAAGTGTGTAGTATCAGATAAGTGTGAATGTGTATGTTTTAGTATCATTAGTAAGTTTCACACTTACATTCTACCCTTAATCTGGCACTGGTGCAGTCATCTTTGGACTCACAAACATACTCTCCAGCATCTTCTTTGGTGAGACGATGGATTGTAAGACTCCTCTCTGTACCATTGGCACGGATAGAGAAGCGACGGCTAGGAATGATCTCCACTCCATCCTTCTTCCACTGGACATCTGCTTTGGCCTTGCATAGCTCACAGCAAAGTGTTACCATACCATCTTTATGGGCCACTGTGTCAACCAATGGCTTCACAAATTTAATACGCATGTCTGTAACACACAGAAGTTACATGGTTATTATTTTATTTTGAATAATGTTGCAATGCGAATGTGACTTTGCTCTTTCACAAGCCAACATTTGATTCCAGTTACCAACCTTTGACCAGGAGACTAAAGTGCATCTCATCTGTGTTTGCATCACATGTATACTCTCCACTATCAAGTTTCTTTAATGGGTTGATGGTGAAAGTGCGAGTCAGGCCCATGCTGGCTATGTGGAAACGTTCATCACTGACTGAAGTCCAGTCTTTAAGCCATCTTACTATAGCATTGGGTCTAGAAACCATGGCAGTAACAGTGACAGACTCTGCTTCATAACCAGTGACCAAATTCACCTCTTCTTTGTTGAGGAACTCAACAGGAGGCTCTGGAGATTGATAAAACACATAAGGTATATAAGGTTTAATTACATTTTCTAAGGTAAATGGGCCAATGACATGAAGAGTTAGGTGGACAAACTTTAAAAAAATATTAAAAACTAATCAATAGTTAATGTTAATTTAAAACATGCAGAACATATGTATTTATGAAGAAATAATGAGTGCAACATCATTGACTGAAACAGCAATGCATTCTTCATAGATCAGATAAAATATATTTCACAAGCCCATTGTTCTTAAACGCAATAATTATATTAAGGAAAGGGAATTAAATACAGTACCTTGAACTTTAACAATGGTTAGCATTTGGTCATCTACAGCATCACACATATATTTCCCAGAGTCAGAAAGGATGATGTTGGATAAAGTCAGTTTCCGGAGTGTTCCATCACTTTCAATATGTGTGCGCTCATCAGGGACCAGTGGCTTATCATTGAATAACCATGTAACTAGTGCATTAGCTCGAGAAACCTCACAAGCTAAGATGAGATCATCTCCTGTCACCATCTCCTGATAATCAGGATCCCCAGAGTTGCCAATGATCTTCACTGATGGCTCTGAGTTAATTAAAAATATGTAATTATGACTTTTGTTTGCGATCAACAAAATATTGGGATATTCTGGGATCATGCACAGGTTCACATCAACACAACTTAAGTTTTACCTTGCACTGTGACACGAAATGAAATCGAATCATCTTTAGCATCAAGAATATATTCTCCAGAGTCCTGCAGCTCTGCACAGAGAATGACCAGTGTTCTGAAGGTACCTTCCTCCTCAAAACAGAATCGTTCATTTTCCTCAATAGGGCTTCCATTTTTATACCAATTGACCACACCATTGGCCGTGGACAGCTCACACTCCAATACAGCATCATCATATAATGCAACCTTGTGCTCACTCTTGATCTGATCTTTATTTAGGATTTTTACTGGTGCCTCTGGAAGAGATAAAGATAAAGAAAAACTAACCTTCAGAAAAAAAGGACTAATAACTTTGGAAGTCTAAGAAATAATGGTTTACCATCATACCAATAATTTTGACTTTAAAATCCATTGTGTCATCTATGGCATTGCAGGTATATATCCCAGAATCCTTCAGTGATGGAAAATGAATAGTAAGCTTGCGTTTGAGGCCATTCTCCATAATTGTGATGTTGCTACTCTCTTCCACCTTCACTCCATCTTTCATCCAGCACACCTCTGCACTATCACGGGAAACATCAAGCTCTAGGACTACAGGTTCACCAGCAAAACTCTCTGTAATGCTATCTGTCTGCTTGGAGCAAGTGAGTTTAACAGGGGGCTCTGTGGAAAAGAGTATCATCAACAGAATTTCATTAAATGTAAAGAAAATGTACTTCCTAAATCAATAAACCTCAGTATTAAACCATCTATAAGTCTAAAATAGAATATTATGAAACACATCAAATTTTCTTTCTACAAACTACACAAAATTACCTTCTACTTTCACCCAAAATGTGACAGAGTCATCTGCAGTCTCGCATACATATTCTGCAGAATCATCAATAGTAGCACAGGAAATCACCAGTCTGCGGTAAATCTCATCATCCTCCAATTTCAAGTTATCATTCTCTTCTACCTCCATGCCATCACAAAACCAGCAGACTTCTGCATCTGCTTTGGAGATCTCACAGCTCAGGACCAATTTCTTAGAGCTCAGTATACACACATCGACCTCTGACTCTTTAGGGGACACAATGCGGACTGGGGCCTCTGGGTTTAGAAGAAGAGCATAATGGTTGATAAAACATGAAAAAAATACATGTTGCTGTTTTTTGACAAATTCTATAATGAGGAAAGGTTTATTCCAGCTATGTATGAAACAAATATAATAAACATTTGGTTTTAATAGCAATAAAAAAGGGAGAAACATAACCCTTGACACTTACCCGTAATAATGAGCTGAAAAAATATAGAGTCACCACCTGTGTCGCATACATACTCGCCAGAATCCCGTTTGGAAGCGCAGAGAATGGTTACTGTCCTGTATGGGCCTTCAGCACTAAGTCTGATATTCTCACTTTCCTGGAGCTTTAGGCCATCTTTAAACCAGTGAGCCTCTCCATTTGATCGAGAGAGTTCACAGTTCAGGACAATCTCCTCAGAGACATAACGCTCCATGTGGATGTCATCTTTTGGGTCCACAATTGTAACCGGAGGTTCTAGATGGAAGACAGTTAACATTGTTAATTTAATTTATTTTTTTCCTCACAATTTCAGTGTACTGTGACTTTGCATAGATTGTAAGGCACTGGAATATAAACATATTAAAAATATTCTTTATATGCAATATGATTCTAATAATTAAAGAGAACCAGTATTCAAAGTTACCTTTAATGTTGACAGAAAATGACATGGTTTGGTCGCCTGCTTGGCAAGTATACGTTCCAGCATCTGCCAGTGCGGCTGAACGGATTATAAATCTTTTCATGGTGCCTTCAGACTGAATGGTGATGTTGTCTGACTGAAGAACTGTAACTCCATCTTTAAACCAGTATGCAGGTTCATCTGGTCTGGAGAGTTCACACGTTAGAACCACAGGGTCCAGTTCCATAGCGCTTTTCTGCCTCTCTTCCTGTGCAACCTCTTTAAATGACACAGGGGGGGCTGATGGAAAAAGAAGAGCTTTTTTTAAATCATTCAAATTAACAATAAAATATAATACATAGCCTATAATATGGCACAGTATATTCAGGATTGTCAAATTACACATGGGCATGCAGGTCTATTAATAATTTTCTATTAATAATGACTTGCATAATTCTAGCACTAACCAATGCACACAGCATATGGAGATAAATAGTAAAGTTATAATAAACAGGGCACAACTATGTCTTGGTGAATTCTTTTGTTATGCTAAAATGGCCCAGCTGACCATTTACAGTTGTGATGCTGTACAAGGAATGTAATCAAAAACAGTAAAAATAAATATTGCATATAGTTTTTTACCTTCAACATTCACATTAAATGTGAGAATGTCATTGTTTGATTGGCAGGTGTAGACTCCAGAATGAAAGTACTCTGCTGACTGAATGACGATCCTCCTCATGTTGCCATCTGATTGTATATTCAGACCTTCTCCTACTTGTAGCTCCTGTCCATCTTTGAACCATTGCACAATGGCCATGGGATGGGACACCTCACAGTACAGCACAATGGGATTTCCCGCCTCTGTGCTTTTCTTGGTGTCCATCTCTGACATTGGTAAGAATTTCTCCTCAGGGGCTGCAAAACAGTACATATAGAATTCTCTGTGAGACTGTTAATGTCATAAATCTTGAAAGTAATGCAATTAAGTAATGGTTAGAAGCATGAGTGCATCAATCTGAGCATTATACAGATTTCAAATTAGCATGAAATGAAAATTGACCCTATCCATTTTAAATGCATATTGATCTTATTACAAAGTATTGGTCAATGTATATGTGTCAGGTTTGTTTTTTTTTTTTTTGTTTTTTTTAGTTTAATCAAAATACCAAATCTTGAACTTACTGTTAAATTACAGATATCTGATGACATATGCAGGTCAGCTCCAATCATTTCATCATTTCATATTTAGTCAGATGCGGTGACTCAAACCTAAACAATAATGTGAATCACTCTCTAATCTTTAATCTTTAAATACTGACCTTTAATCTGTAGGGCCGCTGAATCTCGTACACCAGTGGCAATGAAGGTGATTTCAGCTCCATCGTACACATTAGGCACTTGTTGAATGCTTAGAATGTGTTGGTTTTTTGACTGAGTGATGGAGAAGCGTCCACTATCCTGCAGCTGCTGGCTGTTCAGGAACCATGTGCCAATCAAGTTGGCAGAGAGCTCAATAGAGAACACAGCATCCTCCCCCTCAGTAACCACAGCATTCTTGAGAGGGGTTTTGATCTTTGGACCTGGGGCTACAGACAATATAATAGAAGACCACTATAGTGTACATGTACAAACAAACAAAAAATAATTCTATAATATGAATATTGTAGACTCTTATGACTAATTGCTTGTGTTGTTCCTCACGTATACAGTAAGTACAGTAAGTCTCTTTGTATAAAAGTAAGTGATAAATGAATTCATGCAAATGAAATATGTTTAAGAGTACATTCTGTACAGTTAAAGTGACAAGCCTAATCTCACTGGAGACATTCATGTTCTATACAAACCTGAATGGTCTTTCCTTGGTAAGTAGTACCTGCCACACTAATCTCTACTTTCTTTTTATAGGTTTCTTATGAGTGATGTGTTTATAATGCAAATAATCTTTGGCAGACTGATATTACAGAAAGTTTGTACAATTTTAATTCGTACCCAGATGAACTACTTTGGGAAACTCCACATGTCCACTTCTGCCATATTTATTGACACAGCAGATACGAAAACGGTAATCCCCCTCACATGGCACGCTGTCACCTAGGACCTCAGCAGAAGTGGCTGTCTCTGTTGTCAGGCATCGCTGCCATTCTTGAGAGCCCACTTCCTGACGTTCTAGCACATACACTGACTTAGTAGAGTTTTGCAAGTTCGGTGATGCTGACCAGGAAAGGATGGCACCATTTAAACAGTCAGTGTTCATTTGGACACTCACAGGACAGATTGGAGGGCAGTGTCGAGCAGCTGAATGAAAAATCAGAATGCTATAAATCAGATGCTAAATATTAAATTCCACACGTTAAATGTTATTTTCAAGAATTTATTTTAGTTTTTTTTTTTTCAATAATATAAGTTGTGCATCACAAAGCCATGTGTGCATTATCTTACTTTTGACTCTGAGTTTGGAGCTTGTTGTCGATCTGCCTGCCATAAAGGTGATTGTGCCTGAGTCTTGATATGATGTATTGACAAAAACCAGGATGTGGGTTTTGCCAAAAGACTTGATAATTGTTTGATGTGTTTCTTGTAACTGCAGTCCATCTTTAAACCAGCAAATATCCATATCATCTTGTTCTACCTCCACAAAGAACGCTGCATTCTCTCCTTCCATCACCTCCAACCTCCGTGGAAGTTTCTTCACAATTGTACCTACCAGAAAAATATGTTAAATAATTTACCCAGATCTTTGTGTATTAAACTGCAGTGTAAACTTTTTAGCACTTATCAAACTTATCTTGAGGCAAAATCAACAATGTTGAACGAACTTAGCTGAAAGCATTAACGTGTCAAATTTGATAACCTACAACCCGAATTCCGGAAATGTTGGAACTTTTTTTTATTTGAATAAAACGAAAACTAAAAGACTTTTAAATCACAATAGAACATAGAGAACATAACAAATGTTTAAACAGATAATTTTTACACTTTTCTCCACTAAATGAGCTCATTTCAAATTTGATGCCTGTTACAGGTATCAAAAAGTTGCCATGGGGTAGAGCTGCAATTAATCGTTAAAAGATCGCGATCTCGATTCGACCCCCCACACGATCTTAATCCAGCATTTATACGATTCAGCCA
>JAUMHE010000051.1:7326400-7343628 GCA_032359235.1 Enteromius mattozi
AATCGTGAGAGAATCGTGATCTTTATTCTAAGAAAAAAAATCGTGATTCTCATTTTATCCAGAATCGTGCAGCTCTACCATGGGGTCAACAAAGGGCTGAAAAAGCAAGAAATTTTAAAAAGATTCAGCTGGGAGAACATCTAGCAATTAAGTAAATTACTGAAATCAGACCTGTTACATGATTACATGATTGATACAAACGATTCAGAGAAACTGGAGAAATCTCTATGAGTAAGGGACTGTGTGTAATAGATCTCCATGGTCTTAGCACCCTCAGACGACAGTGCCTCACTCATCGGCATGATTCTGTCAAAGACATTACTACATGGACCCAGGAATAACTCTAGAAACCACTGTCGGTAAACACAATGCCATCTGTAGATGGCATATAAAGCTCTATCATGCAAAAGGAAAGCCAAATATGATTATGGTCCAGAAGCGCTGTTGTGTCCTGTGGGCCAAGGCTCATTTAAAATTTATTGTTTCAAAGTGAAAAAGTGTTCTATGGTCAGACAAATCCAAATTTGACATTCTTGTTGGAAATCACAGACGCTGTATCTTCTGGGCTAAAGAGGAGGGAGACCTTCCAGCGGGTTATCAGCGCGCAGTTCAAAAGCCAGAATTTCTGATGATATGGGGGTGCATTAATGCATAGGATATAGTCACTTTGTAAGTTTAAGAAGGTACTATGAATGTTGAAAGGTATATAAAGGTTTTAGAGCAATATATGCTCCCCTCCAGAAGATGCCTATTTCAGGGAAGGCCTTTCACCAGGACAATGCAAAACCACATACTGCAGCTATTATAACAGGATGGCTTCATAGTAAAAGAGTCCCGGTGCTGAATTGGCAGCTGAAAACCTATATCAGACAAGAATGGGACCAAATTCCAACACCGAAATTCCAGAAATTCATAACCTCGATGCCCAGATGTCTTTAAACTGTTTTGAAAAGAAGAAGAGATGCCCCCATCCCAAATATTTTAAACCTGTAGCAGGCATCAAATTTGAAATGAGCTAATTTAGTGCAAAAAAAAATGGTGAAAAAAAATTGTGTTATCAATGTTCTTTTGTAAGAATAAAATATTGCGTTGTACAATATTGGTGCATGCGATTTTAAATTCTTTTATTTTTCATTTTATTAAAATGTAAAAAATGTCCTAATATTTCCGGAATTCTATGTAATAAGATTCTCTCAGTACTGTACCTTTAACTGCCAGTTCTGCAATTGTCTTTCCACCATCAGGCATCTCACACAGGTAAACTCCATCATCATCTGCCCCGACATTCTGTATGGTTAGTCTTCTTCGTGTTCCCTTCTGTTCCATGTTATACTTATTTCCTTGCTGCAGCCTCTGATCCTCCAGGTACCAAGCTGTGGAAATGGACTCTTCCGGAACCTCACATTCCAGAACAGCAACATCCCTTTCTCTCACCTCCGCATCTAGAAGAGCTCGCTTAAATCGGACCGGAGGCCCTATAAACAGAAGTTTACCATAAGAAATTCTTTCATTTTTATAATATTTGCAGTTTGATAAATGATTAAAACAAATCACACTGCAGATACACAATGAAACAACAAATGTGTTAATTATCTAAACACACTATGCATATATCTATGCACTAAACCATTTAAAATTAGACTATACATCATACTATATATCAGCTGAGATGTGGCGGGCCAAGGACAGTGGTTAAAAAAAAGGTTGTGGTCATGCAGTTACTAGGAAAGAACATAATCCTACAGGCTTAATTGCACCCTACAAAGCCTAAGCTATGCCCCCTTAGCATTGTTGATAAGATTGCAGTGATGCTGTCACTCAGGAATGCCCTGAGCTCTGTGGCTTTTCTCACCTCTCATCACGCATTGACCATTGACCAGTGTTCATCGAATACATTGCTCAGTGCATGACTTTACAACTAAATATATACCCACAAAGTCAGACAGCCACTGTTATATTACAGCCATGAAGAGTAAGGAATTCATTACAGTAACAACACAACTGATGTTATATTAACTTACTGTATATTGGGAATATAAACATACTAAAACACATAATTAGTTTGATCAAAGGACAGGTTTGGTGGTAAAGGTGTTAGATTTAAGGGTGAGTTAAGGAGTAAGGGATGAGTGAACAGTGTAATTACAAATGTAAGAACAGGAATTAATTACAGATTTAATTACATGTATAATTATATGTATTTTTAAAAAAAATTAAGTACAATGTAAAAACATGTATGTACACAATGCATGTATTGGAACAAAATGATTAATTTTCATGTAAGTATTTAGCAATTAAGGTGACCTAATATAAAGTGGGACCCCAAGGGTATATTAGTGTTATTAACATACCATAGTCACATATTTATTTATATGCTAACTTTAAGTCTTAAGCACACAGTAACATATATTAACTCATAATGGGAGATAAACAACTAAGACAATGATCTTAGGAATATTTTAGCTTTAAGATTCTTAGTTAAGGAATAAGAATGTTTTAATTATGGGCTGGACTGTCAGAGAACCCAGAGATACGTTAGTTCTTACAGATATATTAGGAATTAATAAAACATAGTTGACAATTAAAAATGGAGTTACCTTTAACTGACAGTTGCACAGCACTTAGTGTGTTTCCCAGTGCATTTGAGGCAGCACATATGTAGAGTCCTGTATCCTGTTGCTTACAGTACAGTACTTTCAAGGTGTAATACCCCTCTCTATCTTCAAAAATTAGAAATCGTCGACCTGGCGCAATATTCTCTCCATCTTTCTTCCACACAATCTCTGGTTTAGGCTTTCCTGTGACATAGCAACGGAATTTGGCATGTTTGCCTTCTGTGACTGTGAATTTCTTAGCCTTTGACACATTTAAGTGAGGCTCTTTTGAGTGTTTGGCCCTCGATTGGTGTGGTGAGTAATGGCCATTGGTGTAGCCATTTGCCTTGCTTCCCTCTCTTTGTTCTGGAATGGGCTCTACCAGGAGCACAGCTCCAGTCATTGCTTCTCCATACTTGTTGACTGCTTTGCACATGTAAACGCCTCCATCTGGAGCTCTTGTTCTGAAAACTTTCAACTGGAACCAGCCACCATCTTGCTGGCCCACGTGGTAGTGGGAACTTTCATAGATCTCATTCAGCTGTTTACCATCCTTTTCCCATACAACTTGCGGTAAAGGCTCACCAGACAGCTTGCAGGAGAATGCAGCATCTTCTCCACGGTCAACTCTTAGAGAAAGAGGTTTGATCAGAAAATGAGGCTTGTTGTCTTGGAATGGGTTTGCTTTCTGTACCACCCCATCCTGTTGTTGATTCATAATCTTGATTTCTTTTTCTGGTGGAATCACTTTGACTTCATTTTGTTGTGGTAGTGGTGGTGGTGGAGCTAGCTGTGTTTGCTGAAGCTCTTGGGGCTCTTCTTCCACTTTAAGTGTAGCAGCTGCATATGTTTCCCCAATGTTGTTTTTAGCTCTGCAAATATACTGACCAGCATCTTCCATTGTCACCCCAGAGATGTAAAGGCTGTATACCTTGCCATCTTGAGTAATACGGTAACGACCCTCAGGAAGAATAGACTCATTTTTCCGCTCCCAGATAACATCTGGTTGGGGATCTCCACCAATCTGACATTTAAGAAGAGCATCTGTTCCACATTTCACCAGAACTGGACGTGGGTAACCAAGCACACGTGGAGCACCTCCAAATACATCCATATTTTTTACTGTCTTGTAATCACTTTGTCTGTGTTATTATTGGAATTAGGAATGGCACAAATATCTGTGGCAAAGCTACAGCTTTGTACCCAGCTCTGGAAAAACAAAAACAAAATTTTACACTTGTCATCATTTTTCAATCTGACATTAACATATTATAACTCATTGTAACACAGTTTTCTCTCTTTGTCTCAATAATTTGGAAACTTGCAGCTTAGTTAATCACTAAAGACATTTTATAGATGGTTATGAAAAGTTAATAAACAAATACATAAAACTCTGACCTCTGACTAATTTAAAAGTAAAAACACAGTTCAAGAACTTTCAGAACTGTAACTAATGTCAAACACTCCATTTTGTACATTCTTTCTGGATCTAGGGCAAGAAAATATTGCAACTTTCCTTCCTTCCTTCTCTCTCTCTCACACACACACATTGTTTTTTTGTGGTTTACAGGGACTCTCCATTAATGACTTTTATACTGTAAAAAACATATTTTCTATCACTCTACACCTAAACCTACTCCTTAAAGGAAACTTTCTGCATTTTTAGATTTTCAAAAAAACAAAACAAAAACACGGTTTAGCATGTTTTTTAAGCCTTTTGAATTATGGGGACATAAACTACATTCAAATTATATATATATATACTGTATATAGTAGTCTAAATACAACTATATACATAGTAGTATAACATTTGAAGGTGTCCTAAGACAAGAATGCATTTTGGTTTTAGGTTTTATAGGACAACTTTGATGAAAAGCTGATCTACTTCAAACGTTGACTACTACTATATATATATATATATATTTGATTAAGAGAAATCAGATTTTAAATGTTTAAGATTATGTTTTCCTTCATTTACTAAAAAATTTACTAAAGAATATACAATTTACACTGAATGCATAAGGCATTTATATGGATACGACTGACATCAAAGCTTGATTCCAGTGTCACCCCATCAGCTGCTGTGAACGGTTCCACTATCAGCGAAAATGATAATACAAGACCTGTTGAATTATGATTTTGGGTTGAGTAATAATGTTTGTTCTGCTGTTTTTTTACTGTTCAAGTACAGTAACATAAATGCAGTAGTACAGTTAATAACTGTAGTGCAAGTATTGTGCATTTCCACACCCGTACTACATTTAAACTACTACAGTTAATTTTTTTCTAATGGTACAATGCAGTGTATATTGTGAACTTTATGTGCAATAGTGAAACATTCCTTGCACAAAGGAAGTCCTCTTACAGCAGTCAAGATAACGCCAGTCCCCATTCCCCACTTGAGCCCAGACAGCTGGTGCTGTTTATCAGGAGGAAGCATTTAAAATAGTCTGTCCAAATAAAGACGCGGGAGAGTTGGCGATGTGCAGCATAAGACAAAGCATGTTCAGATGAACTACTCTGACAAACGTTCATAGCTACAGGATTCATCACTTTTCTATATCGGGGATGATACATCAACATACAGTACCATCATTCTTAATATATTTATGAGACCAGTATGTTAACATAGACTCCCTATTAAGCATAAATTTCTGTATAATAAAATATGATATGAATACAAATCCATATACACTCACATGCAAGTTACATTTCACACTGGCTGCTTTTCTATCCAAGTTAGAGAAAACTTTTACAGTTTAAAGGACATTTGTACATGAAATGTTTTTAATTGTTGGTCAATTTACACATGAGCATATTTTTTGTTTGTTCTATCACATTTCACATTTTTTAGTGCCTTGCACCAAAATATGTTATGTCAGCATAAATGTAGTTTAATTGTTAGAACAGATCTTGTGGTCTGTGTTCTGTTCATTACTTTTCTAAATGTGTGTTTGAATGCAAGTAACTCAGACTGTGTCAGTAAATAAACAGGGAAGCTATATGGAAATTTTCAGTCCAATCAGAGAGTGGGGGTAAATGGACTAAAAGAATTTGTGAGTGATCTCCATTGGATCAAATTTCACTCCTGGGCCTGTTGGGCTTTGAGAATCTGACAGTTTACGTCCATTACGACTTCCATATCAGTCAGCCCAACATAAAAGATTACTTTACACAGTAATGCATAAATAGTAATCAGGTCATTCAAATATTAATCGGGTCATGCTTGATAATTTCTCCGGAAGTGTCCAGTCAAGAAATATGAACCATGCCCTAATAATAGTCAGATGAATAGTGCACATATGTACATATACTAACTATATATCCATGACCAAAGAATCACAGTAAGATAAAATTACAGCATACTGCCTGTAAATAATAATAATAAAGTAGTTTATAAAAGATACAATAACATTAATAATAATAATTAATATAAGAGGCTCCCATGTCTAGTGCACACTTGTGTATATTGTATATAATAATGTTACTTTGATTGCAACACTTGTGATTGAGGACATGAGGTTTGAAATGTGGGTAACACTTTATTTCAATAGTCCACTGTAGTGCAACTACATGTCAACTAGCAGTCATTAGAGTATTAGTAGACTGTCTGCTTATTAACTTCTAACATTTTATTTTGATGGGTCCATAACATACAACATACTGACTATGAGAAACTTTTCTAGTATCTGTCAACTTATTCTACTAACCCTAAACCTACCATAACAGTCTACTCTGAGAGCATGTAGTTGAAAATCCACAAATTGTAGAAATGTAGTTACAAAGTTACTTATAGTTAGTAGAATGTTTAAAGTGGACTATCAAAATAAATTGTAACTGAAATATGATTACATTTACCTAGCCATTATTTTTTATGACATGTACATTGCAAAAGAAGACACCATAATAAAAAGTAAGCATCTCAAACATAAACTCACGTGTCAACAGCAGTATCAGATCAGCATTTAGGGCCAGCCAAAACACTAATCTTCAGGACCTCTTCTAAGAGGATTTTGACCCTGATGTCAGCTTTTCTTCTTTAACAAATGACCTTTGACCTCTGTGTTTGTTATGATTTTGAAAAAATCATATCATTAGCGTTGAACAGTTGCAGGTTATAGAAAATATTCCACACGACAGATGCTTTGGTCTTCTAAATATTAACGTTAATCCATCCAAGTTGATCGCCAATTCTTTCTACTGGTGTGGTTTGTTGCTTGAGCTCCTTGATGTGTCTCTGTATACATATGTCTCTCATATGTGCTTTTTAGTGTGACTAAGCTATCTTCTTTTTGACCACCACCAAAAAATGAATGTGTCATATGGTACCGGGGCCTGCGTCGTTGTCAGCTCAGAGCCAATAAATGCTTTCACAGCTGCCACCCATCCTACTAAACATAGCACAGCTATCATCATTGGAGGACTAGTGGTCTGCAAAGGTTAAATTTAGACCACCTAACCACTTGACCCCTTCCACTTGGCAGGGTCTGGTCTTTCGGAAAAAAACAAAAAAACAAAATTAAGATGTTACAGTCACATTTTGCAAAGCTGGAGATAACATCACTTTTAGCCAGAAACATAAACAAAATGTGACAAAAGTTGATGAAGTTTTAAGATTACGAAAGCAATAGATATACTGTTCAACAATAAGACACAATGTGTTGGATACTTTCTGGATTTCAAAATTCTGTGGAAAAAGTTTAGTTTTTAAAATAATGAACTACAGCAGTGACCTATAAATAAATAAATAAAAAAATGGCTCAGAAATTTGTGGTTAGTTCTAAGAAATCTCTAGCATCAATTGTTAGATCTTCAGAACACAAATGAAGATATTTTTAATAAAATCCAAGAGCTTTCGGACTCTGCATAGACAGTAACAAATGTCTCTCGAAGGTCTTATGGGTTTGGAATAACACAGGGGTT
This sequence comes from Enteromius mattozi, assembly GCA_032359235.1. NCBI lineage: Eukaryota > Metazoa > Chordata > Actinopteri > Cypriniformes > Cyprinidae > Enteromius > Enteromius mattozi. Next base: position 7,333,918 of record JAUMHE010000051.1, read on the forward strand.
GAGTAATTATTTTGGAGTGAACTATTCCTTTAAGCAAAAACTAAAAAAACTAAAATTCTGAATATGTATATAAAAGAAAAAATCAATAAATCTACTTAATGTTCTTAACCATATTATAAACCATGTTTACAACACCTGAACAGAGTCAAAAAACAACAACAACATAAGGTAACCCTTTACTTTATGGTATCCATAATACAGAGTAATTATACCAAGTACTTAGTAGAAACTGTTGTACTTACATAAAACAAAATGTACTTACCATGTAAAGTTACAAAAATTTGTACTTACAGTTTGTAATTAGGTAGATGTAATAGGCTGCTACTGTTACACATTTGTAACAGACCAAGTCTATTACACAACTACTTATGTTACCAATAGATTGTCACATATGTGTTGCAGACTTTATATAACATAATTATAAATTCAAGTACATAGATATAAGCTGCTTAAAATAAAGTGTATCAAGATTGTACTTAAGTGTACTTCATGTGTATCTATACTGTACACCTTATCAAGCTGCACCTTGGTTTAATTTAACCCATTAGTACGCATCTTAAAATTAAAATAAAGCATTAAAATTACAGAATATTACACAGACATAAGCTACCTAATATAAAGTGTATCAAGATTGTACTTAAGTGTAAGTAGCTGTCTAACAAACCTGGTCTGTTACATTTGTGTAACATAGCTGCCTGTTACATCTACATAATTACACACTGTAATTACAGGCTGTTCCATAACTTAGTTAAAAGATAAGTACATTTTATTTCATGTAAGTACAATGGCTACAATGGTAATTACTAAGTACCTAATTAGGTAATTACTCTGTATTATGACTCCTTATATAGCCAACACATCTCTCTCTAACAGTATTTATATTAAAACCCAAGATCTAGTTACAAACAGCTTTTTCCATGTCCAAGTATTTGTTATCAGATACCCTCAGTTCCCCTTTTAAAATCTCTCTAAGCACTCTAGAGACTATAACTATGATAATCTGACCTATTGTATGAGGCATAATTCATGGTTTTCAAAAACAACAATAAAACCTTATTTATTTATGGGTTTACATACTAAATATACTATGGTTATACATAGTAAAAGTTATTACTTTATTTGCCTTGTTTTTTCTCCCATTGCCAACCAAATGATTGGCCTTATTGCTCTATAAGCTAGCCAATATAAAGTGTTTCATCTTATAACATAGTAGAATCTGTGTTATATTGTATATGTGCTATACTATGTATTTTCATATATATTTTATATTTGTTCCTGTACCACTGTTAAACCTCAGAAAATGGTCACGAGTGGCGTGACTGAGCTGGGACCGAGAGACTCGTAAATTATTGCTCAACATAGCATGACCAAATACTCATGCTGTCAGAGTGGAACAAAGGTGAAAAAATACGTTTTGCAACGATCCTCCGAAGCAACGAAGAGACCAGACACACAGATTTACTGTAGATACGAAACAGTACCAGAACACAAAGCGGATCCAAAGGGCTTTTTTTTGAAGGTACTGTGCAATTACTATTACTATAATTAATCTTATTGATTTCCTGAGAATAATTTCGTACACAAGTAATCTTTTTTTTTTTTTTTTTAAGTCTTGAGGTCCTATTCATATACAGTTGACTTTACAAAAGAGGTAACACTTTACAATAAGGCTCATTAGCTAACATTAGTTAACAACATTAGTTAACACAAACTAAGAATGAACAATACTTCTACAGCATTTATTAATCTTAGTTAATGCTAATGTCAGCATTTACTAATGCATTATTAAAATCACAAGTTGTGTTTGTTAACAATAGTTAATACACTGTGAACTAACATGAACTAACAATGAATAGTTGTATTTCTATTAATTAATGTTAACAAAGATTAATAAATACTGTAATAAATGTATTGTTCATTGTTTGTTCATGTTGTGAATGACGAATGACACCTTATTGTAAAGTGTTACCACAAAAGATTTTTTTTAGCTTAACAATATTAAATTTGAAACTTTAAACTTTAGATATTAGATATTCTGTTCACAGTATCAGTTTCCTGTTCTGTGTGTATTTAGGTAAATATGTATTTGACAGTGCTACATGTGTTAAACAATCGCTATATATTTTAGTATTTAAATAGTATAGATTTTAGCTGTTATTGTTGATGCTTCTTATGTTGTGCAATGCCTTATTTACCGTATTTTGAAGGTTACTGGAGCTATACTACTGATTCCAATGGAAAATGCCAAGAAATCCCTTGATGTGGTCTCAACTTCCCTTTCAAAGTAACTGTTTTTGTATTATGATTGTCTGCTTATATACCCATTGTTGTTCTATTAATCCAATATTAGATTAAGTTTCCTTCCTTATATTTGTGTAAAACTGAGGACATGGATTTAAAGCAAACCATTTGTGTGTGTGTGTGTCACATCCACAGATGCATATCAGTCTGCAGTTCTATGACACAGCAGGTCTTACCACGTTGGCCTCAGCACTCCAGACCCTTCCGGGTCATCAACTCTGACCGCTCTATTAAGAAAGGAATCATGGCAAATGACCTGAGAGACCTAAAGGACAAGGTGAGGACAGGAATTAAAAAGATCAGAGAAACATTAAGAAACATAAGCAGGATGTCCTTGTTTCTGCAAACTACCAATTAAAGTCCATTGGAACATTTGATCATTTGACACACTTTGAATTTATCAATGGTACTGGAGCTTGATATATGAAAGTCAAATTAAGATACATTTGTATTTAACACTATTACGGTGGAGTCAAATGTCTAATTATATTCAATTAAACTACACTGGATCACATAATGTTTCCATTACAACTGTTATTCACTTTGACTCTTAGTAGCAGTTAAAAAAAATTATTATATGTGATAATTCAAAATTTGGAGTGCTAGTGCCATGTGGAGCCAGCCTAAGAACTTGAGTTCTTCTTGAAAATCCATTACAGTTGCTCTAAAGATCCTTGAATGCTTTTTCTCTACTAGGTGATGGATTTATTCCACATGCACTACATCAGGGTTTTAGTGTTGGATGAGGATGGAACTGGAGTGGATACAGAGGACTTTTTTCAAACCTTAAAAGACAACACTGTCCTAATGGTCTTAGGGAAAGGACAGAAGTGGGCCCCAGAGAAGGTCAGTGTTTTCATTACAGCACAGAGGCATGTTCATTGAAATTGACTGTAATATAATGCATTTTCATAATTTTCTTGGACTGTTTTTCTTGCGCTCACACGATAGTTTTCAAATTGTATACTCTTTAGCATAGCTCCCAATAAGTACAATTCTATATAGTAACAAAAAAATAAGACATTAACCGTTTTCACAATTCCATAATCATTTTGGTCTACTGCCACACAACATATTGCCTAGTATTAAGCATAATTAGGGACGAAAATTTATGTTCCACTGTGATTAATATGCACTTTGATAGCACCTCCCGGTGGAACCCCTGATCTGCACACACTGAGTTTAGATCTTGTGCAATAGACATCTGAGAGTCATGTCTATTCTCAGCTTATTGACCTATTTCTTATTAAAAAAGGCAATGTGTCAGCCAGTGAGTTAAAGGAGAAGAAGGTGAAGGAGGTTTGAAATGTTCATGCAAGCATGTGATAAGTCGCTTGGCCAGAGTTAAAAGACTCAAATGATGTTACATGATTTTAAATACATTGCTGACTGAAATTAATTTAGATGTCAACACATAAATAAAGGACACATTCTTTTTGTTTTCTTCCTTTTTTAGAAAAACCTTCCGGGTCAGAAGAAAGTTGAAAAGGTAAGAGTGAACAATGAAATATCTGCTGTCAAGTGTTTTGATTGTCATTTCTCTCCTACTTTGCGACAAAGGGGAGCTCTAGGAGCACAGAAATTACAGGCTCCTTTCAAAAGTCTACAGTAGTTAGATTCCTTGCTCTCTTGTTTTCTAAGAAATATTTTTAAAGGTCATGGTACCTTGTAAGCAATCAATCCGGAATGCTCTACATAGGCAGCATCTTGTGACCTTTACATGTTCCTAGGCAACCAGCCTATGCGCTTCAGGATTAGACTAAGGCTTTCACGTCAAAATTTCAGGAAAGTCAAAACTGTTCACAATCTTTTTGATTTTACACCAGCTCAAAAATGAAAATCAATACATAGCTACACAGAGTTTAAAGCTGAGGATAATTGCTGACTTTAAACAGAGCCATTTTAACTAAACAAAATAAACAAATAAAATAATATTAATACAGTATAGATATATTTGTTGTGGAATGTTGTTCTTGTTTGTATATATTGTTTATACTTATATTTATAAAGAAAGTCCATCTCGACTCGACTTGCAGCAAAGTATACATTTGATGGTTAATTAGAAATTGAGAAAAAATTAGGCATTCTAAGAAGACAGAATATTTAAGAGACCTACATTTTGGAAGAACATTCATGTGCATATACAATGCCTCTGAAGGCAGCTCACAAGGTTTGGAACAAATCAATATTATGTACTTACGAGACCATACATTTCTAATATTAATACTGTTAATAATAATATTTCTAATAATAATACTGAAAACATCCTTAACAATACTGGTTTCTTTTTTAAGGCACTTTCATGCCAAATGCAAAAAAAGTGAACAAATCACAAACTGATGGTCATTTTTTAGAATGAGCATCATGCTGTAAGGAAAGCAAATTTATAGCCAGAATAAAGGCGCAACACAAATGCACCTTTCAGCTGGCAATTCATGATATACTTTTACTGTCTCTTAATCAAATGTAGTATCTACTCTGGCCTAATGATATTTAATATAAAACTTATTTCAGAAATAAAAATGTAAACAGTTTATTAACTTTTCTTTACAACCAAAAGGCTTTGAAAAATTCTTAGCATAGCAGATATATGTCATTCCTTACAAGACGTGTAGTCCTGCAAAGAAAATGTATGTATCTTAGTGAAGTGTGATTTTAATTCTGTGAGTACACAAATAATTTGTAATATATTATATTATATTATATTATAATTAGTAATGTCACAAAACAGAAACATTAAATAAACTAAAAGTGGAATTAAGAAAACCCACTAAATGCTAGGGAAAACAACCAAGACCTAACAAACTACAATGGAATTCAAGTGCTGAATAAACAAAATAAGAGAAATGAGGAAAACCTGAAGACAATCAAGGAAATAATCAATAAAGAAACTACAACCTGGGTACAAAACTAAAAAATGAAACCAGCATACCAAAATTTAAATATAAAAATCCACAGAACAGGGAATTACACTTGTTATTGTATCCTTCAATTCCTTTATATCCCCTCCCCCCACATATCCTTCTTCCAACTTTCTGACTGAAATGCCAAATACCAGATTAAAGATGAATCTTCTCATTGTTTCCCCCAATCTCTCTCTCTCTCTTTCCATGTCATTACTACACAGAAACAAACAATCAAGAGTTATCCTGGATGTGGCGGGAAAAAAGCAAGGAAAGATGTTGCCAAACTGACTTTTGATCTTTACAAAAATCACCCACAGGATTTTATTGGCTGCCTAAATGTGCAGGCAACTTTGTATGGAATGTACTCTGTGTCATACGATTTGCAGTGCTACAAGGCAAAAAGAATGCTAAGGTAAGTGCTTTTGTTCATGTGTGTAATTATAGAAGCTCTGTAGTTTGAGATACAGAGAGAAATATTATAATATAATAATAAAAGTACTGGATGTAGGCCAACCCAGGCCATTAGATGATGGTATCTTATCAAGGATGCATGAAACCAAGTGTTTAGCAATGCTTTTGTACCCTGCTTTAGGGATTACTTTTCTTGAGAAAAACAGATGTGGTAAAGACCAGGCTTTGTTTGCCACTATAAAAACGTATACTTCTTCACTCAGCTGGCATACAAATAGTCTTGTGTGAAGTGCGTGTATAAACAGTCAGTACAAAATAATATACAAAACAATAGATAACAAACGATCTTTGAAAAAGGTGATTTTCCTTACTATATTATAGAAAGTAAACACAAAAGCTTTTTGTCTCACTGATGTTCTTTTCTTTCTGTTAAAAGGGAAGCCCTAAGATGGACTCTGTTTACTATGCAGACTACTGGCCATATTTTAGTTGGAACTTCGTGTTATATTCAGCATCTTATTGATGAGGACGAGAAAACAGATGCAAAACTGATATCGCCTGCATGCATCATCAAGGAGTTACTACATTAAACTATGGTATTTCACAACTAGGGCAAACTAACAAGAGTGCACTACTTGTTGATTTAATGCTTCATAAAATGTATATTTAAATGAATTATTATTAACTTCTATGTAAACAGCAAAACGTACAGTTACAATTAACAGTGTTTGCACATAATATATATATATAAATATATATGTAATTTAGCATTTAATGTTATTTAATGTTATTTCATTCAGTTTGTGAGAGGTTACACCAATTTTGAATTTTCAATTACACAAACATGACTGGGGGGACACAAGGTTACATGTGGTTTGCCATTGAAAGGACGAACAGCTGTCCTCCCTATCTCCCTTAGGCATCTTACATTACGGATATTGCAGTTTATTGCTTTGGCAACATCTGAGTCAGCAGGCCTCTTTAATGTCTATGGTTTAAGGGTTTTATGTATAAAAAGCATGAAAATATTGTTTAAACTATTTACAATAAAGATCTGTAAAGCTTAATTTGATTTGACTAAATTATCTTTAAAATACATCTTCCTGAAAAAGGAACCATTCTTTCTTTCCTTTTGATTATATATTACAGATAGATAGATTATTATTTTAATACACATATTATAGAGCCTAAGAACATAGAAGACCATTTAATTGATATTCTTTAACAATGCCAACAGAATAAAAGTACTTTTTGTTCTGTTGTATTACCACATATTTCCACAAGAGGGCAAACAGGGATAACCGAGAGGAAGGTGCTTGTACCATGGCACACAGTCGATCTGTCCATGTTTTGTGGTTGTGGATAAAAGGGGCTACAGCAACGGCTGAAACTTCTGGAAATTAAGCAAAATCTTGCTGGAAGGACAGGAAGAAAGTGGAAAAACAAATAAAAAGAATAAAATAAATTCACTGGACAGTAAAAAAGACAATAGTGAACTAATCTGCCTACATTATGGCAAAGTCCTTCGAACCAAAATCTCTTTATTCATGCCGAATGGACAGGAAAAAAGAGAGTGATTTTGATTTTGTAAGAATTTACAAAAGAAGGGATACAGCAAAAACCAGAAGCTAACAATAAATTAAATTTTCTATCTAGTAGGTTGTGTTTAATAAATGTATATACAGTACATAGCCCATCCCTAAAACCTACCCCTTACAATAATGTAAAAATACTAATTATTGTACAGTATGAGAAAAATTACACTACATGATGTGCGCACACCCAGTAGATTTTGCCGTATGTCTTTAGCCTTAACCAGATGTATCCCCCTTCTAGCCACAACCATGTTTTGTTAGTATAGCACAGAACTTTTTCATTACCAGACAGAACCGACCAAGATGGAAAACACAGTATGTAACTTCAACCAAACTATAATATTACAGGTAAAGACTTTAACATACAGTTTGCTGGAATCCACAGCCATTCAGCTGTAACATTTCAAATTCAAAGATGTGCAGTGTTCAATTACCTTTTTAACAAATAGTTCATTGTAGTTTAAGAACAAACTAACTTTCAGAACTCAAAACTTCTCCCACAGGGCGAAAGGAGAAGCCTATTACCAAAACCAAGCTGCAAAAGTCTTGCTCTCTACTTCCTCACTCCTTCCACATTGTCATCAGCGTAGAAGTGTTTCCACAGTAACACATTAAATGGCTACTTCCTTTCTGCCATGCCTATTAGAATCCAGTAGATGAAATAAGAAACACTACTGTAGGGGTGCCCTTAAGGGTTGTTTCCACAGGACATGCTATACCTTTGTTTTAATTGTAAACATTATATTGATGTCTTTGACCATTAGGATACAAGTTTTACATTTTTAAGCAATTGTTAAGGAAGTCTCAGCCAAGTCTCAAGGCATTAGGCATAACCTAATGTAAGGGCTGCTTCAAAAATCGCCCTCATACACTAAAATATGGCACAATTTGAGGGATCAACCATTTGCAGTGATGTGTCCAAAATCATAATGGAGTGCATTACTGAGTGCACTCATTCAATCCCATAATGCACCACATGCACCATGAGCGTGCAACCTATTTATGCTCAATGGCAGTGAATAACCATAATGTACCCATAATGCACTATGAGGGTCGTGCTAAATGAATCACACATCCATCCATATTCCAAACCACTTTTCCAATGTTTATTAGGGATGTAATGATTCACTCAACTCACGTGTCATTTGATTCATGATTCGATTCACAATTTTTATTTATTTATTTTTTCTAACAAAATGAGATTTAAGACAAATCGTAAAATAAATATCTCCGTGTTTCTTTGTGAAATGAAAATATAATAAAATAATATACAAATATAGCACTTGCATATTATTGCTCTTTTGTTGGTTTTGATTGCTTCTATAGTCCTCAATTGTAGGGCTTTGGATGAAAGCATAAAACAAGCCTCAAATCAAATAAATACCACAAATAAAAGAAATCTCTTCATATAAACAAAATAAGGCTCTTTTTATTTAAAATTACTAGGCACTATTCCATGATGTTTTGTAGTATAAATAGTGTGCGTAGTGTGTTCACACTGGAAATACCTAAAAGAAAAAGTGCAATTTAAATAACTGGATGGTGCGCTTATATAACCAGAAAAAAAAGTGTGGAATGTGGGACACTTCATGCACTCAACTGTTGCTTTAACATAGCGAAGTGGAAGTGGCTATAACACTCAGATTACAAATGACAAAATAACTTTATATAATTCAAATACTACATGGTTTAGTACATGTATAGTGCATCATTTGGGATGCAGCTAGTGTTAGATATATCTTTTTATGTCACTACTCGAGATTCCAGTTTGATCAGTTTCAAATGATTATAAAACAGCAAGCACAAACTTAGTGCTTCTGGTACACTCAGTGTCTGAACTGACTCACTTGTTTTAAATCACTCCTTCAACTGGACTACAGTATATTAGTGGAATAGTGATGAGAGCATAGGTGGTTGATTTCCAACATTTAGTTCAACCATTTTAGAGATAGATTTTACTAAATAAATCAAATTACAAATACATCTCAAATACTACAAAATATTGAGTATTTCTTACTCTCAGTCACAAGTATGTTGACTCCCAGAGTGCATTAAGGGATGAATAAAATTTGTATTATTTTCTGAATTTATTTGTCTTGTTATTTGCTGTCTCTGTTGTATATTAGTAATGTCTTTTAAAATGTTTAAAGTCTTAAAATTCAGTTTGATTGATAAAATTGTTGTGTTCAGAATGCTGAATGCTGAATGTTGAGAATGTTGAGAGACGATTAAAGTAATTTGCAAGATATTGTCTCACTTTCCCACATGGAAAGAACCTATATGAGGATAAATGCGCATATTTGAAACCTATATGCAGTATATATGCACATATATGATAATATATAAGCTCATATATGACACCTATATGCCGTATATATGCACATATATGATAATATATATGCGCATATATGACACCTATATGCTGTATATATGCACATATATGATAATATATATGCGCATATATGACACCTATATGCAGTATATATGCACATATATGA
>JAUMHE010000051.1:7350441-7363126 GCA_032359235.1 Enteromius mattozi
GGGCCAATGGTGTGTTGATGCTTTGGAGGGAACTTTTTATGACTCTTTGTTCCTAAGCATGGTAATTTGCATATGCATAGGATTGGAGGCTGATATACGAATTAGAAGAAATTCTTAAAACACTGAATGTTGCAAAGATATCAACATATAACATACACTCTCAATTAGATTTTCTGAAGACAAGTCCTTAGATACCAAACACGAAATGTGTTGATCTATGAGGTGAGATATGCTCGTGATCTGTCGTAAACAGGCATAAAACAGTGTACCATACACAAGGCAATATACAAGGACAATAACAATATACACAATGACCTGAAGGATGTAGGTTCACTAAAAGAAAGTTTTCCTGTGAATTAATTTAGGGAAAAGTCCATTGTCTTTTCAATAGGGAGAACTAGAGTCAAAGTTACTTTGTTCACATTCCTTCAAGCCATAAACCAGTCTTATCTAATTTTAATGTTCATGAATAACCAACAGGAGAACATTGCACAACTATTGTGTGCATGGCAGAGCTGTAATGAGAAAGTCACTGCTCTCCAAAAAGAACATTTTACCTCTCTGCAGATTGTGTAAGATCATGTTGGAAAGCCAGAGAACTATTGGAGAAATGCTCTGTGGACAGATGAGACCAAAATATAATTTAAGCGCTGTTTGGAGAAACAGATTGCATTCCAGCATACACAATTTATCCCATCTATGAAACATGGTGTGAGAGTAAGGGAAAGGAAAATGTCAGGACCATTAGATATGCAGTTATGATCTCCACATTCATTAAAATGTTTGCCGAGTATAAATTAGCAAGTAATTGTATGGCAATTTTGCTCTTTACACAGCATTTAAAATACAGGCAAAACACTTTTGCTGCCACCAAAGTTTGATAAGGCTCAATATCTGACTATAAACTGCTTTAATCTGCAGCAAGATATACTGGGGATGACAGGTTGGCAGGTTAGTTATGTAGTGTAAACTACCATGGCAATGAACACAAAAAACAATTAATCTTCTTGAACACGAAAAACCGGGTTTGCTCAAACTAACCTGGGCAGCCACTTAAACTAGCTTAATGAAATAGGTCAAGGGTGTACAATGAGATAAACTAGGTAAACATTCATGGAAGTTAAATTCATGTTTTTGATTGTTATTTAAACAGATCTAAAAAAAAAAAAGAAAGACATGGGGGTTGAAAATTATTATAAACCATGTTTAAGCATGTTGCTAGCATGTTTGTAGCATGTTTTAACACATTTGATAGCAAAGAAGGAGGCTGGGCAGGACCAGCAGAGAGGAAAGAGATTAACTGCTGGGTGGGACCAGAGAAGATGATATATAGGTGAACCCTAAAAAAAAGTTGACTATCCTGACCTAATGATTAAGGGTAGGTTTACATGACAATAATACTGTCTTGTTCATTACACATTTTAAATAGCAAATAAACATATTCAAATATAACCCAGAGGTTCCGCAGGCAATCAGCAAACAATAAGCATTTTTAAAAAATATTTCAACAAGGAACACAAAATCTGAATTACTTACTGTAAATGTGCTATTTTTAGCAATATCAGTTATTTATGTGAAAACAGCTGCATATGTACCAGTATATTAAATCTATGAAACATCTGCAAGCTGAGTAGCTGCTAACGAACACAAACGGTTCTATTTCTAAAGTACTCCACATGCTGTCAACAGAACAAATGTTTTAGAGAGTTTGCTCATTCCAGTGTAGACATGGTATTACAATGCTGCAAACCATATTCTTTTGCAAGCAGTTACAATGTTTCAGCCCATCATCAATCTTTAGTGTGTAAACTCTCCCTAAAGTCTAATAATAAATAAAATGTACAAACTGCCTTCTCAAAGCTTCAAATGTGGCATAGTGGATAAATCTGTATCCTTTAGATACATTTTCATCACTGACCACTTTGATAAAAAGATTATTAGCATGTGAAATTCACACATACACATCAAACATCATACAAACATTTCATTTTTTTGTTTTTTAAGAGCAGTTGTTACCTTATTTTTCTAAACCCCAGAAAATATCATACTCCATCAATGCTCCTGGCCAGGCCTCTGATACATGAGAATGAAAACTTTACTTAAAATTGACAAGGTTCTTAACGTCTTCTCATATCATTGTTTTGAGGCCTCGATCCTTTTTCAAAATTAAAATAGGCAGTTTATCCCATCTACGCTTTATACAAAAATAAAGCATGTTGTTCATGTCATGCCTCCAACATGCAAACATCAAAAACACGGCTCTTAAACATCTATAAAAGTAAAGGCATGTTTTAACAGGTAAAAGTATAGGCTACTTTCAACAAAAGGGCCAACACATTAGGTGGCCTAATATTGTCAACTTTAGCTTACCCGTCAAGAAGAAACTGCATCTTCACTGTTGATTGAAACCCAAGCATTCCATTAAATCTAAAAAGCACTGCCAATGTCTACACTAAAATTCCTCCTTGTAAAAACCCTCCCTGTGTTTACCCTTGAATTCTTCCATCTTTGATTGCGAGTCCTTGCTAAACAAACACTCTGGCTCAGCCTGCTACAGTAACCACACACCAAACTCTAGATTGCAGCGCTGCATATTTAGGGATTTTGTAGCTTAATTTGATGATTTTCTCATTTGACTTTGCTCATGTTGTTGCTACTTATATTATTGTTTTGTGACAAAGAGCTATTTGGCTTTTTTGTTGTTGTTAATATTTATTTATTTGTTTGTGATAAACAAACTTACCTGTGTCCCTCAGAGTGATTATCTACAATTGCGGTCAGTAAAGCTGAATTCGATTCATAACATTAGAATTTGATTTACTTTTGAATTATAATTTGTAGAAAATGTGTACAACAACCGAGACAACACACTTTATTTATCTCAAGTTAAGTCAAATGTCTTCATGTTTTTTCTCAACTTCTGTCATTTAAAATACCGTGTTGTACCCTTTAGCAAAAGCATTCTTTCTGTATGAGGCAAGGGTGTCTTGTGTTGGCAAATTAAGAACTGGGGACATTATGGTAAAAAGCAGCCTCCACAGAACAACATAGTTGGACATATGGAGTAGCTCAGCATCTACAGGTGTGAAAAAAGTAAAGAGTCTACGAGGATAATCTTGTGGATTTCTCACCAAAACTTGCAGACGGGTTTCTTGACCGCCGGATGACGCTCACAACACGGGACTCATGATCCAGAGGCGCGCGTTATTATCCACTCCCAGCAGAAGGACACTTCAGTGACGTCACCTCGAGCGAGAAGGAAGCGGAGCGCTCGCTGGAAGCTGTCACACAGTAGTTGTGGCGAAAGCAAGAGAAACCCTTTCCGCACGCGCGCACCCAACTGTTGCGCTACACGGACAAGCGACAAGGCAGAAAAACAACGTTATACTCATCTGACAGCAACTTCCACATACTCTGCGGGGAATTATTCTTTCCTGTTTCTGCAATGGCTGATGTCATACAAAGCAACGAGCAGTCCTCATCTGACGTTGCAAATCGATTCGCCCGTAAAGGTGCTTTGAGGCAGAAAAACGTCCATGAAGTGAAAAACCACAAATTTACTGCGAGGTTTTTCAAGCAGCCGACCTTCTGCAGTCACTGCACTGACTTTATTTGGTGAGTAGATCATTTCGCGAACTAATTATTGCAATATCGGTATGAGTTTAAACAATATTATAGTGTTACTGTAGATCTGGCATCTGGCCTGTTACCAGGGGTACACCTAGGAACAAACACTGGTTTAAGCGTTTAAGAAACTCACTGTTTCCACTTTAGCTGTGTTCAGAATCAGAACGCACGTGAATAAACACGTTTAGAGTTTACTGGACTGTCACACAGAGCTGCTTCACACAGCTCATGCGCTTTAACTTGCTTTCGTTATAGAAATGTCTTTTGTTTTTGGACAGAACTAAAGCTAAAGTTTGGACAGAACTAAGTTGCCGTATTTTGCATGTCTCACGTTTGCTGGAGTTGCCATGATTTGGGCGTGATCAGTTTGTCCAGGTTTACAGTATGGCAGTCAGCTGCTCAGTCATTGCTTCACACTTGTTGATAGTTTATTTAGTAACTTATAAAAGTTAGAGGGGCTCAGATGTCAATAATTAACAAAGCATTTTTGTATTTAAGATTAATATATATATATAGAGAGAGATTTTTTTTTCTTTTTTGACTATGCAGGTGTGGTCTCCTTTAATGATTAAATTTATGGCTCCCTGTAAAATTCACTGTGAAAGCACGTGCCCTTTTATTGTTTTCCTATTTGCATTGATACAAATCAAACATTAGATACCATAGCTGTCTATGCACTTTTTAATTAAGGGATTGCTTGTTCCGTGGGAGAGAACTGATAGCTAAAAGCCCATTAAAGGATTTAGAGAGGCAGATCTCTAATGCATTGTTTTTCTCTATCTCCTCTTCATCAGGGGGTTTGGAAAGCAAGGATTTCAGTGCCAAGGTAAGCGGTCATAGACGGGTTTGCATGTCCTGCTTATTCTCTGAACAGTCACTTGTATTGATCCTTACTTAAGGCAATGATGCTGTGGTCCTCAACACAAGACGTGATTTTGAAACCTTTCCTTTCCACACAAGATCTTCTCATTTGACTACCCTAGATAGAACAAGCAAATGTTGAAGTTTGTAGTAGTAGTCAGTAGTCACTGTTTTTGGTGACTGGGGCCTAAATTAGCAGGTAAAATGTGAGTAGTAATGTCTGTCATAAGCATCTCTAGCTGACCTTGAGTTAAATTACTCAGAAACCCAATAGCTGTTTGGTACCTCAGTGAAAAACCTCTCACAGAAGCTACTTATATGAACCACTCATTAGAGTAATATGCTCTGTTAAATTTGAATGAATTTTTTCTGTTTGAATCTGTTTACCGTGTGGGCAAGAAAGTTCACCATGCAGATTTTGCTCATAGGTCTGTTACAAATGGTGAAAATTTGCTACACTGATCAACAGAAATTGCATAAGCTGCATAAGCTGTACTTAATACATTGACAGTGGGTCTTTTTGAAGGTGAAATGTCCCTGAAATTTAAATCTGAACGCTTAATATTAATATATAAAAAGAGCATGGAATACACACAAATACAGTACAAAACACTAAAATAATACAATAAACATTCATTGCAAGAATCAAGATATGTAAAATAAAAGCCTAATTTACATAATCAATAAGAAAAAAATAAAATAATAAGAAAAATTTGAAGATATTTTGTGACAATTTCCAAAACATGTACCTTTAATATTTTACTGTACACATAATGTTTCCCATTAGATCAGTACATTATGTTTATTGCATAGTTACTGTAACCAGTTAATATTTTTTCTTTATTTTCATTTTTCACAGTTGTACAAATGCAGTGTGGTCACATGCATTACGTTTCCATGTGTTTTCAGTGACTGAATCACAATACATGGACCCCATTTGTGAATGGACATGATCACTGTATACTCACTACCTAGCCTTCTGTTTGAATCAATATCAAGGCCAAACAATGATGGAAAAAATTCTGAAAGTTTTTTTTCATTTTATATACTTGAGTCAGAGTTTTACTAATGACTAATGACATATACTTAAAATATTTGTCATGCAAATGATAAGTATAAGAATGAGATTCTCATTAATATATTACTCTTCCCCTGGGCCAGATGCTGTCAGCAATCTTTGCCAGTCCCTTGATAATTCTGGTGCTTTGGTTGCTGCTATCTCTAGATGTGTGCAGTATTATCCTCCGTAGTCTCCGTAGTTTCATCTGAAAGCTGAGCTCTTGACATGAGATCATTAGCTGTGATTCAGCTGCCAATACTTGCTTGGCAAAACTAATTTCAATTCCAGCACCCTGGCCCTGCAGGTCTCTTTTCACATTGTTTAAATTATCAGTGTGAGTATCACTGTCAGTATTAGTGCCAAACATTTAGCACTAGAACTTACTGTAAAATGCATAGAGTAACATTTGTGTCCTTCTACCACGGATACATTGCAAGAGACAAAAAGAACGTGGGCTACTTAGATATTTTTTTCTGCGACATACCAAAAAACAACGTCAACCGTGTTTTTCATTCTGCTTGTAGGGCATCAGCCCCAGTTGTGCAGCATTAATAGTGGTTCTGCAGATTATGCAGACAGAGTCCATATGAACTATACCAGTTTTCATTTTTAAAGTAAACTTAATAGCTATTCCTACACCCAGATGCAGAATAAAGCTTTTATGAAAAACAAAAGAAATGAAAACACATTTGCAAGTAATATCTTATTTAAAAAGAAAACTGAGCGGGGACCTCTGTGTTGCTGTGTTGACCATGTGTTCTGTTTCTTCATATTGATTACAGCATTTCACTAAAGAAGCTTTCATTGAAAAGCTGCTCTGCTTTTGGTGTTCTGCAGGTTCAAGGTGGAAAACCAATTTCTTCCAACTCTCCACTTACTAGTACTTGACATAGTTAGCAGACATTTTTTTTTCGATCCCTCTGTTTCTCTCTTTTTTTCTTTTTCACTCTCATTTAACCGAACTGTAAATGTATGCAGGGCATGAGATCTATGTTTTATGAGTTCCATGAACAATGTAGATTCTGTTTTGTAGGTCTGGTTCGGGAATAGCTTTTATCTGCATCTTGGAGGGAGACCATGTTGGCTTTCTCATTTTCTCATATTCATGGCAGTTGCCGGTTAGGGTGAATGTCAAATAAGTGTCCAAGATAAAAAAAAAAAACAGGATTTCTGGTTAGGGTTTGTCATTAAAACACTCTTGTGGGTAGGATAAATTTAACTAACTTCCAACTTAACTACTTCCAAAACATAATTTTAGACCTAATAATGGAGGATTGAACAGTTGATAGCAAATGCAGTTATTAATTCAGATTCAGTTATTAGAGAGACAAAGACAGAGAATCTTAAATTATTGTTAATGTTTTTATGTAATAACTTGTGTAATTCATCTGACTCACTGTGATTTCAAATATTATTTTTAGTAGTCGCCTTCTTTTCAGATAGTTAGTCATTAAATTCTCAGCTCCATAAACACTGCAGGTGTCAGAACGGTCACAGATATGGAGGTGTACCTTCACCAAGCTGAGTGTTCACCAAAAAATAAAAAATAAATAAATAAAAATCTTGCTCACAGAAAACAGAATGTCTGAGTGGGTGAGTTGTATAGTTTGTAATTAGTCCATCTATTTCCCGCAACCTGACCCATTATAGGCCAATTTCCAGAATGTTCGAAAAATGGACAGCCAAATAAGACAGTCACAGAAAAGTGGAGTCATTACTTCCTCTCATGTGACTTTTCCCTAGTTATCCACAATTACCCCCTTCAAACTCATTCCATGCCATGCCATTGTGGCTCTTTTGGAACTTACACAGCTGAAGGAAGATGAGAAAGATTCTTTCTTCCATCTGAAACTTTACCCTCCTGTGTCACTGTTTGACTGAAAGTGTTACCTAAAAAATGAGTGATTTATATACAGCTGATCTCATAATTTGAGCCCGATCTCTACTCTACTCTGACTGCTGCTGTAACTGCTTTCCCTTATCTATTTCATATCTGTTTTATATTTTAAATATGCATTACATTCAACACAGTAGACTTGGATTTCTAATCAGGCATTTCTCCTATGTGCTCTTTAAAGCTTTCGTTTTGGGAGTATTTTTATATATATATATATATATATAATAAGGATAATTCTCAAATTGTTGCCACTCTGTTGATCTTGCTCTCTGTAGCTGGGTTTCCATCTAAACATGAAGCCAGTCTTTTTCAAAGTTCCAAAGGAAAAAACAAGTAACACAACTGTGTTATAGCTTATTCATATTAACTCTTTTCCACTTTAACCACCTAAAGCAAGTGTAAAACCTTTTTTTTTTCCTAAAAAATTGGCATTTCCATCACCCATTTTTTTTATTGTGATACTTTAAAATGTAAAAAACAAGGTGATGGAAACATAGCTGGTAACATTGAAAATAGCTTTAGATTTGTTTGGCTCTTGAATATTATTTTCAGCCTAGCAGGTTAAACTGCTTTAATTAGTGATATTATTTAAATTATGGATTTCACAAATGATTTTCCATGCAGTATGTCCAATAAAATCGCTTACTAAAGTAGTAGAATTGAGCAGGTGTGTCATTAGCAATTTTGGATTACATTTTCAAGACGTGGCACAAAAAAGGAAGGAATCAGTTGAAAAGATTTTGTAAAGTCTCAATGAGAGACAAAGAGAACATCATTTGCATACAGTGCCATATAGAAATAAAAAAATAAAAATAAAAGATACACTTAGTTTAAGTACAAAAATACATGTTAGAGTGTTTTAATAGCCTCTGCAGATGTTCAAAGCCTTTGTTAAGAGCACTCTAATGCAGCACATGGATTTTTCTGCACTGAACTACAACTTCATATTTAAGCTGAAATCCTTCAGCAATAAATGAGGTGAGCTGCCCTTAGGCTTTTCATGTTAAATCTATATTGTTTGTTCCCTTTAGCATTAGTACACTTTTTGTTGTTGTTAGAAAATGTACTCAGTAAGATAAATATTGTAACAGCAATTATGTGGAAAGTGGAGTACATTGTGACAACGTTTCGGGGAAATCCGGATTGTAAATTCTGGATTCTGGTTATTTGTTTGCGCACACAATAAGCATATACATTTTAGTAATACTACCTGGTGTTCCTCTCTATCCACCTGTTTAAAAAAAAGTTATACAGTATCATGCTCGATCAATGCCTGAAGGTATTGGCAATGCTGGCAAAGTGGTACTTTGTTTAACTTCAGTAAGACAGAAATTGAACGAGCAAAAAAAAAAAAAAGTACACAGGCAGCATATTTAAAATCTAATTCTAATTTTAAAAAACTGAGGGTAAACTTTGTTTTTTTTGCAACATGGAAGTAAGCTATTTTCTGTGAATGAGTGAGATTTCTGATTCATTAGCTGCTTTAGATAAATAGCAAGAAGAATCACAAAGTGCAGTAAAGGTTTAGGTTAATTTCAAGGAAATAAGGTGTTACTTTGTCATAAATTCAGTTTTCCAAGTATTTTAGCTTTGAGGTTTAAATTTTATCATGAAAAAAATGTCTAATCTAATTAATTTTAATTAAAAGAAAATATGTATTATATTTTCACTATTAGCAATTAACTATTTATTTAAAATGTTAACTGTTAAACTAATTTATTCATTTACAGCATATGATTATTTTCATCAAAAAAAAAATTCTTCAGTACAGAGCTTCACAGATTTTATTTCTTTTTTCTTTTTTTTTGGTGCATGACTAGATTTTTTTCATGTGCTTTGACAGCTTTGTCATCTGTGCATGCCTAGTTCATATCTTTAACACATTCCTCTCTAAGAGCTTGTGCTTTTTGAATGATGCATGTATATGGGATGATCCAGTCATCTGTACCACCCCTACACCTTTTGAAAAGCAGAGCACCAAATGAGAAATTACCAGGAGCGACAGACCATCACATTTCAGACCCTGATATGGACATTTCACTTTAATGGATACTCTCTTTTGTGGGGGGATAAAAGGTATAAACTGTGCTTAAAAGATCAGTGGATTATGTGATTATCCCAAAAAGAGCTTTTGTCATGAAGTTCATAAGCTGTATATTATTTTGAAAGACAGTCATAAAAAAGTCATTATCATTAAACTGCACTCAGCGCTAGATGTAATTTGCAATATTGCATTTTTCATTTGCAGCTAGTCAGATGGATTGAAAGAAACAGAAGCACACTTGAAAGCATCAACGCATTTTTGTATCTGAGAGAAAATGTTTGTGCTAGTGTGTCCATTAATTAAAAAAAATAATTATTATTTCAAATTAATGATTTGGCTTGCCTAAATCAGCAAATGTTGATCTTGAAGGTCAGCATACATTTGATAATTATTAGCCAAAGGACTCCAGAGGAACTTCCTGAACTGGTCTTATTGTCTCATACAAAAATCCTCGGACTAGTTCATAGAAGCAGCACAAATTCCAGTATGACAAGAGGTTTAAATGACACATGGTTTTGTGTAAATAGCAGGTAAAATTAGAGATGTTTACAGCAACTAAAGACACTTACACTTAAATTTAACTCAACTCTAATATCAAATGATATACCAAAACTTAACCTAAATATACCGGAACAGGACACCAATTAAAAGTCAGCTAACATATTATAATATACTTTCTTTTATTATAACAGGAAAAAAAAAACATATTGCAAAATGAAAATAATCAAGGTTTTAATTAGTATCTTTAAGTCACACATATAGAGCTTCGGAGTCTTCTCTCATTTTTTAACTTAAAATCAGTATGGTACCAAAGTAGTTTAAACATTGCTGCTTTTACCAGGCCTGTTTTAAGACAATATTTGTTAAACAATATCTGACCTTCAATCAGTTCCGTTAACAATTCTGGAACACAAGGCTAATTCATGTTCTGACCCAACCCCCAGTATCTGAAGCAGCTTGGTTGTGGTTATTTGTGATTCTGTGTTGGGTCATTGGAGCTCTACAGAAACAGCATTATAATACCCAATCTCTAGAAAAGCATTGTAATATCCGCAGCGGCTCTACAGTCAGTCATTCTTCACTTCTGCAGTGGGAATTTCATGAAGAGCTTAGGATTAGCATTCCAGATATTCACATCGGTGCTATTGAGCTTCCAGTGAGGAAGTGATGTTTAGATGCGAGTGTGAAAGGGGGGGTTGGGTGCTTCAGGGAAAGCCGCATTTAAATGCACAGATCAAGCAAAGCTCTGCATTAGTGTATATTACTGGTGCTTGTGCCTGTGCAAACACATTAGCCATGTAATGCATCCATAATTGTGTGTGTGTATGAATGTATGTATGTGTGTATATATGTATGTATGTATATATATATATATGTATATATATATACAGTATGTTTTTTTGATAATATTATTTGATAGGTAAACATGGATTGTCTTTTGAAGGGGAGAGAGAGGTGCTTGGTGGTTTTTTGATGGGATGGGAAATAGATAACAACATGATAGTAATTCAACAAATGGAGAGATGAAGGCTTTTGGCTTCCTCTTAAAGCAGATCATCAAAGCAAATGTGCTTGTGCGCCTCTGCTGAACTGCAACATTATACTTCCACTGTTCATTCATTTCTTTGCACGATCATTTATGAAACAGGCAGTTTCTCTCTTTTTTCTCTCTGGCCCTGTTTACACCTGACATTAAGGTGTGTTCGACTTGATCAAATCACAAAAAGCAAAACACATTATCACATTATTGGCATTAATTATTATGTCTGATTCAAAACAGTAGAACCTGAGCATGGATGGACAGACTTGTAGTTCAATCAATTCTGTAATTTTTCAGCTAAAAAGTTATGTTAGAGTTGTTTATACACACACACGTTGTGTGGGAAAGTGTCATACAATAAAGAGACAGAAAGGACAGGGCAGAGTACTATAGTAGGAAACAAACTATACATTTTCCCTTTATTTTGTGATAATTTATGAAAAAAAAACATGAATATTTAGATAAGAAACTTTTACTCGTCACTGGTGATATAAAAAGACAAAACAACTTACCACAACCTTGAGCTATGTTTCCCATACAATGACATCATTTGCAGCTTAAAATAGTACAATGCATTGTTGGAAAAATTTAATAGTCACAACTGTTTCCTGAAATAGAAGTATGTTTTTCACATATTTGTTGTTGGAAACACTCTGACAGTACAGAACTGCTGTTAATCTCATTATACCAGGGCCGTATCCACCATAGACACTGAGGGGAACTTCTTGCACTGATTTGTTGCACTCCACTATGCAGCACTCATTCTATGTTTTGACAAAAAGCTTTAAAAGTTACATTTTCTGCCTGGCTTGCTCATCCATATTGCCTCTCTTTTAACACTAAAGGTGGGTATGTACTTTTTCAAAAACACTTTAGAAAACTGAGTTGGGCCGAGTACCAAAACAAACTTGTAGCCAATCAGCAGTAAGGGATGTGTCTACTTATGATGCCGGGGAGAGAGCATTCAGTGCACAGGACAGAGATTAGAGAGCTGAGCAACAGAAAGATAGAGAGGGCGTGAAAAACAAAAGAGGAAAACTGACAAGCTATGCAATATATATATATATATATATATAAAGTTGGTCCCCCCCAATGTTCAGACATGGTTACAGCCTTGCATCACACAGGTGTTAGGGTAATAGTTTACTGCTCATAATTGGTTTGATATTTAATTACTGGCAGATTACTGCTGTAATTAAGTAGAACTATTTTGGTATTTATTTTTCTGCATGTTTTGAATTATTTACAGATGTTTGGTTTCATCATGGGTTCCCTCTCACATGGTTTCCCCAGAGTACTTGACTACATTTACATGTGCTCGCTCTCCTTTTCATTTCACTTTTCTTTTCATTCTGTTGAGAAACTTAAAGGTGTAAAATTATATTTGTGTATACATGGAAATATATCTGGAATGAAAGATATAGACTATACTGCTTATTAAAAAGTTCATGCTATCAAGACTGTGATTCTAACCACAGGTCAAGAGCTGTTCCAACCACACTACTTTGTGATACTGTTGTCACGCCCATGTCTGTGTTTTTGTCGTTAGTTTAGTTTTGGTTTCGTTTCACGTTTTCCGGTGTTTCCTAATTTGGTCATGTTCCTGTTCTTGTTTAGATAATTGGTTACCTGATCCACCTGTGCTCCTCACCTGTC